>CM077474.1:20955077-21447394 GCA_039654755.1 Calcarius lapponicus | reverse complement strand
TTCCTTCCTTCCTTCCTTCCTTCCTTCCTTCCTTCCTTCCTTCCTTCCTTCCTTCCTTCCTTCCTTCCTTCCTTCCTTCCTTCCTCCTTCCTTCCTTCCTTCCTTCCTTCCTTCCTTCCTTCCTTCCTTCCTTCCTTCCTTCCTTCCTTCCTTCCTTCCTTCCTTCCTTCCTTCCTTCCTTCCTTCCTTCCTTCCTTCCTTCCTTCCTTCCTTCCTTCCTTCCTTCCTTCCTTCCTTCCTTCCTTCCTTCCTTCCTTCCTTCCTTCCTTCCTTCCTTCCTTCCTTCCTTCCTTCCTTCCTTCCTTCCTTCTCTCCCCTCCGTCCCTCCCTCCCTCCCTCTTCTCTCTCTTTCTCTCCACACAAATTCAAACTTTAACAGGTTAATTCTCACTGTTGATGTTTAAATTCCTCCTTCTTTGGAGTACCCCAAAAATTCAGCAGTTGCTATAGGAGCAATGTTTAAGGGCTATCAAAACCATTAGTCTATCCTATAAAAACACAAGCAGTTTAATAGTTGAAGGCTGCCAAAAGATCCAGTAATCTGTTGGAAACCTGAAGTTCTGTGCACATGTGTCAGAGTGAGTCAATGTACATTAAATAAATAAAAAAAAAAAAATTTAAAAAAGAGCAAATTTTTTACATGGAAATGACTTGTGGAAGGAACCTCAGAGAATGTCTGAATATTTTAAAGGGAAAGATGTACAGATAATGCACAGGATGACTTGCAGATTCAGCCAGGAATTCTGTGCATCTCTGAGTGCCAGCTCCTCCCTGCAGGGCTTGGAAGACGTGGTAAGAACGAAGGGTCATCATCACAGTGAGTAAAATGTTGCATCCAGCTTGGGTGGCTTCCAGGAAATTCTCTTATTTAGTTCATTTGCTTATTGCTTTACCATTTCTGCTCGATAAACCAGCCAGTGTGAAACTCAATTGCAAATAAATAAATTGATTAATTGATAAATATTCAGTGATGCAGAAGAAGGCTGGATAAGAGCTGGCACACTGAGAGCTGAGGAGGAGGGTGCCAGAAGGCTCTTTGCAGCCCTCCCCCATAGCTTTTTCTAATGGTTGGTAGAAGGAACCTATAGAAATTTGCTTTTTGATTTTTGGACAGGGTAAAAATCCCCACTAAACTTGTGTAAGGGCCTGACTGTGTCCATAATTGTTGTAATAAGATTGCTATGAAAAAATCACTGAAGGTTTTCTAGGTAAGTCAGTTTGTAAGCTTAGGAAGAAGTCCGATTTTTTTTTTGTTTCTCTGGGCTGTAAATCTGCATAATTGTTGATTAAGTAATCACTTGGTGGGTGAGAAGTATCCTCATTCCTGAGTGCAGTTCAATTTGGTCTTCCTGATTAAAAAATTCCCATGCTGCAGTGTTAAACTACCATTAAATAGTTTATATATATATATATATATATATATATATATATAAAATTAAATACTATTAATAGCTAAACTACTATTAAAGAATGGAATTATATATATATATATATATATATATAAAATTAAATACTATTAATAGCTAAACTACTATTAAAGAATGGCCTGGCCTTTGGCCATTGGAATTCACTGTAGGATCTTTTTCACCCAGTTTATCTCACAGCACTTTGGATTATTTTGACAAAAAACAAACACTCAAGCAAATACAAAATTGCTTAGTTTCACAAGAAGATGGAAACTTTCAGAAAGGTTCATGGAACACAGATCTCAGGAAATGCTTTGGGAAAAAAGGACACCATATTTAGGGTGTTTTGAAGCATGCGCTAGGCACCAAAGAGCTTTGAAGTATTTTAAATGGTTCTTTTATAAGCCATTGGCACCAAGCTCAGTTAAAGCACTCAGCTAATTTTTAATTAGATATATGAAAAAGCATAGAATAAGAATGTGGATTTCTTTTCTGAGGCTTGTTGGTTTTCAGAGTAGTGCTGGAAAAAAGGCAGCTCCATTTTAGTGCTTAATGTGCCTTAATACTGCATGACCATGACCACAAACCATTAAGTTCTTCATCTATAGGTGATTAATTTCCAGGGGACATATATTAAGTGAATGAAGCCTATCCCCAGATTTCCTCCCCAAAAGGTTCTCACCAGGCAAAGTCAGTGTTTTGTATTTACTGACACAAAAATGACAAAAAGAAAAAAAAAAACCCAGAGAGACGACAAATTAGAAGAATATCTTTTTTCAACAAAACTTGTTTTAGTCATTAGAGGGAAAAGAAATATTTCCCAAAGCTCTGTGAAGCAGTATGGTGATGATGAGGAAAAAAATATTGCAGCTAACTTAATGTGAGCATGAAATGCATCATCACTGTTCCCTGACTTCTGAAACTGGGTAATGCAAGTTCATAAAATGACTATAACTTCTTAGGCAAAACCCCTATTTAATCTCCTTTCAAATAAGCAGAAATGCAATTATGTTGCCCCTTTCCTACTTTAAACAGACAGCTCAGTGCTCAGGCTCCTTTGTGGGGGCTGATGCTGAGCCTGGGGAGGACAGGGGCAGGATGGGAAAATTCTCTGCCCAGACTCCCGAGAGAATTTGGCTGCCAAGTGCTCACAGGTCTTCACTGACCATCTGTAAACTGAGTCTATTCCCCTCCTCCCCACCCAGGCTTAGGCATCTTCTACACTGGGATGGGTTTTCTTAGGGCAGGATCAGTGATGAATGGACCTGGTTATCCAGGATCCTGCCAGCCCACACAGCTTAGCCCCTGAGCAATGCTGACATTCCATAACAAAACTATTGCCAGGATTCTCTTCATCTTAGCTCTACCTTTTCATAGAAACTTTTCACCAGCTTTATTTCTCCAAAACTTGGTGTTCTTTGAACAAAACCAGGAAAAAAATAGTCTAAATAGTTTATATTTGACAAATTATGGATGTTTGTTTGTATGTCTGTTCAAGGCAGATCTTAGTGTGAGGTTTCAGTGCTATCTCCAGTATTGTGTAAGGACAGCCCAAGAGGGTTTGCAAGTAATATCAGTGCAATTGTTTGAAAAATTACGTACAACTAAATCTGTCTTTAAAACTCCCTATTTATTGTGTAAACTTTCAACAGATGAACCTAAATATCAGTATTGAAGTAATCTATTTCACCTGTCTCATTAGAGAATTACATGTAAGGGCCATAAGAATGTAAGGGTTATATAAAATTGTATTCACTATTTATGTATTATTGTCTCCAACACATATGTCCTTTCCATATGGGATGTTCTCACTGTACAGAACATGGTCGCTTCCAAGTATAACTCAACAGAAGCACTCAACCTTTGATTTTAAAACTGTGATCATCCCCACTTCAACAGCCCACGGTGGGAGGAGATTCCAGATTGTGGGGGGGGGGGGGGGGGGGGAATGGCTGCCAATCTGAATGAGAAGGAACATCGTCAGATGGCAGGGAAGTATTTGTACGAGTTGTATTAACAGAAGCACTGACCTTTACACACTCCAAAACAAGCCAGATGGGCCTTGGATCACAACACCCGTTTGTCGAGCAGAACTCCTGAATCATCTCAGGCAGTGTTCAAATACAGCCAGGAGAAGCCTGAACACAAAGATCTCCCCTAAAATACAGCCCTGATGCAGCGAAGGCACACCAGGTTTTGGGGTGAATGCTATTCAAACCTTCAAATCCTAGGCATTATTTTGTTGTGTAAATTTTGGCCTATCCATTGTCCGGGATGGAAAACAGATGGGCTGCAGTTTAGCTTTGCAGCAAGAATCCAAATTCAATTCTCTGGCTTGTTGTTAAGAGAGTTAATGCAAGTTGAATAATATGCACTGGCAGCCCCTAAAACCCTTTGTGGTTTTTTTTCTCTTTTCCTTGGCAGGGCAAGGCCATTCTGCATTAAATTTGCATATGGCCACCTTTCTCCCTAGAGTAACTCCAGTAGTCCATCTGACCATATTTCTGATGGATAAGGGTCCTAAACTTCAGGAACTTTGCCCTCACAGACATTTTGCCCCCATGCTCCTTGCAGCTCTTACAAGTGAACCAGAGGGACCAATGTGAAGTGAGCAATGATTTAGCTTTTACCCTGTTTATTCATTAAACTGGTGAGGGTTATATTCTGCTCCTCTATGACAACACTGATCTTTAACTGAAACAAACTTTCTTAAGGGAGAGAATACATTGAGTTGTGGATGTTTGTGGCAGGGATATAAATAGAGTGCCCAAGGTGGCAAACAGAACACATTTTAAATGGACTCTAAAAAAGATCAAGGAAGAAAACACCATCTTTCAGGAAAAACAACAACAAAAACCCCAGACAAATTGAGCATGTAAGCTTTGTTGTGAGTAGTGGGAGTAGAGCAAAAAAGTACATTGGGTTTTGCTTGGAGAGTCCGGAGGAGAGGAAGAGCTCATGTGTCAGAACTCAGAGCTAAGAAAACACCACAAACGTTGCAGTCTTCTGAGTTTAAGTGATGATGGGATTCAACCTGATAGACTAATTTTGAAGTTTCTGAGAGAGATGGAAGCTTTTTGCCAGATAAATAACTCTGAATTTGGCCAATTAGGAACAAGAGCCTTCTTACAGCTGGACACTGCTTCCCTGCCATTCCATTGTGGGCATGGAAGCTTTCCGGAAGGACTGGAAAGATTTACCTGCTTTTGGTTTTCTGACCTGCCTGACTCTCTTCTCAGACAGCAGTGATGTGCTGAGCCCATGGGGAGCCCTGGAGCACAAGAGGGTTGGGAAGGAACCCAGTAGAGAGGAGATGAAAGTTTTCTTGGGTCTGTCACTCTTAAAGATCAATGGGCTTGTGAGAGAAATGGATTTTAAGAGCTGCAAGGTAACATTTGAAGTCAGCAGGTATCGGGATTCTTTCAAATGTTGCACCCTCAACAGACCTGCAGGGCCTGTCAATGGAGCTGGTCCCACTCACCAGGGTGTAGAGCAGCCCTTCCCCGTGGCACAGAAGCCAACCTGCTGCCCATGGCTGTGTGTCCCCTGGGCTGTGCTCTGCAGCTGGGTCTCCATCAGGGCCATGGAATCCAAGTGGTGGCTGAGGTGAGCATCGAGGCCTGAGTCCCTCTCCCTCCCTCAAACATACTCGGATTATCTTGTGTGCCTTGTTGGCTTTGATTTCTTGCCCCATAGGACATTAAGCCAATCAGATCAAAAGCACTTTGCCTGAATCTTTTCTTCTCCTGCTCTTCTCTGAAAGAACTTTCAAGACAAAGAGTAAAGCTCAGAGAGACCAGGATGGTTGAAGGTGAGCTCCTCCTACTTCCCCTGCTGTCTGGTGCTTTCAGGCAGGCTCCCTTCCTTAGAAATGCTTCTGTCCCACTGTTTCCTGACTCTTCAAATGGAAAGATGGTTTTCTGGCTGCAGGGTGGTGGTTTGGAGGGTGTGGTCACAGCACATCATTCTCTTGGAAGATGCAGCTCTGCATTGGCTCTGCCCCACTGCTGCCAGGGCAGCCCAGGGGTCCCATCCACTGGGCAGGGAGCCCTGCATTGCTCACCCATCAGTGGCTATTCCAGCTTGTGAATCCCAGGGATATTTCACCCTCAGAGTGTGCAGCCAGCACAAACTGGGAGCAGAGGATGATGACACCTGCGAGGTGTGAGGGAGGTCGCAGGAGAGGAAATAGCCTGGGCTGGTGGAGACAGACAATTCCAGCAACACCCACAGCACCAACAAACAGAGCAGCCGACTGCTCCTGGGTCTGGCTCACCTCCGAAACGTGTGGTGGGAAGGGGCCATGTCTGCAGTGAATCGCTGGCATCAGGCTGCCTACATTGCATGGGAAGGGTTGGTTTAGGCTCTGAGTTTTATAGGTACACTGGGAGTCTAATGCTCTTTTATTAGCACGACTCCACGCTGACCTCCATGCTAAAAAAAGCAGGGACTTTCATTTCTTCTCATAATCCACCAAGGGCAAATAAACAGTCAGAAATTCTACTCTTTCTTTTTCCCCAACTCTCATTAAAACTGTGGTCTCTGTTATTACCATGCAGACATTTTGCACTATTTTTTTATGACAGTCAAGTACAGATGCCCTTTTTATTTTGAGGCAGAGTTAATAGCAAAGGGTTTTTTGCTAAAGTTTCTGATTATCTGCTATGGCTGAGAGCACTTTGCCAGCAATAATCTCCTTGGAATATTCAGGGTTATGCACAGCTTTTAATTCTCTAAAGAGTTTGTCAGTAAATAGCTTGTGAACACTGTGATCTCACTTGAAAAGCAGCCAGCAGATTTCTGAATGTGCTTGTCCACTTCTCCCTCACCCAGCCACTGGTCCAGCATCAGGAGCCTGAAGCTGCTGATGCAAAAGTCACATAATAGATTTAATTTCGGGCCATAAGCCATTGGGCACAGCACAAGCCATGCCCCATGTCCATTGTCTTGGTATTACTGTGGCTGTTTGCTCCCTAGGATAGCTCTGTGCTCTGTAGGGTGGCTCTGAGCTCTGTAGGGTGGCTCTGTGCTCTGTAGGATATCTCTGTGCTCTGTAGGGTGGCTCGGAGCTCTTTAGGGTGGCTCTGAGCTCTGTAGGATGTCTCTGTGCTCTGTAGGGTGGCTCTGAGCTTTTTAGGGTGGCTCTGAGCTCTGTAGGATGGCTCTGTGCTCTGTAGGATATCTCTGTGCTCTGTAGGGTGGCTCTGAGCTCTGTAGGATATGTCTGTGCTCTGTAGGGTGGCTCTGTGCTCTGTAGGGTGGCTCTGTGCTCTGTAGGGTGGCTCTGAGCCCTGTAGGATGGCTCTGTGCTCTGTATGATGTGTCTGTGCTCTGTAGGGTGGCTCTGTGCTCTGTAGGGTGGCTCTGTGCTCTGTACGATATGTCTGTGCTCTGTAGGATGGCTCTGTGCTCTGTAGGGTGGCTCTGAGCTCTGTAGGGTGGCTCTGTGCTCTGTACGATATGTCTGTGCTCTGTAGGATGGCTCTGTGCTCTGTAGGGTGGCTCTGTGCTCTGTAGGGTGGCTCTGTGCTCTGTACGATATGTCTGTGCTCTGTAGGGTGGCTCTGTGCTCTGTAGGGTGGCTCTGTGCTCTGTAGGGTGGCTCTGAGCTCTGTAGGATGGCTCTGTAGGATATGTCTGTGCTCTGTAGGGTGGCTCTGTGTCTTGTGGGAGGGTGCTGGCCTTGCTGCTCTCACTTGGAGGTGGTGTAGGAAAGGGGAGGCGAGGGCAGCAAGAACGAAAAAGAGATCCTGTTCTGATCTGTGTGCTGGGAGTGCCCAAGGCCAGGCTGGGCAAGGGCTCTGAGCCCTGGTCTAGTGAAATGTGTCCCTGGCCACGGCACGGGGTGGGAATGGGATCGTCCTTGGGGCCCCTTCAACCCCAATCATTCTGTGATACTTTGATACAGTGGCTGGACAGTCAAGGTGGCCCTGCTGGAGATTTACAGTGTCTCTCAATACAGCAAATTTCTGCTGATATTTTTTTAATTTCTTTTTCAAAATATTGAAAAGCAGCTCCTGTGTCTTTATTTGTTTTTGGTTTTATTCTTACTACACTTGTGTATTTTTACTTTGGTGAGTGAAATAGTCAGCTCTCTTTGTGTGGCCATGGGAAAAAAATCTGGCTTTCTACCTGTTCTTAGTGGGGGACTTAGGTGCTATTGGAGGGATTTCCTCATGAAAGGAATGGTTTGTGACACCAGGCACTCCAGAGTAGTCTGCAGCGCAGTGGCAGCCTGGGTGGGCACACAGAGTGTCCATATTGCTTCATTTTATGATGTTTAAACACAATGTGACACAGCCGCCTCCAGGAGTGTGGGAGCACTTGGATTCCAGCAGTGCTGGCTCATTACACTGACTGTCCTGAGCGCTACCATTTACTCACAGCAGTAAACACTGTGCTAGAGCATGTACACAGGATCCGGGCTCTACAAAATTATGCAATTATGAGAAGTGAGCAATCCTGAGAGACTGTGCTTAGTGGAAAACATTTGCTGGAGAATTGTATAAAGCCACAGAAATGGGCAATTCTTGGATGTCAGGAGACTTTCCAAGGTTTTTTACCCAGATGAAATTCTGATAGAAATTAAATGTCTGAGATTAACTATGATTCATTAGTGAACAAAACTGCAGAACTTGGGGGCCATTCAGTACCTGAGCTCCTTTAAGACTCTTAGCAAGAGTGAAGGATGGCTGGCTGAGGACAGCCTTTGAAGCGTAGATTTCTGCTAAATCAATGGAGAAGATTTATCAAATTTCCCGTCATTTCCCAGGGCTTCTGCCAGCCCCCACAAACAGCTACTCTTTCATTCATTCTGTGCTAGAGACACATAATAGGAGAGCAAACCGTGTCCTCGGGTTTTACACTTAAAGGCATCCAACTTTCCATTTTAGAAAGCAAAGAATGTAAACAATTGCTTTGTTTCTATGTCTGGCCAACCTACAGCAGGTCTAGAATCAATAACAGAAAATGTTCCTGAAAGGCCCAGCAGACCTCAAAGAGATAATGTGAATTGTCCATTAACAGTAAGTCATTATGGAACTTATTAAGTGAAGCCTTGGGACTGTCATAGAGCCTAAAGGTTGACATAAATTTTTCATACACATTGAACTTTGCTAAATGTGCTTGCATTTGATTAATGATTACTTTCTCCAGTGCGCTAATAAGAAGATGGAAAATGTGAGCTGGGGCTGCAGCAGGGAGAACGGGCTCCTACAAGGAAGGGCAGTGTTGGCAGCAGGAGAACAATGGGCCTTTCTAAAGATGCCCTGCCAAGCAGGAGGGAGTTTATTACTCCCTGAAAAACTGCTCCTTACCACCCAGAGACAGGGCAGTGAGCACAGCATGAAAGCCAATTGTGTAATTGTGGAAGTAAAAGCCTCATAGCTCCAAAACACTGGTGGAAAAATCCACCTCCCAGCCCCCTAAAGCACTCACATATCACAAAGAACAACCCAAAACCACAACCTCAGCCCCTAAAGCCCCCCATACATCACAAAGCTTCATCACCAAAACCCCACCCTCAGCCCCTAAAGCCCTCATATATCACACAGAACAATACAGAAGATCTTCATATTCAGCAAGAGTGGTGTATCTGCAAGTCCTGCTGGAGACAGAACTGCAGGAAATTTGCCTTGGCAGCAAATGCAGTGAGTCATGGACTCATGGAATGATTTAGGTTGGAAAAGAGGACAACAGCAACAAAACAAAGCCTTCACTTGCAGTTAGGTCTGGACAACAGCATATGGATTTGTTCAGTTAAAATAAACATGTTTTTCCCTTGTTTGGAAGTAGAACAAAAAGGGAAAGCAATCAGCAACCTCAGTCCAAAGCAGTCACAAAGTCCAAGACTCTTTCACTAACCACCAAAAATGCAAGGCATGCCCTAAAATTCAATTAAAATTGAATTCTTTAAAAACCTACAGGGTAAGTTTTTTGGGATTATTTTTAAATTTCTAGTTTTAAAGTTGCTAAAGGCCAAACTTTTAAGCTTTTGTTTTATTTTAAAAGAGCACCCCTTTGAACAAGAGTCTGTCAAACAGCCATAGCAAAAAGGACTCAAGATGAAGTCTTCTCCTGGCTTAGATAGCTGAGCAATCAGGTATTGGTCCTGATTTTACAAACACAAAAGGAAGAAGAAATGTAGAAAACAAGAGATGTGGCTGGCTATTCCATCTCCTGGCAGCGTGGGGTAGAAGACATTAATTGTTTCCTCATCACTATCAGCTATAAATTTGCCAGTACAGAGTAGTTTTCCCCCAGCCATGGAATACTTTACCCACAAACTGTGTTGGTACATCAGCTGTTGCTCTTCTCTGTGCAGTTATGAACTACTGCAACTGGACTAAACAAGTACAGAAAACAAAAAGGGGCAGGGGGGAGTATCAGGTTTGGAGTTTGACAGTTAAGAGAACTCACAAGGACTTTGAAAATCTCAGGTTCAATTCCCTGCCCTGGATAATATTTATTTATAAAACACAAACCGGCTCCACTGGGAAGTCTGAAAGACTCTTGAGAAAGACCTGGAAGGAGTTCTGAGAGTCACTCACAGTCCAAGCAAGTCTCTCTCTCTTTCTCGCCTCTTATTTTCTTCCCATGGGGAGGCATGAAGTGCTCTGTACCCTCTGCAGACCACCCCCCAGCCATGGATCAGGAGCTGTCCCTAACATGCACATCCTCCCAGCAGGAGGAGGAGGCCTGGGGCACCAGCAGAGTCCCCTGTGTGTGCACACGCATGAAGCTCCCTTGGCAGGGCTACTGCAGCTTCTGCCCCTGCTCTGTGGGACAAGGAGGACACCCACTGTGGATGTGGGATTTGCAGCTCAGTAAGGGAGGGAGTACAGAGATCTAGAGCTGGTGAGCAGGAAAGGCCCAAGATGCAGAAATACAAGAAAAATGTTTTTCAAATTACTATGAATCCATGTACTGGAGTGGGCTAAAATTGTTCTATGGCTTGGGTAATTGTAGTCAGTCGAGCTAAGTCAGGATGAAAGGGCCTTTCTTATTAAACACAGAGATCAGTGATAATAAATAATGGAAAACTTGGGAACTTGCATGCAGGGAATGGAACTGGGTCAAGATGGTTGATGCCCAGTCTTAGGCTATAAGAGTGAAACAATAATAGAGTTCCAGAGACCTGTAGCTCACTCCCTGAAAAGTGCACTCAGTCCCTTTCCCAAGCCATTTCTTTTGCTTTTCTCTCTCTCATATTTCTTTTTTTTTTTCTTTTTCTTTTTCTTTTTCTTTTTCTTTTTCTTTTTCTTTTTCTTTTTCTTTTTCTTTTTCTTTTTCTTTTTCTTTTTCTTTTTCTTTTTCTTTTTCTTTTTCTTTTTCTTTTTCTTTTTCTTTTTTTCTTTCTTTTTCCCCCTTGATACGGAATGTGATTCTGATGCCAATTAACCAGTTTTGGTTGCAGTAGCTCAGTATTTAGAGCAAAAGGGAAAACTTGCACAAGTCATACCTGGATTTTTGCTTACTGACTCTTTCATTACAAAAGTAATTTTGACAATGCAGTTAGATGGGGAAGACATACAAGAATTTCACACTTTTGGGTCCCTAAGATTGTCCCTTTGTGAGCCTTATTTAAATTCCTACTGTTCTCTTTACCTCTGAGCTTACCAGCAGCAACATGGTAAACTTCAGCATTTTATTTTGCCAATCAGTCAACAACATGGAGCCAACAGAACCTGCAAGCTCTTTAAAAAGCTTTTCTCATCTGAGTTTTAGCAGTCTCTGGGCAGGATCTCGCCCGAGATCAAAGAAATGCTGGTGGTGAGCTTGCAAGCTTGTACCCCTTAACATGGTATCAAAGACTGCTTGACATTGTGGCAGGAACACGGCAGAGATCTGAGAATTCCCAAACAAATCCTCCCCTTCCCTATCTGTGCAAATTGGGAGAGCTCCCTTAGCAACCAGCCCTGCACTTTTTTCCCTAATTGCTTCTTTCTAGGAGGAGGAACAGTGTTCCAAACACTGCAGAGACACCGTGGCACTTCAGCCTCCTGATCTCCTGGTGATACCCAGCTAGACCAGGAGCTGAACAGTTCTGTCAGCTGCAGCTCAGGATTCACTCAGCTCACTACAAAATCCCTCTGGCCAGGTCAGGTTGTCTGTTGCTGATGGTGTTTGGAGGGATGTTGTTGTAGCCCCTCAAATGATCCTCAGGTGAGACTTGCAGGAGGCAAAACTGGCCAAAGCACCACCTTCACTTGCCACCATCCCCTGCCTTACCTGGCTCGGCCGTGGTGATCCTCCTTGTGGTCAGGGTTTTCTCCAGACCCACCGAGGCTGTAATTAACTTTCCAGTTGTTTTCCATGGATATGAGGCTCCATCCTTGGGGAAGGCAGTGCCACTGTGCTAAAGTAACTGGAGTGGGTGAATCCTTTCCCAGGTGCCTTGGATCTCTGGAAATGCTGCAACAGCCTAGAGCCCAGAGCATTCTTGGGTGTGTCGGGACTAACCCGGAGCTGCAGTGCTGGGCTGGGTTTTACCAAGCTCAGATTAAAGACCCAAGGCTCCCGTGAGTGCTGCGGTGAAGTTCAGCGCAAAGCAATGTCCTGTCGCGGTGCCAGAACACGCTGCTCGTCCAAGGCGCTGCCGACAGTCCCGAGTGAAGATAATTCCCGGCATTTCAGGGCTGGCCTGGGCTGAGATTAGCAAGCATAACTTAAAAAAGCACTATCATAATTGCATGTTCACTGGGAAGGGGAAAAATAATCAAATGAAAAAGGACAAAACCAGCAGGGAAAGAAAATTTATTTCCAAGAATCTGCGAGAGTGCTACAAACAATAGAGACTAAAACTCAAAGCATTTGAAACTATTAAAAAATGTAGTTGACAATGTCTTTCTTAAAAATTAAACATAAAAATGTAGAAAATGCAGTTATTAATTCTAAGACTTGCTCAAAAGGGAAATAAATCCAGATAGCATCAATGAGGATGGAGTCCTACAAATTACCTTTTTTTTTACTTTATTTCAATTTGTTAATTTTCAAAGTGATATTCATTTACTTTCTCTTTTTTTTTTAATGTTTATTTAAATTTATAATGGAGAAATGTGCAAATCTAGCAAAATATTCTTTGGATTATAAACAGAGAAAAATCAGCAACCAAAGAAATTTGAACCAAGTTAATAATAAGCTATAGAATTATATAGAATGCATACAGCTATAATAAAGTGAAATATTACAATAAACATCATAGAGCAAATCTGCTAATTTAGCAAACTCTGCCTTATAAAACATAGGGATATAAGGGGACAAGTGAATATGTTAGGGATGTAGAGCTGAAATATCAGTCATCATTTTAAGGAGTTAAATTTTAATCTAACTACATATATGGGGGGTCTTCAGGAAAGCAACACACCAACAAATCAGATTTCCTCTCAGATCAAGCAGTTTAGTACCTGACTGCAAAGGAAGGACAGGGTCTGTAAAACAAATGTAGGAAAATGTAGATAATTTATATTTATTGCCTCTTCCCCTATTGCAGCTGCTGATCTCTGACCCTAAACAGCCAACTACATTAAATTCAGCAGAGGTACAGCTGTACACAGATGCAGAAGATGTTGATGTGCAGAACATACCCCAATCCCTTGCTTCCTCTGAACTAGTACTTAAAAGAAAAAAAAAGTTATAGATCCCTTTTTGGATTAAAAACATGCATTACAAAGAACAATTCTGAAAGCATTCTGTATTTCTGTCATCACAAATTAAAATGTCTCCCTATCTGCAGATGATGCTATTCTACTGGAAATTAGAAGAAAAAAAAAAACAAAAAAAAACAACCAAACAAACCATGCCCCCCCCCCCCCCCAAAAAAAAAAAGAAAAGAAAAGAAAAAAAAAGCCAAAGGAAAAATAGGAATTAAGTACCAGAATCTTAATTACTACTCAGGTAAGGTAATTCAGGTAGAAGAGTCCTTAGGGAAGTCACAGCTAAACTGGGTCAGATTTCAGTCTCTAGAACCTGCAGAAGCTCAGCACAGATACGGAAACTCACAAGGCTGGAGTAAAGTGTAAGCACAGAGTACTCCCATCCACCCAAAAAGAAACTCCTGAAGCCTCGGGAATCACTAAGATATAAGATAAATGCTATTACATGGGAAATATTGAAAAATATTACACTTAATTTAGTCCAGAAAACACAGTAGGACTATATGATGATTCTTACTGTGTTCTGGGAGCAGCCACAAGCTGTAGATAGAGAGGGTACAAAATGTTCACCAGACGTTACATTTGTTTTAATCTAAAAAACATTTGTAAAATGTACTTGATTTTTAAATAATCACTTAACAAGGCAACGAACCAACTACAAACACATAATAAATAAGGCTATTAAAAGGTCACAATTGTAGTAAATTAGTCAGAACTATAAATGGGACATTAGAAACACTATGTTTTTCCTTATATGCTTAATAACCAGAACAAGAATTAAAAAAGAATCAGTTTATTTCAAAGTCTGCTTCTTATATTGAAGCACATATTAAAGCAACAGTACAATGTTCATAAAATATAAGTGTGATGCTGTAACATTTCTTACATGTCAGAATACTGATATTTGTATGTATACTAAAATAAGAATTTTAAAATTGTACAAATAGATACATTAAAAATGACATAGAAATAGGGTGCCTCCCACTGAACAAGACAGAGTTTTTATATCTGGCACGTATTAGTTTAAGATGAAAGAATAAGCAAAAAGATTTACAAGAATCAGCAGTAACAAGTTTGATGCTCAAGAGACATAATAATTGTACATTGTACTGTACATACATCATATGGGTTTAAGCTGGCTGAATATTATATATTTCAAGTTTAAAAATGCACTACCATATAGAGTGTCCATAGTTTAAGGCGAAATTACAGCTCAGAACTGTTATCTTTTCTAATTTGTGGAAGCTTCTTTGAAATAAAAGATTTAGATGTTCATAACACATAAAAGATTTCCCTTATTTGTAGGTTTGCTTTTAGCATTTTCCTTCATTTAAATATTTCACATATCTTAAGTGGGTTTTTTCCTTCAGTGAAGCTGGCAGCCAGCTTCCAGATTTGCCTTTTGTAGGAAAAGGTACTTCACAGTATTTACCACTTTCATGTCCTTTTTTATCAAAGGAATCCTCTCTGTCAAACTGAAATGTTTAAATGAGATTTTTCTTGATTTTTAAAAAAATACCTGCTTACATTTCCTCTGGATTCTTCAGGACTTCAGACACAGTTCTTAAGGCCAAATCTTAAACTTTATTGTTAAGAATCATCATCAAAAGTGTCTTTGGAGCCATACAAGTCTGCAAGTTTCTTAAATCGAGGTCCCCAGTTTTGTAGATAGTCGTAGTCCAAGTCAGAATCTGTTGTTGCTGACTCCAAGGAGCTGAGGGACCCAGCCACGGAGCCCCTGCCCTCGTAACCATAGATCTGGATGGAGTCATAGGGAGGGGCAGTGGGGTCGTTGTCAGCCTCCTGTATCCTGGTGTTGATGAAATCATCCACGTCCACGCTGTTGGGCGCGGGCCGCAGCCCCGGCCTGGGCAGGTACTGGTACTCGGGCTTGATGTCCTTGCGGGGGATGAAGCCGTTGATGCCGTCGGGGTTCTGCAGCGTGGCGATGTCGAACGCCTCCGTGTCCTCCTCGCCTCCGCCCTCGTCATCGTACGTGATGATGTTCTCCCGCACGTCTTCCTCCTCAAACACGATCAGGGGCTCTTTCTTCTGCCTCTTCAGGGTTACAAACAGCACGACGATGACTGGGAAAATGAAACATGGGTTACACTGCACTGTCAAACAGCAGCGCCTTTGTAAGTAATTATTGCATCCCCGAGCCCTTGGCTTTTCTGCTGGATTGCTGCAGACTTCTGCAATTTTTAGTGCTCCTTGCTAGGTAAAAGCAGAGATGTTTGTACACAGAACTAAACACACTGATCTGAGGCTTTCTGTCTGAGCTGCATGCCAGGGCTCTTACTAATTGCTCATTACTGCAACACTAATTCAAGGGAAGTGTTTGTGGGGCCTCAAGTGCTGCAGAATACTGTGACACTGCCTTTGAGCAGCCCAAGCACATGAATATCTGCAACAAAACAAAGATGAATCTTTATCCTCTCCTATATGCCCAAAGCTTAACTCTAGTTCTAGTGTGTCATTTCCATAAAAATGGAACTTTTTAAGCAATACCTTCAAAGACGTGTTTGTTTTGCATTCTCACTTCAAATTTCTATACAATAAAATATATGAAAAAAAAGAAACACTATAAAATATTGCAGGGAAATTAAAAAATATTGTGTAAATTTTTTCCAAATCATCAGGAAACATTTGCAGCACTTTCTTAAAAGCAGGTCTTCCGAGCCACTCATCTGGTTTCAACACAAGATATAACCCACAAGATGGGTTTGAGGGAAATAGCTGTCAGGTATTAATCCTGGCTGACCTCAGTAAGGAACTTGTCATCCAGGGAAGATCACAAAACTTAGAACTGTATGTCATGACCTCCTTTAAGCAGTGTCCCTGATTAGCTGGCATTAGGCCACAGGAGGACATTTTCTGAGCACATCTACAAAATTCATTGGTGTTTGCTATTGATATCACAAAAGCCCAGAATAGTTTAGGATGTAAGAGACCACTCAGTGCCACCCCTGCCATGGCAGGGACACCTTCCACTGTCCCAGGCTGTTCCAGCCCCAGTGTCCAGCCTGGCCTTGGGCACTGCCAGGGATCCAGGGGCAGCCCCAGCTGCTCTGGGCACCCTGTGCCAGGGCCTGCCCACCCTGCCAGGGAACAATTCCTCATTCCCAATATCCCATCCAGCCCTGCCCTCTGGCACTGGGAGCCATTCCCTGGCTCCTGTCCCTCCAGCCCTTGGCAATTGTCTCTCTCCATCTTTCCTGCAGCTCCTTCAGGTCCTGCAAGGCCACCCTGAGCTCAGCCCAAAGCCTTTCACAGCCAGGCAGATCAGCACTCCCTATAAAAATAAAAGCTAAAAAATTCAGATTCATTTCTCCATCTTGGAGCTGAGGGCAGGATTACTTTTTTAACACAAGCCCAGACAAGCAGCAGGGAAGGAGCATTTTTCACCTAGGAGAATGACGATGCAGGCCAGGATGGCGATGAGGGCGCCGGTGCTGAGCCCGGCGTTGAGCACGTAGGCCTCGGCGTTGCAGGACAGCAGGGAGCCGCTGCCGTCGCAGCCGCACACGCGGATGCTCAGCGTGTTGGTGCTGCTCAGCGGGGGCACGCCGCCGTCGCTGATGACGATGGGGAGGAGGTACAAATCCTGCTTCTGCCGACTGAACCCTTCCCGTCTGACCAGCACGCTCGCTGTGTTATCTGGTTGAGGAAGAGAGAGGATCATTGTTAATGCTTCCAGTCGTCCTCTTAGCCGATATTGAAAAGGAAATTATCTTGCTGCAAAGGCTCTCAATTTTCTGGGGCTTTAGCGTCATTTCTACAATAAACCGGTAGAAATTGCCGCCTTTGTAATGACCTAAGAGCAATTACAGATTGTATTTAATTAATATAGCGCCACACTCAGCTTTAATTCTTTAATTCACACAAGCAACACAGATAATCTCTGTCTGATAGCACCTTTTAGTATCTGTAACTTTCTGAGAAATTCACAATATTTTTTCAACTACCCAAATGGCTGAACCTTCTTATTGCTGTCTGATATGATTTTAGTGTCTCTCCAGAATTAAAGCTTTCAATGGAGGGGTAAAACCCGTATCTCCTTTATGTGTTCTTGGAGTCACATCTAAAAGTGTGGTAGATGCTGTTCCCAAATGGGCTCTGATGATGAGACTCCCACCGTAACAAAAGGCCATATTTGCTGTGTATGAGCAAATTTGAGCCTTGTTTTTTCAGTAAGAATTTTGAGCAGCGTTTTATCAGAATCTGGTTTTCACCCAGACTTCCAAAGCCATAATTCAGAGAGCTTGATCATACATGCACAGTATGTCTGGTCACATTTTGAATCATGTGGATGTGAGGAAGAGTTAAATCACAGACTCAAAAATGCCCTGAGTTGGAAGGGACCCACAGGGATCCATGAGTCCAACTCCTGGCAGTATTTCTGTAACTCTATTCCCATTGCCCTCACGAGAGGTGACCTGCCATGGTGCAGGACATTTTGGATAGTCTTGCATACTTCCTCTGGCTAGAGCCTTGTAAAGGGGACAGTGTGAGATGACACTCTGGGCTGAGGCAGCCTGTGCTTCCTGCTCTCAGCGGAACACCAACAGGGCTCCCTTGTTGTGCCCCTCCAAAGTTTATAACAGTTGTAAACATCCCAAAGTAAATAAAGTGAAGCGATCACATCCATGGTTTTCAGACCTTCAAAAGCCAGTTTATATTGAAGATTTATTCCATAAAACCTTTCCTGGCTCGCTATGTTCTTTATTTTTCACTGTATAACAGAAAGGGAGGGGGAAAAGAGCAGTTCTTTTGTCTTCTGAGGGAGGGCTGTTCACCTCCAAAGGTACCCACTTTACTGCTGCCTCAGGCTTCTGCAGATTAATCGTTTTTCTGTTGAAGAGTCAGCATAAATCCCAGAATTTAATAATGCAAACCATAAAACCTCTCCTAATGATCTAATCACTGCGATTTCCATGGAAATCGGTGAATAAATTATACCTGAAGAGAAGTGTTCTTGCCTTGCATTAACCACCCTTGCAGGCAGTGCCCCTGATGTAGGACAAGGTCTGAAACTGCCCCCAAATTTGGTCAATCTATGGGATGAGGAGGATTGCACTGCTTGACTCTCCCAGGTACTTCACCAGAAAGGATGAATATTTAAGGTAGGAGCTGTTTTTTATACAGCAAATGAATCCATCCTCCATATCTGCCCCTGTCCTGCCAGCCGCACCCCTGGTGCCCTGAATGGCCACCTGGGCTTGACACAACTGTTGCTTTTTGGTGTTGAGTCTCACAAAGACAACAACTGGGTAGAAAGGAGCTTGTTAACTTTTCCTTTGCACAATGTCACATTTGCTAAGGACAGAGACACTGATAAAGATCTGACTGTTTATTACTTGTGGCTGTTGGAGGTGTCTTTTGTCTCCCTCAGAGTCCTCCTAATCTCCTGAATGTTTACATGCACCATCTAAACTTTGAGGCACAATTTTTGACAGGACCTTGGTGATATCAATGTCTGCATGACAAAAGCTTTATTTTAGGACTTTATTTGGCTTGTAACAATTTGGTACAAATAGGAATGCAACATCTAATATCTATTAACCTATCAGCTAACTCGAACTAATAACGGCGGGGCTGCGGTGCAGGGGGCTGGCTGAGCTACAGCTGCCTCGAGGCTGCCAAGGCAATGTGTAAGGAATGACAATACCATATATTAGTATATATAGTCTTTGGCTATGCATTTTTTTATAATATATTTTATTTTTCTTACCTTTTGTTGGCTGAAATAGTATTCCTAATTTAAAATAAGAAAAGGATGGCAAATTATTTAGCTGTTAGGCAGACTGGCCTGGTCCGCTGCAGTCACTTACACTAAACAAAACTGATTTTGATCCAATGGCTGATTTATCTGTTTTAATGGGAAGTGATTTTTGGTTTAACATAAATTTTTAAAAAGAAAAATCCAGTCAACATGCCTGACTAAAGTTTAAAAAGGACTACAATACATCAAGCCTAAAAGGTCATTTTTTTAAACTTTTAGTGTTTATGTTCACTTCTCACATTTAGAAGAAACATAATATCCATTATAGGAAAAAAAACCCCTTTCTTACCTAGATAAAAGATAACATATAATCCTAGCTAATATTCTCATCCTTGCTTTTTTATTATTTTCAAGGCCCAGGAGTAGAACTATAATCCTGGTAAAATAGCATTTTTTTAAGGCAACAGAAGTTAAATGTCAATACCAGCTTAAAACTATTACTTAACACATATGGGAGCTACTTGACTGTCAGTCCTAATTAACACAATGGGAGTTAACACAAGAAGGAAAAGAACAGTCATGTCAAGGCCATTCCCAAAATATCACATTTTTCCAGATATTATTGCCTTGGTTATCCAATATCCAAAGATGTTGTGAGTGAAGATTCCCTGCGCTCTCCATTAAATCTTCACAATTAGAAGCTAAAATTGCATTATTTCTTGGTGATACTTACACTGATCTCCCTGACCTTTGCTTTTTGTCTTTTTCTCTGGTGATCTTATTGATGATTTCCAATTTTTCCTGTGTGCATAGGCAAATGTAGCTTAGTTTTTGGGGCTTGTTAACACATAGATTGTGTAAGGAGGATTCTAGATTACAGGAGCTGACTGCAGTGTGAACTTTATCACCTATATCGGGTGTGAGTGCTGATTCAGCCAGAAAATAAAACTATTTCAGGGGTTCGGCTGTCTAAAGTCCTTACCTTACCAGGAGTGGCAATCACTGTGGATAATCCATGACAAAATCCTGTGACTTCATTGTGTGTTTCAAAATTTTCTTGTTGAAAAAGTGTGAAGCACATGTTTGAATTTAAAAAGTGGACTCTAGTCACTGAATTTTTGGGGGCTCACAAGTTTAATTTCAGGCTCTATAAAGCTCTAACTTGTGAATTTGGGACTGCAGCCATTCCAGTAATGCTGTGCTGTGGGAGCCCAAGGTCAGCACAGGACCCAGCAGGGTCAAAAGCAGGAAATCCATTTACTCAAACTCTGCCTCTCTGCTTTGAAGTGCCACGAGCCTCTGCTGCTGTTTTGAAGGCCTGAATTCAGTGGGAGCGGAACTGAGCAGAGCCCAGGCAGACAATGCTGTTTGTTTATGAGCTATAATATAAGGAAACAGTGCAAAAGTAATTCTGTGTTTTTTCCCAGCGTGGGCTAAGCCATTATCTCATGTTTTCTATGGGAGATGGGCTCAGCTGAAGACTTGGTAACACAGTGGGCTATTAATAGGATGTAGAACGTGATTATGCTTTTTTGGATTACTGCAATATGTGATTACTTTCAGGAGTTGGTAAAAAGAAACTCTATTAAATGATAATTATGAGACTGTATGCACTTTAAAGTTCTGTAATAGGCCCAAACACTGGAGTTTTCATTAACTGTTCTCCACAGTTAATAAAGCCATTTTTCTCTGAAAGTAGCAATTCCCTCTGAAAGCTGTGGCATGGCTTATAGAATACTCTGACTTATAACTGAAAAAACAACTTTCAATGACCATGGACATTATTTGACTTGCAAATGGTAACAAATTCTCCCTAAGAAGTTTTTTATATGGCAGTACACAGAATTTTAACTTTTTTACTTTGTTCTAGTATAACTTACTTTAAAAAACTCACAAGAATATGTAAATTAATAACATAATTGCATTGAGGATTGAACAAAATGAGGGAAAGGATGGGAATTAATGAATTTCCTCAGACTATCCATTTCCTAAAAAGAAAATTATATGGGAAGATTCAATCCCTTAACATTATCTTCTTGAAATAACCTTTTGCATTATTGTCAGGTAGAAACCTTACATTAAACTGACATCATAATTTCAACTGCAACACATTCTATCTGAGTTAATTTTTTCAGTAACAAATTTTGGTGCATATGGAAATGAAGGATGAGTGGGATTGGCTGGAGTCGGGAACCATAATACCACTCAAAGCATCTCCACTCTGAGCTGTGCATCCTCTGCTAGATTATAGAATCTAATCTCATTTTGGTTTGATGTGGTGACCATAAAATGTATTTTATAGCAAAACTTGGCCTCCAGGTCTCAAGCAAAGAATACATGCTTATTTACTCCTTTCTAAAAATACACCCATGAATTTTTCAAAACTTGTGTTTTACTACTTTAAAGAGAATAAATATATGCCCTGCACTGGCTCCTTTATGAATTGCTTATGTATGTACAAGTGTCAAGCACCCGGCAACAGTATTACTTTGATCAGTCAGGAATAACAGAGATTTTGTTTGGGAACTCTGATGATAATTACACTCCCTTCAGATGAGGAGAGAGATATAAAGTGTGCCTCAACAGAGCAGTTTTTACTGAAATCATGTATCTGGATTGTGTTGCCTTTTGTATTTCTGGCACTCTTGGATTCATTATTTAAGCCAGTTCAACCAAGTTTTACTTTTCAGAAAACAGTCAAGTTTCCTTCAAACATTAAAGCTTGCTAATCAAAACCAATTCCTTAGAAGCTGAAACAGTTTTGGCCCTGTGAAGGGAAATAAAAAATGAGCATTTGAAAATGAAAAAAAAAATAATCAGAATTTAATTAAATAAATGGAATAAATACATATAATGGCCAAACTGTCTTTTTTTTTTTTTTTTTTTCAGTTTGCCCACTTCCTCTGGCTCCCTCAGCCTCTGGCAAGTTCAGGTTACTGATGTTATTATGTTGTGATCAACTGAATTTTGACACTCACCCAGGCCTGACAATTTTTGCTTACAAATTTCTTACATCTTGCCATCAATCAGAATGCAAAGCTCTAGTTTATTTTGTGAATATGAAACTGACAAAGGGCTCAGGATATGCAGATCCTGAGACAGCCAGCACAGGTATGTTCCACAGCACAAATCCCTGTTTCATTTCCTGCACTGGGCAGTGATTTGATTCCATTGGGAATCTAGCCCACATCTCTTGTGATCCATAATTTACAAAAGCTGGCAGGCACAGTGGCGAACAAATGCAAGCAGCCTAATAATTTATGCTGTCTCAGCTAATTTTAGGTTTGTCTAATTCAAGGAGATCTGTCAATTCCATTTACTGAGTGTTTGGCAGCGTTTTTATCCTCTTCCTGGGAGATAAAATGGCAGTGGATTCTTCCTGTTGGGTATTATTATGTAATTTAAAATATGCATTCAAGAAAATTCAAGTGAGTTAACAAACATCCCACTTTCCCAAGAACTTCCTTGCATCTCAGCTGTATGCTTTTGCTTTCCTTCCTTGAATCTTGGAGAAAGACACTCTGCCAAAGTTAATGACAATGCTGTTACATGACATTACATTGGCCATTAGTTCTACTTTGTCATTTCTTTGGATTCTGGTATAGTGGGAATCTTCACACAAACCTCTGTTGTCTCTGAGTGTAAAATTTGGATTATGAATAATTTCAGGTGGTAAACTGAAGATAAATCTTGGTCCATTGGCTGAGTCATCCTTGTCATCAGCACTAATTGTAATAAATTGCTGTAAAAGAAAAGCACTCCATAAACAAACAGCTCCTCCTCTGGGTACATCACATACAGGCAGCATTCTGACACAGCCCTTGAGTAAGAATTGTAAAATAGCAGAACCCCCCTCAAATTCAAATATAAGCAATTAGAAACACAGAGCTGACTCCAAACTACAACAGGCAATCTTTAATTACTATTGCATTAACCACCCCAGAATTATAGCTGTAAAAGCACACATCTTCAACATTCTTATATACAAATATGTGTTAATAGTAACACAACAGATTAAGTAAAATTCTGCAGAAAACTAAGCAGCTGAGAAAGTCTCTTTTAAGCTTCTACGCTGACTGCAGAGGCACAGATCATGTGCAGAACTGTATTTCTCTATGATCCTAACCCCTCTTCCTCACAGATTGCCAGGAATAAATTGTTGGCTGGACTCTACAGGCGCTGCACTGCGATTCTTCCCATAAGACACTGACCATTTCTGTAATATCCAAACCAGTCTCACGACTGGGAAAGCTGCCCCCAGCTCCACTGGCCCTGTGCTGGTGGGTACTCCCAGCCAACACCCATCCCACTCCATCCACAAAGCACTGGATAACTGCTGATAGCAGTTCAGAAATAAAGTGCCTTTCTGGGCGCTCAAGGCTTTCTGGTCAAAACCTCAAAACAAATGTTCATTTATTCCCTCTCATTGGAGCTGACAGGACAAACCTGGGCTCATGCCCGAGGGAAGAGCTGTGTGTGCAGGGAGGTGGGGGGAACAAGGAAGGTGGTGGGAAGAGTGAAGGTGTTGGGCACAGGAAGGTGGTAGGAACAGGAAGGTAGCTGGAACAGGAAGATGGTGGGCACAGGAGGTGCTGGGCAGGCCATACCTGGTTGCTTCGGGCATTCTCACACACAAAGGCTTCATAGGCAGCTGCAAACTTGGGAGCATTGTCATTGACATCAACGACCTTGATTGCAACGGGAACTTTGGCTTCCTGGTGCTGTTTGTCTGCAGGAGAGGCAACATTGAGATGAGACAGAAGCAGGAAAACCCCTCAAAACAAACAAATAAATTCCCAGCTTCATCCAAGGAAAGATCAAATATGCTGATGTAATTCTGCTGAGATTTCTTGCAGTTTATCAAACTGAGACAATAGGAGGATTACAGATTCATACCACTGATTCTCAAACACCTCAGTGAAATACTCACGGACTTCAACTGCAAAGACAGAGATATTATGCCAAGCCATTTCTTCCCTATCCAAAGTCTTTATTGTCTTGATATTGCCATCTTCTGCATTAATAACAAAATATCTTTCAAGGTCAGTGTGTCGATCAATTGAATATCTAAAGAAGATTGAAAGCCAGTAATTAGAGAAAAGAAGGACTTAAGAGTTTCATGCATCCAGATTTGTTCTATATAATTATTATTTCTAAATAATTGTAAGTAGTACCCCTATTGTTGTCCTCAACATCATTGTCAAAAGGACGATATGTGCTCTTTTAAAAGGAGAATCACCTGGCTGGTTTCTTCATTTAGAAAAACAGTACATCAAAATGTTTGTAATAAGTGAAAAAGCTGGACTTTGAAGTCTCTATATCAAAGCTCTAATATATTCTTTATTTTCTTCTCTTATAAAACATGATAAAAATATCTACTGAGATATTTTTTCTCTTCTGTTTCATATTAACCTTGATGATCTTTTAAGTCTTAAAACCTTTGGTTTACTTGGAATATTAATTGATCATACCAATTTATCAGCTATTATCCACTCTCTGCACATTTGTACAGCTTTATACAACTCTGACTTTCATAACGTCACGTTAAAATTCTTTGAAATGTTAAGTATAACTACAAAAGAGGTCTTCATAATTTAAGTTACGCTGAGAATGTGACAAATAAAATTAAATTAATAGAAAGCTATTATAATATAAAAATTCTTTACTATGAGGGTGGGGAGGCCCTGGCACAGGGTGCCCAGAGCAGCTGGGGCTGCTCCTGGCAGTGCCCAAGGCCAGGCTGGACACTGGGGCTGGGAGCAGCCTGGGACAGTGGAAGGTGTCCCTGCCCATGGCAGGGGTAGAAATGGATGAACCTTAAGATCCTTCCAGCCCAAACCATTCCATGAGTCTGTGATTCCAAGACGATGCAGAAAGTAGGGGTCTGTGTGGGCTTGTCTTTAATAATTAACACTTAACAATTACCCAGCCCAATCCCTAATCTACATCTTAGACTTTGATATGATGAGAAAAATCCATGCTGTGACAACAGCACAAATATTTGTGGAAAATTTAATTTAGAATAGAGTCTACCAAAGATGCCCTTAAGTATATTTGAATTAGACACAGTTATAGTATGATACATGCTTTGAGAAACTGGCAGCTTGTGGAACAGGCACATAAACAATGCTGGATGGTTAAACTTTCAATATTCTGGGTGTCTGTATATCTGTCACACTGTCTTCAGAACTCGCCTAACAATTCCACAAGCTAATGCTCAGAAGGAAACAGGAAATCCAGCAAACCTTATAGCACTGTTGGCAGCATCCGGGTCTTTGGCATGTACTTTTCCAACCACAGTACCAGATGCTGCATTCTCCTGTACTTCAAAAATGTAACTTGGCTTCAAAAACACTGGTGGCTCATCAGCATCTTCCACTGCTATTTTCACTGTCACCGTGTCCTTGAAGGGCCCATTGCTGATGAACTTGGGGTCAATGTGGACATTGGCTGCCTCCACCTTCAGGCTGTAGGACTTTTTGGTTTCATAATCTAAGGTCTGTGAGAAACAAGAGGACAGTGCGTTCCAGAGTCAGGGAAACCAGGCTGTAAGAGCAGCAAGCAGTGCCCTAGTGTTCAATGACATCAAACAAACGTGAGCGTCTGTCAACGAGCTTGGACTGAAATGTGTGTATTTAAAAACATAAAGACTCAAATGGAAGGAGCTACATTCTATGTATGGAGCAGCATAGAAAGGCACTCAAAGTATCACCACAGAGTCTTGGTCTTGCTGTTTGCTTGCTGTATCACTAAGGAAATCATCTGTACTGGAAATGTGAATTTTGTATCCATCCAGCCTTCTAGGCATCACAAAAGTGCAAGGGATAGGAAAGGGGCTCCCACAAGAGGCCTAGTCCAGGTTGGCAAGCATTCCATGTGGATGTGGTTTCAAGTGCTCCTGGGTGCACCATGAGATAGCATACTGATGATTTAAATTATTTAGGTAGTGGAGAAAATACGAAGATGGTTTGGAGTGTTTTCATTCCTGCAGTTCTTTCCAGCACAGAACTCATAACACTTTCCAAAGGAGAGGTAGAATAATGCCCCATGGAACAAGTCCTTTTGGGAGCCTGATCAAAGCCACAGCACCTCTGTACCTGCATTGGCATGAAGAAGCTGTGGGGTTGCACCTCAAAATGATCACACAGGTGCCAATGACAATTCACAAAGTATGTTAACACCAGTAGAGGGGAGTGACGGGTCACCCACATTTCAAAACACACAAAAAATCCACTCCAACCTCTAGAACAGAGACAGAAATCAAACCAGGGCAGTTTTGAGCAGAGGAGACCTCTGGGTCCCTTCCTGATGGTTTGCCCTAAAGGGCAGGGCAGGGTTGACCAGAAGTTGACCAGGCCTCCTTTGATTTCTGAATATCTTCAAGAGAGATAAATAGCTCAAAGATACAAAGGGCAAAATGATAATGCTTCCATAATAATAAGATTTATGTTCTGTAATTTGCAATTTAAAATTAATTTGATAATGCTTTCAAAGGTCCCGGTGACGGGCTGAGTGTGAAATCTCCTCTGCTGCTTTTCCCATAGCCTGTGACTCCTTCAGAACACTATTGTGGACAATGCACAGCTGAAGAATTCAAACTATAGGGTATGAGGCTTTTCAGACTGAACATAAAGCAACAGTGAATGTCTGCTACTTATCAGCACTAGGCAAAACTTCATTAACAATGAAGCTGATGGCATCGTATTTTACCGTGACTTTTTATTATGAATTCATTTAGTTTGTGCAATTAATCCACTGTACAGTATTTATGTAACTCCTCTTGGTTATTTTCTTCCATTCCAATTCAGCTAATGGGGAAATGGAATATTAAGAGTTAATCACACCTTGAAAAATTAACTAAGTGAAATTTGCATTTAGTAATATTTTAGCTTAGGTGGTAATCCATTATTACCAAATATTCTGTCAGCAACAAAAAACACTACATAGCAGTAGGCATCACTCACCTTCTTAAGCTTCACAACCCCTTCCTGAGTCTCATAATCTGTGGTGATTTCAAACATGTCCATGCCATCTCCATCGATGATGCTGTAAGCCACCAAGCCATTCTCCCCAATGTCAGGATCTTTGGCCTTCACTCTCCCCACTTCCTCTCCCGGGACAGCTGCTTCCGACACCGACATCTGGTACACGCCTGGGCCAGGGAGCACAGGGAGAACAGGCGTGCGCCCCGAGTGAGCAAGTGCTCCCCACTTGTGTGTTCACTCTTTGAACTTGGGAGTTCCAATAAACACAACACAGCGATTTTTGGCATTGTCACCCCCGTGAAGGAATGTTGTGTTGTGTTCTGTTCTGAAGAGCTTTGAGCAGCAAGTCAGCTGTGAAACCTTAACCCACACGGATAATGTGTAGAACGTGACCTCCTCCCTGTTACCCCTCTGCTCAGGGAGGGGCTTAAAAGACAACCAAGCACCCAGAATGCAGCAATTGTTGTGCATCAAGGTTACCATCGATAGCAGAGATGTTATTACAAAAATGGAAGGAAAACTCTCTCACGTGACTCATGGCAAAACCTTCATCTCTGTTTCTCATTTCTACCCATTCATTCAAGAGCCATAAATTAGATACAGTGAACTGGATAAACCCTGTCTGCTGTGCTGGCTAAAGTATAAATCTGCTGCTTTCTATGGCTTGAATTTGGAGTGTGAATGTAGAGCAACAATGACTATTAAAATGTCACACCACAGAGAGTAGGCACCAATTTGTATGTGATTTCATGCCAAAGAGAAAATGGCTTTCCCATGGCAAGCTCCAATAGGAAAACCATCCCCAAACATCCCACAGGTGTTTCCCTGGGTATTCAGGGACACCAGAGAAAAGCAACACTGTTCCTGGATAAATATCTCTCCAACAGTTGTCCTTTAGGCACTACTGATTCCAGAACTTTCCATCCACTTCCAGAGTTCAGATAACATAACCTGATCCTAAATAGATAAATCTATGTCAGCATTTTCTGCCACATCATCAGCAGTAGTAAATTAGGGAGGAAAAAAAAAGGGGGATGATAAAAGAAAATAATCTAATTTATTTCCCTTTGTAATTGCTCTTCTTTGCTCCACGGGCACCCTAGGAACATTAGGAGACTTACACCAGGCAGGGACTTGGCTCATTACCCATAAAAACAATTGCCACATGTCATTGAAATATGTCATTAACTCCAGTCACAAAGAACCCAAAATTTAAGCATATAACTCATTAACAGCTTGAGCAATGAACATTAAAAACAAAACAAAACAAAAAAAAAACAACAGAAAAAAGGAAAATAAGAACAAAAATATCAGTCATTTGGCTTTTTATACAGACAGCTAAACCCTGGTTCTGAGTTACAAAATATTCCCAAATCAGATTTAACCTGGGGATGAATGATTAAGTAGAGGAACTGCTTTTGGGCTTTTCTGATAATTTAACATGTTCCTGCAAAACACTCAGTGAAGGGGCTTGAACTCATAGAAAAAAATCCATAATTGATGGAGTTAACAAAATATTGTATCCTGGTGTCCCAGGTTATGATGTGGAGGGAAAAGGCTTGTTTGTAAGGTACATAAAACCTGATTTTTTATTATTTAATCCTTTTCTTTTCGAAGGGTAAATAATGCTGGCACAGATTTTTGCATACAGCTCTTGCATGAGAAGTCAGGGAGCTGCAGCCCTGGCAGAAGAGCTGTTAGAGCTGTTAGAGGGATGGCCATGGCCAGGACACATCAGGGTCAGAAGTGCTGCTCAGAGGAGAAACACAGTGGGCTGAGACAGCTTTGAGTGAGTCTGCACTGCACTCAAAAAACCCCAAACCCACACAGAGATGAGCTGCAGAACAGATGTGTGGGCCCATTAATGTACTTCCACCCAGCTGTGAAGGCTGAGTCTGGTAATGTCAGCCCTGATTTATTTTATATGTGAAAAGTAAATTGCTCAGGTATAAAAAAATTGCTGTATTTGACCTCCATTAATACACTTCAACAATTTAAAAATGTAATTGCCCAAAATTTAATTTTTTTTGTCATGGTAACCATGAGTCTTGAAGAATATATACATAGGTCTCTCTGCTCATATAAGTTATACAGTATGGCCTGGTAGCTTCAAAAATGAAGTGTAGGGTCAGGAATCTTTGCAATTCAATGCTGGCCCTAAAAATGTCTCACTTTGCAACACAAAGCAAATATTCCAGACACTAAAGTTCCATATTTTACCAGGCACAACTTTTTATTCATGGGTGGTGTAATAATCCATCAGTTACTGCCTCTTCAAGCCTTGGGTGTGTCTGCTACTTCACAAACTTGGGTCCTGGTAGGAGATGGGAGAAGGATTGTGTTGGTACTCACTCTGTGGGAACTTTGGTGGGTTGTCATTGACATCTGTAAGCGTAATTGTCACTTTGGTTGTCCCTGAGAGGCCTCCCATGTGTCCTCCCATGTCCTTGGCCTGTATCACCACATGGTACTCCTCCTTGGCTTCTCTGTCCATGTTGGGAAGGGCAGTTCGGATGATTCCTGCAGACACGAAGCAAGGTG
The DNA here is from genome assembly GCA_039654755.1 of Calcarius lapponicus. Classification (NCBI taxonomy): domain Eukaryota; kingdom Metazoa; phylum Chordata; class Aves; order Passeriformes; family Fringillidae; genus Calcarius; species Calcarius lapponicus. Next base: position 21,418,083 of record CM077474.1, on the reverse strand, counting down.
GCAAACAGAGATTTAATGAAAACCTGGCTGCTGCATTTGGAGTGCATTAAACACACCAATATTTGCAGTGATGGTGGAGGTTCTGCTTGCCCTGAGCATTGCTGCGAGGAAAGCAGCCCTAATATTCCACACAGAGGACAGGCCTGCAGAATTACAGCTGAGCTGTGCCCAGCCAGTACATTCAGTTCAACTTTGATGCACTCTGGTCAAGAGGAGCCACTCAAAGAAACTGTTTAACAATACCTGTTTGAGCCTCCACTGAGAAGTAGGGCTGACCTTCAAGGATACTGTAAACCAATTTGGCACTGTTCCCATAGGTAGGGTCATCAGCATCTGAAGCTGTTACCTGAATAACTGATGTACCTAAAAATGGAGAGCAAACACAGGAGGGAAAGTCAGAGGCAAACACGTCTGGAAGGACCATGCAGAGATGCTTTCAGTCACACAGCAGAGCTATTCCTAAAATGTTTTATTCCCATGTTTGGTAAATGAAAACCAAAATTACTTTACAATTTCTATTTGATAAAATATACTTGTATGATCCAAAAAGATCTGTCACCAGCTGTGATGTGGATTAATGTTCTAACCAGTGAAGATATAAAAGTCAGCAGTCACCCTGCACTGTTATGGTTTTTCCCCTCAGTAGTTTAAGCCTTATATTGCTTTTGTCGTTAGACAGCCAAACAATAGAGTTTTCCTTTACATTTTTCTCAGTAAGTTTCAGACAAATCATTCCTGTAGAAATCTGAGACAGACACAAGCTCAAACAGGAGATGAAAATAGAATAGTTGGTGAGGCAGTAACTTCCCAGCTTTATTACACAACTCTGCCAAAGGAATGATCTTTGTGTTTACCCCAGAGGATTCACACTCCATAAATTTCAGGGGACTCTTCTGCTCCTTCCTAGGAGGAAAAATAGTTCTATTCTAGGATGGTCTCCCAGTTAGGAGCTGTGCAGGTCTTGATTTGGGCAGCAGATTAAATACATCAAGTGAATCACTGGCTGAACATGAAAGTAAATTTTACTTCCCCAGATCCTTGACAATAAGAATGAAATAAAGCCAGGATATCTTGACAGTGCAGCACCTTCCACAAGGGCAGTGCCCTTCTGAGTACTCACCTACATTTGATCTCTCGGGCACATTGGCATGGTAGTTTTCATGGAGAAACTCGGGCGGGTTGTCATTTATGTCTTGAACTTTGACAATGAATTCAGAAGGGGGTTCCAAAGGTCTGTTTGTGTTCCTGTCCACAGCCTGAGCTGTCAGGGTGTACTGAGCTCTCTCCTCCCGATCCAGTGTCTTGGTTGCATGGATGTTCCCTGATTTGTCATCAATAACAAAAATGATTCCTGCTCCTTCACCTGAGAGAATGTATTTAATGTTTCCATCTCCAGAATCAATATCTGAATGAAGCTACAAAAGGAGAAACAGACATACCTTAACAAGGGGGCACACATTTCCTGGATGTGCTTAAAAAACAAAGAAATGCAGAATTGCTATCATTTCACAGTTTTCAACAATTGTGGCTTCCATCAGGCAATAATCCACACTCAGGGACATGCTGTGACCACTGGTACCCTGCATCCAGGGCAGTGCCAGCCCAGACATGCCTCCTGCCACATGCAGGGCTCTGCTAATCCCAAAACTTCAGATTTAAGGAAGAAAATACACAAAAATATGCTTATAGCAGGTTCTTTATTCACATGAAGTTGGTAGGAGGAGTAATTTTTACAAAGCTTTGTACACTTCAGTGAACCATGTTCTACTGGGTTGCATGTAAAATGCTGTTAAATGACAAATGGGATGAGTCAAATGATAAATTAATGAGTCCAGATGTGCCCAGGTGTGCAAGAAGGCCAAGGGCACCCTGGCTTGTAGCAAGTACAATGTGGCCAGCAGAACCAGGGCAGTGACTGTCCTGTGTACTGGAGACACCGCTGAGGCCACACTCGGGGCTGTGTCCGGTTCTGGGCCTCCCCATTCAGGAAGGACCTTGACGGGCTGGAGCATGTCCAGCAGAGCTGGGGAAGGGCTGCAGCCCCAGGAGGGGCTGAGGGAGCTGGGAAGGGGCTCAGCTTGGAGCAAAGGAGGCTCAGGGGGCCCTTGTGGCTCTGCACAGCTCCTGCCAGGAGGGCACAGCCGGGGGGTCGGGCTGTGCTCCAGGGAACAGGGACAGGAGCAGAGGGAACGGCCTCAGGCTGGGCCAGGGCAGGCTCAGGGTGGGCACCAGCAGGAATTTCCCCATGGAAAGGGGCTCAGGCCTTGGCAGGGGCTGCCCAGGGGGGTTTGCAGTGCCCATCCCTGGAGGTGTCCCAGGAAGGGCTGGAGGTGGCACTCAGGGCTCTGGCTGGGGACAGGGTGGGCAATAGGCACAGCTGGGACTCCATGGGCTGGGAGGGCTTGTCCAACATAAATGATTCTGGGATTCTGTGTGATTCTGTGATTGCCAACTAGTTTTTAATTACGCCCTCTCTAATATAAAAGAGACAACAAATGCTTACTAAACATGATTAATTCCAAAACCAGTGCACATTTCTATTTGATGAATGAGGGAAACATTGAGCCAAATTACAGATTTATTGATTTTATATTGACAGATACAAATTGCACCATTTTAAACCAGAATACCCAGCATGGTATTTGCCGACATTGATCCTATTTCTCCAGTTCTTTTGTGCTGTGGTTTAGTCAACACCATGCTGCTGTGCATTTAGAAACTGGCAAATATACTGGTTTATTTACCTGTTTATATTTTACCAGTGTTAGACAACAGCAGAATAAAAAACCAGTCCAGGATGTGTGTACATATACATGTGCACACAGATATTTACCTTCCTCTATACATGGCCCTCAATATATTTAATTTTACTGATAATTTGAAAATGAGAGGATAAAAAGACACCTATTTTACTGAGCTGCTGGGATAGACATTCAATTTTTAATTGTTGTTTTTAAAGACCTGAGAATGATATTCTTGAGACATATTTTTGCTCAAGTTGTTGGTGTGGTTCTCGCTGTTTTGCTGAGTAACAGCCTGCATACTTTCATTCAAGGACTGATGAGGTCAATGGAAATATTTGTATGGACCTAGGTAGTATTATGCTTAGCATCTAAACTTATCTACCAGAAAATGAAGAAGCAGCTTATACAGCACAAAGGCAACAGCAAAAAACAAACAAACAAACAAAAAAAACCCCCACCAAAAATAATAAAAATGAAGAGCATTAATCAATGGCTGAAAAAGGAATTGTTTCTTACCCTTCCTACCAGCACAGGATCTGGTCCCGTGTACTCCTCTATGACAAAGAACTGGTTCCACACCCAGCCTCTCTTGGAGCGGTGCAGGACTTGTCCCTCCTTGCCCTTGTCGCGGTGCCCGTGCAGCGAGGGCCGGGCGCGGCCGGGGCGCTCCGCCGCCAGCCCCTGGCTGCAGCACAGCACCCCCAGGCACAGCAGAGCGGCCTGCACACAGTGCTCCTCCTTCATTTTTGGTTAGCGTGTAGGCACAGGAGTATCCGAGATTCCACCCCTTCCACCTTGGAAGTCAGGAAGTCTGGGGCCACTGAGGAGTTTCAGACCAACCCTTGTGCACATAGGATGCCACCACGCATTAAACACATCACCTTAATGCTCTGCAGCTTCCCAGCTCAGTTCCTGGAAGAAGGGAAAATGGAAAAAAATCAACTGTTTGAGGATCTAGTAGGTTTTTTATTTAGCAAAACAAAACTAGGACTTCCTTGGTAAATGTCAAGATAAGAAGATTAAAATAAATACATCAGTGCTGATGAAATCCTGAGTAATGAGCAGATTTGATGTTTTGCTACATGCATCTGCCACCTTGCAGAATCTCCTGGCTGGCTTGTTTGGCCACTCAGTGGGTGGAAGTTGAAAGATAGACAGGGAATCATATTTTCTCATGATCTTTTCAAATAGATTTAGCCCAAGATGCAAGGTAACTGCAGAAATACCTAATTTAGACCTAATCCCTCTTTGGAGCTTAGATATAAGCCTTTGATATAAGCTGCTAAGGCAGAGGTCCAGATATAAGGGAAATCCCAAGACTTATCAGGAATGCAATATTTCTCCACTAACCCTTGCATGATCAACACATCCTTATGCTGAACGTAACCACCCCTGTTTTTTTTCTGGGCAGGAGCAGGGGCTGGCAGACCTCCAAGGAGCTCCAGTTTGGATTTAGACCCTGGAAGCACCTCTGAGGATCAAGGCACCATCAGCACTGATTGCCAGTGTGATGCATTCAGATATTTTTGATAACAATTGATTTAACTATTTATTTCTACTTTCCTTGGGTGTCAAATTACTAGGATTACATTGATCTCCTACTTTCTAATACCTCTTAAAACATTAGGTCAGATTTAATATTTGAGGGAGAAATTGCATTGTACAGTGAAACCTGAACTAAGCAGCCCTCAATCCATCACAAAGGCCACTTCCACTTATCCCTGGGGTTTCCAACATATTCTCCTTAAATCTTTATGCAGCAAGAAATTTTACAAGGTCCCTAAAATGTTTGGTTTAGTTTTTGGTGTGATTCACTTTACTCTTCTGCAAGATACTGATAAAAATCTTGATGTTATATTTATACAAGCAAATATGTAAATATGTACCACCATCAACTGTAAAACAGAATTATTTTTAAATGTGAAGTAAGGAGATCTTAATGGTATTTTCAACAAAGAAAATGTGAATATATAGCTTGAAGCTAAGCACATTCTGTAACTCCAGCCACAGACAAACATCTCACTAGTGACAAACCCACTCATTTGGGGTTGTCTTTCTTACATCCTAAGCAGTCATGTTCTCCTTCCACATTCCTTTTACAGTTACATAAAAATACATTGGCTGACAGGGGTTCATGAATAAGGAATGAAATATATTGGTTTATTTCCTCAAAAAAGATCAGCTTTCAACTTTATTTTACTGAAAACTAAAATTACAGCACCAAACTAGCTCCAGCATAATGAATGATATTACATTCTCACACACAGATGCAAATATATTCTGGCTTTCCCAAACATATTTATTAAACAGATTGGTGCATCTATTTGGCATTTTCCTATTGTTACATAATGACACATTACAGACTACTCACACCAGCATGGAAGACATAAAAAGGAAAACAATCCCTATGATTTTGCTCAGGAAAATGCTCTATTTTGACACAATGTGTGTGTGGTGTGGAGCATTAGGTCTGTGGTTTCATGTCTCCATTTCATGTCTCCATCTTGCTGAGGGGTAAAAACAATGAAAGGCTTAAATGGTGTGAAAACTGAGATTTCAACTAATTTGGATGCTTGTTTTGCACCCAGCTTTGCATAGGGATAGAAAAGGATTTGTGCTATAGGGATCTCTCATGTGCAGTAGTTAGATGGGATTGGGTTCCTGGAATGTTATAAAGAACTTACACACTCCAAACATGGAACAGGAAGATATTCCTGGACAGTTGTTCATTTCTAAACCTGCTGTGAAAAAAAAAAAAAAAAACCCAAACCAAACAAAAACCCAACCTAAAAGCTGTAAATAAACTTCTTATGTTAATAGACTTGGGGTGCATTTGAAAATTAAACTCACTGGCAGACATTCATCATTAGCATCACAGGAATGATATCAGCTACAGAGATAAATAAACAAATCCCCCCACTCTTCCCCAACTCCTCAATGCTGTTATGTAAACCAGTAAACACTTTTTAAAGCTGCTTAACCAGAATGGCAGAGCCAAGCTGGTACACACACTGCTTATTATCAGCTATTCAAGTGTGAAGTGCTGGAAACAAAATGTTAATCACAGATCCATGCTTATTTACTAACAAGGATTTAAAGCAAAAATTCTTTGTTATCTTTTGTTTTTATCCACTACATGTACAGAGATGAAGCAATAAGGCTCTGTGTCTTCAATTTCAAGAAAACTATTCTCTCTCATCTACCACTTCAGAGAATCCCAGAAGCTCAGCACGGTTTGGGCTGATTGGACCATAAAGCCCCACCCAGTGCCACCCCTGCCATGGCAGGGACACCTTCCACTGTCCCAGGCTGCTCTAAACCCCAATTTCCAGCCTGGCCTTGGGCACTGCCAGGGATCCAGGGGCAGCCTCCAGCTGCTCTGGGCACCCTGTGCCAGGGCCTGCCCACCCTGCCAGGGAACAATTCCTCATTCCCAATATCCCATCCAGCCCTGCCCTCTGGCACTGGGAGCCATTCCCTGGGTCCTGGTCCCTCCAGCCCTTGGCAATTGTCTCTCTCCATCTTTCCTGCAGCTCCTTCAGACCCTGCAAGGCCACCCTGAGCTCAGCCAAAGCTTCTCCTGTGCAGGTGAACAATGCCAGCTGTGCCAGCCTTTCCTCCCAGCAGAGCTGCTCCATCCCTCTGCTCATCCTGGTGCCTCCTCTGGGCTCTCTGCAGCAGCTCCAGGTCCTGGCTGTGCTGGTCCCAGGGCTGGGGCAGCTCTGCAGGTGGGGGTCTCACCTGAGGGGCAGAGGGGCAGAATCCCCTCCCTGCTGCCCACGGCTGGGCTCAGCCCAGGGGCAGGGGGTTCTGGCTGAGCCAGGTTCCTCTTGGGCTAAAAACAAGTCCCTTGGGCTGTTTGGAGCAATTGCTTCTACTTTGGGTTATAAAGGCAAAGGGCTCTGTGCTAGCAGCAGTTCCAAGCTGGCTCTGTAGGCAGTGACCCCCAGGTAAGACAGGCTGCCAGGAAAGCTGGAGCTGCAAGAATGTGTCCTGGCCTCCTCATGCCCCTTCTCCCCTCCTGGAGTTCATGCTCTGCTCACTCACATCGTGTTCACTCCAGCAGTAAAACCTCTGACTCCTATCCCCAGAAAACCTAGAATAGCATAAATCAACAGGCTCCCACTGAAGGCTGTGAAATTACTTAAATTCAAACCAGCTACAGTCTGGATTTTCATAAACTACTTGTATTCTAAAAGACAAGGTGCACAAGATGTTTTTAAGTTAAAGCCAAAATAAACTTCATTAAAAAATTAAGCAGTAGCTTTTACCAAAAAAAAACCCCAAAAAACCCAAATATCTTTTTTTCCTTCCTTTATTTTCCAAACAATCTACTTAAAACATTTCAAACATTTCAACATTAATTCAGCTGCTGAAAGCCTACACTTTCCTTCTACTTCAAGCAGAAAACATGGAAAAACAGCTAAACAATTTGCAAAGTAATGCCTTTTTCTCTTGGGGAAAAATACCTCGTAAGACTGAGACTTTGGAATACAGATGTGAGGATGGCAATTGTTGCAGCTGCTGGGCTGCTGCTCCAGTGAGCACCTGAAAATTCTGTGTGCAGCACCTGGATCCAGGCACTGCACAGATTTGTCAGACTGATTTGCCATGAAAGGCTGCAGCCTTTTTTAAAAGTCACAATCTTTGAGACCTTTGGGTATGTCTGCCCATAGGTTATAATCCTCAACTACAGCAAAGCCAGTCTCAGTGGGCAGCTGACCAAACTGCAACACTGGGATAGTGTTAACATTCCTCCTGGAAGCTGCTCCCGTGGTGTGCCTTGGATTCAGGAGAATGATGCTGGTAACACGCTGAAGTTGGAGTAGGTGCTGAGCAGGGCTCTACTCTGAGTCAAGGACTTTTCAGCTTCAGCAGGCTGCATGGGAGGCACCGAGAGCAGGGAGTGGACACAGCTGGGATAACTGACCCAGCCTGGCCAGAGCATATTCCAGACCATTCCACTGTGCTCAGCACATAAACTGGGGGGAGCTGGCCAGGTGTCTCTCAGGAGCTGGCTGGGCAGAAGTCTGTGAGTGGTGAGTGACTGCAGTGTGCATCACTTGTTTTATAAATTCAAATTCTTTCCTTGCTGTTATCACTATTTCCTTCCTTTTCTGTCCTATTAAAGTGTCTTTATCTCAACCCATGAGTGTTCTCACTTTTACTCTCCCAAATCTCTGCCCCATCCCTGGAAGTAGCAGTGAGTGAGCAGTGCCTGTGTGGTGCTCAATTGCTGGCTCAGGTTAATTGACAAACTTCCTGATTTTTTTTTTTACATTATTATTTAGAATTGTGCAAGGTATCATTTTGAAATCCCAAATTTTCCTAACAAATCTGTAAGAAAAGCTGTTTCCCACTTCCTTGAGCATAGTTTCCCAAGTTTCATGGAAACATACAATATCCTGAGTGGGAAGGGACCCACAGAGATCATCCAGTCCAGCCCCTGGCCCTGCCCAGACCCCCAACAATCCCCCCTGTCCATCCCTGGTGCCCAAAGGCTCCTGGAGCTCCGGCAGCCTCGGGGCTGTGCCCATTCCCTGGGCAGCCTGGGCAGTGCCAGCACCCTCTGGGGAAGCAGAACCTTGCCCTGCTCTGCAGCCTGAGCCTGCCCTGGCCCAGCTCCAGCCACTCCTGGTGCTGCCCCTGGCCCAGAGTAGAGCTCGGAGCTGTCCTTGGGGAGGAAGTCTCAGACTGCTCTGGCTGAACCAAGAGGGACTTGTACTCAAAAGCAGGAATTCCATTAATACCTTTGAACTGTATGCAGATGAATGTTGGCAATTTTGGTATTGAATAACAGTGTCATCAGGGGTAAAGGGTGAACAAGAGTTAGTCAGCCACCACACAAGGCCTGATCTCACTAGCAATGCACGAGTGCAGTGAAATCCCTGAATATCATTGGATGCATGCATAACAGAGAAATATTTTAAAAGTCTAGTCCACACTCTAAAAAACAACCTGCATGAGGAGGTGTATACCAAAATATCTGCCTGGAAATAAAATGTGTCCCTAAAAAATTGTGAGAACAGGCCTGCTGGGCATTTCTAGCTGCACAGACAGCGTGGCTGTGCTGTGTGCTTGTAGTTAATGCAAACCTCACCAGTTTCAATTTTAACATAAGAAAAGTATGTTCTTTGACTGCTAGAAAATAACACCCATCAGTATTCCTAATGGAAATATGCCGTTCATTTGAGAATTCAATCAAGAACACAACACCTGAAAAATAATACATCCATGTCCATGTGGAAACCATATTGCAAGCGGCCACTCTGCAAAGTCAGTGTGCTCCTCACAGCTTCACACAGATCTGAATGACTGCTCCAAGACACCAACAGTGAAAAATGAAGAGGCAGCAGAGATGATTTCAATGACAAGAGCAGTGGCGGAAATGAAGTCTAGCCAACTTTAAATTCCTTTCATTATTTTTATAGCAACAATAATCCCCAGCGTTCATGATGATTTCCTGTATGCTATTAAATGACCATATGCCAAATTATAATAGACTAAACAATTTTTTTCTGATTTGTCTAGGCCATAACTTCTGGATGATGCATTAAAATAGCAATTGTTCTCAGGAATACACTTGGCAGAAGGCAACCAAGATCACAGTGTTGCAATATAATAATGGATGATTATGTTCTGAAATGTTTTGCAAAAGTATCAAGTAAACATAGCAAACTCCCAGTCTAAATGAGATTTTAGCTGTAATTAGAATTAGCTGAAAAGATGAAGGATTTATTCTACCATAATTTTATCATCAGACAAGGAAATGAATAGCTTTTTAATGACAGAATAAATATTGGATCATATTAGTTCTGGAGTTCAGAGTGGCTGAGTTTTGGGCAGAGAGGTGGAGGTGGGGCTCAGCTGGAGGAGCCCTGGGAGGCAGGCAGGGGCCTGCAGTGTCCGAGTGATGTCCGCAGCGGGGCAGGGACGTGTCCCCATGGGATCTGGCAATGCAAAGCTCTCCAGAAGCTGGACAGATTCCTGCCCCTGGCCGTGGGGTGTTCTGAGCAGCCCCACATCTCTCCTGCACGTTTAACCTCAGGGCTCTGCAGTGTGTCCCTTCCCTGGACACCGCCGTTTCCCTGGGCTGTGGGAAAGGAGCAGCTCCCATGGAAAGCAGGTGGGGAGCACCTCTCCAGATCCAAGAATCAGTCGAGGCACACTGCTCAGTCTTTAGGGCGTATCACAAAGGTAACTTTGGGAGTTTTAATGAAACACACGAGGTGAGGGATGTGGAAGAGTTCTGTGCACAAGGGTTTCATTCTCCTGTGCATCGATGAGTGTGGGAGGAGCTCAGCCTGCCATGGATCTCTATCCTCCTGCAGAGTTCTCCATGCAAACCTTTGATGCCTACCAATATTCAAGAAATTTGGTGCATATTAATAAGAAAAGATTTTTGAAGGATAAAAGTTATTGTTGCAGAAATCTATTCAGCCCTAACCAGTCAGTCTTCCACATTTAACATTTATTTTTTTCCTCTTTGACAAAATGTTGTTCTCTTCCTTGAGTCATTTCAAGAAAATAACATAATAAAGTAAATTGATAGCCTCTTCCTTATTGTTTGTGAAGCAAGAAAAAACACCAGGAACCAGTACCTTGCACATTTAACTTAATTCTCTCCATTAATTTTTGATTTTTAAACTATTCTGCATTATCAGACCAATCTTTGAATAGTTTTTAGCTTGGACTTCAGGACAAACTTGTGCAGAAGAAGTTTTATTTTATTTACACAAAATAACGTTATGATATCAAGATCTGCTTTGCATCACATTCAGTTGCATGACACATATGGCAAAGCCAGTTCTTCAAATAAACCCTTTAGTCCTGAAAACAGCTGAAATTTTAAATTCCAGGTGTGCCAAATTTGGACAAGACTCAAATGAGGATTATTGCATTTTTCTGCAACTAGAAACTAGAACTGCAACTAGAAACCAGGCTGAATTTACCCTTAAGCAGAATTTAGGGAGGTGCAACACTGCTGTGTCAAAATTTGCAAGGCCTCCTTTGAAAGGACAGCTGAACTGGGAGATGAGACAACATCAGCTTTCAGCTGTACCCCAGCAGTTTAGGGCTTCCTGTGTATTTCCAGTCAGTAAATCATCCCACTGGCAAATGGAGTTTTGGTTCCTCAAATGAACCCCTTCTCCCAGGGCAGCACTGGGACACAGCACCAGCACAGCTCCCTCTCTCAGCACCAGCACCATGGGCCTCACTCACCACGTGCGAAATAGGAGAATTAAAAACTGAAGGACTCCCTCTGCATCAAACTGACTCCATGCCTGTGAGCAGCCCCAGAGTCTGGTCATGTACATCTGTGTGTGCTCCAGGAGCAGGCACCAGGAGCATGGAATGACAGGACAAATGATAGAGGGAAGATTTAGAGCAGATATTAGGAAAAAAAAAAGAAATTAAAAAGGCAGGGTGGGCAGGCCCTGGCACAGGGTGCCCAGAGCAGCTGGGGCTGCCCCTGGATCCCTGGCAGTGCCCAAGGCCAGTTGGACACTGGGGCTGGGAGCAGCCTGGGACAGTGGAAGGTGTCCCTGCCCATGGCAGGGGTGGCACTGGGGGGGATTTAAGGTCCCTTCCAGCCAAAACCATTCTGGATTTTTTTTAATAAAAGCCAATGTGCACTGGTCTCATGTAAAATGTTTTTTTTTAGATGACAAGAGCTCTGATCTCTATACATTCCTGCTGTATATGTAGCTGGTAAATTTCATTTTTCCCAGTGTGTGATCCCAAAGCAGACCAGCAGCAGTTACTCCCTGTGAGCCCCTCTGCAGGTCTGGGTCCCTCTTGCTGGAGCACATTCCAGGCCTCACTGGAGAGAACAGCAAAAACCCCTCAACTGAATGCAAATGAATATAAGGTTTTCTGTGCCATTCACAAAACATAATTAGTCTTATGAGACAAAAGTATTTAGTCAAGAAAAGGAAATTCTTCATATTTAAAGATAGTTGGGGAAAAATATTCTCTTAGTTATTGCACTGAATAATGAGAACCTCACACTCCCCCAGTTCATGTTCTGTGTTTTGCATGGGAGTGCTTTACACTGCAATGTAAAGGATTAGAATTTGAGGCTGCAGTTCTACAGAGATAAGTGTATATATAACTTTATACATAACTTTATATTTGGTGAGCAAACAGCCAAGATTCTAGAGGTATCCTACCACAGAGGAATTCTAGGTCATGGCAAGATTTGTACGTACTAAATACAGAAGTGAAATCTTTACAGAACTGGTGATTTGCATCTTGACAATAGAAGTCGCTTCAAAAATGCTAAGCAAGTTTTGTAGAATCTTATTCTAAGTTTTGTAGAAACCTATGAAAGGAAATCTTAATCCTTTGCATTTTTAAATTATGTTTTATAGCACTGTATTGGATTACTGAGATGTTTAAAGCCAATAATCCCCACCTGCTCCAAAGAAGAGTTTTTGAAATGTAGCCACATTTTCCTGTAGCAGCATTGAGACTCAGCATTACAAAACCATAGACAAAGCCAGAAAATGATGGCTCTTTGAAAACAGAAGTCATTGTGCAGAGAAGAGGAAGAGAAATAACCCCCTGAACAGTGTGATGTGCTATCTGTCAGCATCCACCTCTGAATTCATCATGGAAGGAGGGCATTTTCCCCAAGCTTTGATTTAATTTGTGCTCATTGGGGAAGGGTGAGATTGCCTCTTGCTGTACCTCATATAAAGCAGGGGAAAGCAGGAAGACAACTTAGTACATTATGGAGTGAATGACACAGAAATAAGCCTGAGAGAGTGATATTAAAAGGCTTGGGAAATGAAAAATGGCTGTAAACAGAGTTTTACATTTACTTGCTGCCCTGGGGAGATCCACTTAAGATAAATGTGACAGAGGCTGTCTGGTTTTAAGCATAAACTCTACAGGAACACAACCAGCATAAGAAAGGCAGTCTTATTAAAGAACATGGTGATTGATAGAGTCATTTCAAGTAATGACTAAGCTTTTGGTAGAGTTTATTTTAAATAGTAATTGTGTTCTTGTGCTTCTCAGACAAACTAGAATTCTCATAATTCTGTGAATGCTCCAAGGCCAGTGAGGCTGCAGCCAAGCCCATGCTAGTCTCAGTCATTTTGTTGTTATGTAAGTGGCTATCAATGACAGCCTGAGGAGGACACAAATGACAACTAAAGTCAACTTACTTGCAACTACTAATGCTGTATTTACATGCTAAGCCAACCCTGAATATTTTTCCCCCTAAGAATTGATATGTATGCATATCTGAATAGCATTTGTGCTGTGACTGATAATCTCTTTGGTTTGTGCCAGAAATGAGACAGAAAGTCAAGATTAAAGGGTGAAAACTTATCAAAAACTAATGATTGCAGGCAGGTCTATTGAGCTCCCAAACCAAGGCAGACAGAATTCCAGCCAGCAGTCCATTTCTGCTCGGATCCATAACCCCCTGCTGAAAGGCTGGCAGCCCCCTCAGGAGCAGAAATCTAAATTCAGTCTGTGGTTCTGCACTTACAGCTTCATTTCCAGAGGCAGCTTCAGCAGTGCTGCCCAAAAGCCAGACTACTAAAGCATGCTGGGTGGTCTTTGTGTGGCCAGTGTGCTCCTCTACAAAACATTCTTCCCCTTTGAATTTAATCCTACTGGACTCCTCAATCCCCTTGTCCCCTTCAGTTTGGTCTCCCTCACGCAGGAAGGTTCCTGATGAAAGACTTCCCCTCCTTAGAGAGGTTCACATTACAGGCCCTGGAACATTTATCTTTCTAAAACTTGACAAGTTAGGGAATTACTGAGAGTTCCCTTTACAAATACATTTGCTAAAAAGAGAAAGGTGAGAGCTAAATTACCAATCAAAAGCCTTCTCCTTTCCTCAGCTTTCTTGGAACTGCGGAAGGAAGAGCTCAGATCCTTTAGCCATGCCCATGGAATGTTCTTCTTTTGATAGCTTGCTTAACTATTCCAGTTTAGTGCAGATTTCTTCCATAAAGAGCATAAAAGCCACTTTGAGACTTCTGAATGAAAAATTGAATCAATAATTAATTTTTGCCTAGGCAGAGATTGTCTGTGAGGAGACCAATTTTGACTCAAAAGTATGAGATAACAACCTCAGAATATTCAAACACATTCCTAAAGCAGCCTCAGTGGCACTAATAAAGGAGACCATCAGTGTTTAAATACCTAATGGGAGGCTACAGCTGAAAAGACCAAATCTTCACATTTCTGTTATTATTTGCAACCTATTAAATCACAAGATCATAATTAAAACAATGTTTGCATGACTCTTTTCTGAGATGCCTTGCTGTAATTAGTCACCACAGAATATTTCCATTTACCCTAAGAAACCCCAAATACACAAACACAAAGAAAATACCATCTTCATTAAAACAACCTCCTTTTGGCTTCCTGATCTGCTCTGAGCACAAATCAGAGGAATTATATGGATTTTTAGGGTTCACAGGCTGTAAGAACTAAGGCAAAATTCCCAACTTTATATTGCAAACCCAAAAATCCAGCAACAGGCGCTAGGATGATGCAATGAGATGCTAAGCATACAAATAAATACAATAATAGTGCAAAAAAAGACAGACTGGTGTCAGCTTGCAATTAAAATTTGGTTTTCATTCAATTGATCCATTAAAAAAAGGGCAAATGATTCAGCATATTTTTCATAAGCATAACTCATTCTGAGTTAAACCTGTTCATCACATCTAACTGATCACATGAACCACAAATACATCCCAGACCTGTCTTGGCACTATTTCTGACCTATAATTACAGATGATGGTGGCAAAACATTTCATTTCTGTTCCTGTCACAGAACCAGTAGCAACGACAGATGCTTTAGCTGCAATGATGTTTGGTGTCATTTTACCATGCAGAAAAGGCAAATTTTAAATACCTGAACTGATATTTCACAGAGTTTGTCGTGGGAAATTGGCCAAAAATGGGCATTTAAAAAATCAGCTTAGTGATATTCATAGCTGAATCGATGAATCAACTTCATTAGATGTATTTTGGAAGTGCATTAGGGGTTTTGAGACTATGAATACCTTTTGTCACACTCTGGTGCCAAGGGCAAGCCTTGGCCTTAAGAGTGCAATAACCAGGTCTGGGGAGGGGGGGTATCTGCAGGTCCTGGAACACCAACCTCATTTCTGCACCAGCAATGTCTTTAACCAACAAGAGGTTATGAAAGTACTGGAGTGGGAATGAACCTATATCCAGGCAGGTAAAGCTTCACCTTCCACATCAGTAACAATTTTCTCATTAATGAAAATGCCTGACGTGCCCTTAAAAATGAATTTGGGAAAAAGAAAGAGGAAAACCTTACATTTGGTAGGACTGCTGGATCGAGAACAGTTTAATTTTATGATGAAATGACCTCAATATGAGGCAAGTAGAAGGGAAAAATTTACATTTATAGAAGTGAAATAAATCAAAAAACCTATAATTAAAAAAATGCCATGCATGTACAAATATACACATTAAAATACTGAAAGCTCCATTCACCAGAACAGGATTAGGCATTTTTTTCCTCCACATTAAACATGCCCTTACATTCAGCATATTTTCTACCAAAATGGTCTTTTCAAAATGTTGCCAGGGTGATATCACTATTTCAATCCAACCAATTTCCTTTGAAGTCTCCCATAACAGTAATTAAATAAATTGCTCTTGGAGTAATTACGTTGGGTTTTTTTTTTCTGGAAAAGGAACTATTAGGTTAAAGAGAGATGAGAGAGTCTGTCACCAAACATAATCTTTCTAGAAACATTAGTACTTGCTACATTTATTGGAAGAAGGATGGAATACTTAAAAACTTTGGACCTTTTTAGCTTTTTTAAAGGAAATGTCAACTTCCCAGCTGAAGTAAGCACCAAGCTAAAATGACTGCTGACAGTCCTGGGAGTGCAGAGGGAAAGAAAATGGAAGTTGTGTCAATAGAAAGCTTTTCAATTCTATGTATTAAGCCCAGGAGGGCTGGTGAGAACTGGAAGGCCAAATTGCAGTGTTAAAGCAAGTGGATGGTGAACAAGATGAAGGGGATGGAGAGCCCAGGACTGATGATCCAGAGGAGGGCACAAAATGGAACAGTCCCTTAATCCATCATATTGGAGCCCTTGGAGACTGGGCTGCTGCAGTTGGGGAGGTTCTGTGTGTGGCCATCCATCAGCTCCGATGCCTCCCCTCTCTGGGAATTTGATCTGCCCTGACAGAGGCAAACGAGGCTTTCATAGCTCCACAGAGTTTCAAATGTGTAACTTTATGTTCCAGCTGTACTTTGGCTTTGGCTCCAAGCCAGGCTAAAATTGCTAGGTGTAGCATGTCGAGCATCTCATGACTTTTTGAGTTTGGTTTTTTTTTCCCCCAGAATAAATTCTTTTACCTTTGCTAGGGGTTCCCTTTTATTTGTGGGGATTTGGCATTCATCTGATAAGCAGCACTGATTTCAGAACAAGCTTAGCTAACTCTCACCTTGTTCTCTGGCTTAGTCTGGTACCTCAGATTTCATAGAATTTAAATTCTGGTGCTTGCTAGTATTGTTCACATTGCAAAGAACATGGAGATTTCCATTTAAAGCTTTCCTTTTCATTCCTTTGCTATGTTTTACTTTATGCGTGATGCTGAAACATCCATCCTCCTTTTCCTTTAAATCTCTCTGGTATATGAGATAATATTACATAAGGATAACCCATGTGGATCAGTATCTGAATTTCTTTATGTATCCTTACCATATCCCAGCCAAGGACAAGGACCCAGTGCTTGTCTGCAAGCTAAACCTCTACTTTCTCACCACACTGAAGACCCAAAGACAGTGTTTTCAACTTAAAAACTCAGAAGGGTGAGCAAAAGGACAGTAAGAAATAGCTTTCTGGAAATCCAGTGGTCAGAGGGAATAAAGCACCAGACAGGCACCAGCTGGAGAAACTGGATCTGGGGATTCATCCAAGAACAGGGAACATCTTTCTGAGCAGACAGACATATTTTTTGTTCCAATGGATGGCTGACAGGGTAAACATTGCTATAAAAAACTTAACATGATTTTTTTTTTTTTTGAACTCTTCATGCAAATTTGTGAACCCCTTCTGGCTTAAGCTTCAGCAAGTGAGCTTAGAATCAGACCCAAGGAATGGCAAATCCATATTATAAGCAGGAAGAATAATTACAGAGGTCATGCACAGGCACTTGAATTATGTTTGTAAACACAGCTTGAACTAAACCCAACCATGATACGTGACACGAATGATGGTGTAACAATGAGACTACCAACAGGAGTGTTTACTAAATGCTTATTTAATAATGGGGCTTAAATAAATAGTGTAAAACATAATTTTCCACATGTTAATGTGAACTTGTAAAAATTTCAGCACCTTGTAAGCCCTTAGGACAGAGTCACCGTTGCTTGTGACATGCCCAAGCTGGAGTGAGCTGCCAGGACAGGCAGCAGGACCCAGCTGGATGCTTAGGTAGCATCAGCACCACTTTTGGCCTGCCTAGGCCTTGGGTTTAGTTAATTTATTTGGCTGTAAGAAGTTATTTAAGGACCAAAGGGCGACTGCCTGATTTGCTTGGGCTTATTGCTTCGCTCAGGATGACTCTGTGCTGTAACACAGTGGGTTTATGTGTATGTTCGAAATGAAAGGGTAAAAATAATAATGCACTGGTCCATACACAGTGAACTACTTGTGCAGCCAGGAAACAGCGCAGGAGGAGAGAGGAGATCTGAAAATTGGAGGATGATGGGGCTGGAAACTGCTCCCCAGGGCTCAGCCGTGGAATCACTGCAGCCTGGGAGCTCAGAGGCAGCTCAGGGAGCAGAGGGTGCTGTTCAACACCCAGAAAATCACCTTTCACAGCAACACAGGCTGCCATGTACCCTACAGAGCCCAGGGAAAAGTGCAGCCTGAGGAGCAGGTTTGCAAATTTAACAGTGACTCTGAAAAAATAACGTGTTAGAAACAGAACAATGGCTCTGGGTCCAGGGAGAAGGATCCATCCCTGAGTTCTCTGGGATAAGGTCCTGCCCCCAGTGCCTCAATACCTCTGCCTGAGGCAGCTGATGGTTCCTTTCCATCAGGGAAAGGCAGGGACTGGGAGGCTCCTCTGCATCACTTTTAACTGTACATAACTTGTATAAGAGCTCAGTGTGGCAGAACTGATAATTCTCTGGTTAAACTCTTTAGAATTAAGGCCAGCAGAACATTTTTGGTTTTTAATTTCTGTTCTTTTGGGTTAGATGAGTTCAACAACATTTATGAGACAAAGGAATCATTTTTATTCCACTACATGAATTCAGTGGGCTGCCACAGGCCAGTCATAATAATCTGCAGCAGATTAAACTGGTGGAGACTTCAAGGACCCTGCACTGAGACCTGGATGTAACTCCACGACTGCTCAGAGGCAAAGCACTCAGCTGGGCAAAGGGCAATGTGTCAGCCTTGTGTGAGCAGAGGAAACAGGGGGAACAGCACGTGGGCAGCGGAGGGAACCTGGATAACCCAAACCCAACAGAGCACCAGCCCCTGCTTGGGAGAGTGGTTTTGACAGCGGATACAAAGTCATTACCATTCTATTCTTTGCTGGGAAGTTTTGCCACTTAAACAATTAATTATCTCTGTATTTGTTAAATATAAAACAAATCAAATGACTACAAACCAACAAGGAGAAAAGTGGTCATTCCATTTGTTGGACACACAACTTTGGTGTCATTCTGCTAAGGCTGGGAGCAGCAGAGGGTGATAACCAGTGGGTCAGGGGCTTTACTGGGAGAGAGCACAGCACAGTCTTTGTTGAGCTGTCCTTGGGTGAGCCTGTTCCTGGGATGGGGCTGTTCTCTCCTGGGCCTCACACATGGCAGAGGGGGACAGGAGACACAGCTGGCACCTTTGGGCTCCTGAACAGGACAGCAGAGCAGTGAACGCTGCAGCTGGCTCCCAGCCTTGGGAGGAACAGCTCATTAGTGAGTGCTAAATGTTTGTGTGAGCATGTTTTCTGGAATAAATAGGGAATATCTTCTCCCCAGCATGCTGCAAGTCACACATGCTGCCTGCAGTAAGAAAGCATGAAAATAGCTCAGGAGGTCAAGGCAGAGCCTTTGGCTTGGTTGGTTTTTTTTGCTTCAGTGACACCCTGGTTCACAAAATGCAGCTGATGGCACGAACCCCAGCCAGGATGGCCAGGAGGCCTCTGACAGTGGCCACGCTGTGCAGGTTATGTAATCTGCTTTTCTGTTTTGGGGGGAGAGATGGAAGAGTCGGAGGCCAAATGGCCAAGTTCTCCTGTAAAAGAAGGGAAAAATCTGCAAAAGTACAGGGGGTCAGACCCCATGACCATGAATATTCAGTATTTTAGGCTGTTGTTTCTAAAAGAAGATTGTGTTCATAAACAGAACCAGAAAATACCCTTCAGGGTCAGTCCTGCTTTTGATTCCAAATGGTATGTTGGCTCAGACTTCCCCTTTCCTGGCCTCTCCCATTATCCCATTGAATTCATTAGGAGGCTGTGGCTACTGGCCAAAAGAAGCGGGTAATGCATCCCAGAGCCCATATTCTTTGAAATATCTTCTGAGACAGGAATTTATGGCATCAGTATAATGAAACTCGGATTACAGCATTAAAGTCTGAGTCTGTCTGCTTGCCACACATACCAGAATTAGACAGAAAATTTGAGCCACAGAACCCTGAGGAAATTGGGGAAAATATGCACTCCCATCTAGAGAGAGGCTTTAGGACTTGGTTGCACCAAGTCAGAGAACAAGTTAAACCAAGTTTAAGAACAGCCTCAAGCAAGAGAAAAATCACACATGATGCTACACAGGTAGCAGCAGCAGACCTGAAAGAACTACTATGGAATCACAAACACTTTGGCTTTGGCACACTGAACTTAGTAAATTTAGCCTGGTCTACAGCAGTTACTACCTTAGATAAATAAAAATAGGATCAAGTCCTGACTCCATTCTCATTTTGTCCCTCCTCCCCCTGACCAGCCCTGAGAGAGTTACTTTTTTGCTTTAAGGTATCTCTTTAGTATGCCGTATTCTATGCCATTCTCTTTGATATTATGTTTATTATTATATATTCAATGATTATCAAATGGGTCCTTTCTATCCCAAAAAATCCACATTATTCTCCTGCAGTGATTACAAGTATTGCTTTTATAGACCAGAAACTGGACAGCTTTTTCCTGTAAAGGAACAGGAGAGACTTCACCTAAAACCTTGGAACAAACCTTCATTTATGAGACAAAGGAATCATTTTTATTCCACTACATGAATTCAGTGGGCTGCCACAGGCCAGTCATAATCTGTTATTGTTTCCCTACAACCTTGTACTATTAATTTTTCTTTTTAATGAACTGTCCAGTCTAGTTTAGCTGTGGAAGCTATGATGGAGCTGCAATAGAAATGGTTTATGTCATGCCTTTGTCAAAAAGCTTTCCCCTACAGCAGCAGAATGTAATTGAAAAGCCATTTTAAAATAAAAGTAACCGAGTGCTTGCAAATGCAGGTTGTCAGGAATGGAGAGGGAAAAACCTTTGCATTACATTAGATTTTACCAATCACTACTTGTGAGTCTTTATTAGTGTTTATACAGATGAGGAAAGCCACAGAAAGTGCATCTGCTGCATGGTTATATCAGCAAGTGTTCCTGCAAGATACATTTTTAAGAAGTTTTTCTTCAACTGTGACTAACAATGTAGTAATTGGCTGGGTTAAACACCTCAAAAGAATTAAATACATTAAATTGTGATTTACTTTATGGCATACAGAATATGTCAATTTTTGAGATAGCAAACTAACATCTGAGCAGAATTCAAATAGTTTTTATTGCATATGAAACCTTGAAAGGCTGATTGCCCAGCCATCTTTTCATATGCAATATATATGTGAAAGGCATGCTATTTACTCTTCTCTTGGGTATATTTTTCTAGCCTTGGCTATGTGTATTTTTTCTTGGGGACACTATAGTATAAATTTTAAATATGCTATTATTCTCCTCCTCACCATCACTATTAAAACACAAAGTGAGCAACTATATTTATATATCTATATATATATACATATATATATATATATATATACACACAGAGATATATGTATACAGGCATACGTGTGTATATATACACACTGTATATTTATGTATTTATTGTTAAAGCTGACAACAGTTTTATCCACAAATTCCCATTAAAATTGTTTCAGAAAGACTCTGATTTCGCTTTTAATTCCCACTTTTCACCTTTGAAGCAGCTGTGGAGCTTTTACCACTTCATTTTATTGGACCACAATTTCAAAGTATTTGAGGTTATTTTGCCCCAGAAATTATTGGAGTTTTGGGGAGTTTTTCAGTCAATGGATCAATCTTTTAATGCCCTTTCTCCTCTGCTGGCCAATCTCTGCAGCCTGTGCAGTGCGAATTCCTTAGGGAATCTCATCCTGGGCGGAATTTGGGAGTTTCCCATTCCTTAGCCCAGCCAGGCTGCTCCAGATCCTGCTCCAGAGCTCCACCCTGCAGCCCAGACATGGGCTGGGATTCCCCAGAAAGCTGGAAAATGCAGGGATGAGTCTCTGATGACTCCATTGTTTCCGGATCCAACCAGGAACAAACTTTTTTGCCACGAAAAGCTGAATTTCAGCTCTCAGGTACATGTTCATTGTTTCCAAAAACAAATCACTCATTTCAACATTCTTCTACATTGAAGATTCTTTCAAGGCAACATGGAAATAACTTTCTATTAAAAAGTAGATAGGAAAACCTGAAATGTCCATGTTAGAAAGTACTGAGACCATAAGAGAAAGGACAGTATCAATGTATTTCCCCACTTGATGTCTTTGAAGCCATTGTAATTTCTAACAAAATAAGCATTCTTCTTTGGTATCTGACCAGATTAGGTCTTATAACTATCCTAACAATGTTTCCAAAGGTTTTTCAGCTCAAGCAAGGTCTTGAAGAGAACCAAAAAGGCAGAAGTAATAAATTCAGACTCCATCTCATTGCACAGACTATGTGAAATGACACTTACTCTTCTTAACAGTTCACTCTCAGGCATTTCTTTATGAGCCATCTGGAGATTCCCTGTACTTTGGAGTGTCATCCTACTAAAATCAAAGCTTTTGCCCTCACATATGAGCCTATTTCATTTAGATTACTAATATCCATCCTAAAATGTAAAGAGCTAATCCTGCAGGTACACTGAGTGTCTGTGCTGTGGGCTGACACTGAGAATTCAAAATTCAGGTTTTAAAAACCTACAGATGTGGATATTTGTAGAGAAGCTAAGTGAAGATGTGAGACAGGATAAAAGGCAGCTGGAGGGGGAACACTCTGGTCTGACTTGTAGGCTGGGTTCTACATGCAGGAAAGGGGTTCCAAAGGAAAATTAATTTCCTTTCCATGTGCCATCTGTGCAAAAACAAAACTATAGAGGAATTTCATTCCAGGATGTCCTCTGTGTATTGTGAACAGCCTGGTTTTCCCATTATGGTCTTTCTAGATAAGAATGAAATATTACTTACATAAGAAAGAGGCAAAGTATGCATTATACAGCACTAATTTATAGATTTAGGAAGTGAACTTCAGTTTCTCTTCCCATCTGAAGAACTCATCCCAGCCTTTCAGGATCTGAGGGGGCTGCAGGGAGAGAGAGGGGCTGGAGAGGGGCTCTGTACCAGGAGCTGCAGCGCCAGGGGCAGGGGCTTCACACTGACAGGGGGGAAATTCAGTCAGGTGAATTTGGGAAGGAATTGTTCCCTGGCAGGGTGGGCAGGCCCTGGCACAGGGTGCCCAGAGCAGCTGGGGCTGCCCCTGGATCCCTGGCAGTGCCCAAGGCCAGGCTGGACACTGGGGCTGGAGCAGCCTGGGACAGTGGAAGGTGTCCCTGCCATGGCAGGGGTGGCACTGGGGGGATTTTAAGTCCCAGCCCAACTCATTTTGGGATTCCCTGATTTTATGATTCTATAAGAGTATTCTTTTTTGGGGTCCTGAGGACCCTTTATTCCTGTGGGATGCTTTACAGAATAATATAATCATAGGGAAGTGTATCTGTTGGGCTTATCCTCAATCTCTCTTGAAATTGAGTATAGAAAATCCATGCACCGCAGGAAGAAAATTTCCAGTCAGGATATTCCCAGTTCCCGTGGCTCCCTGGTCACCTTCTCTAGGGACTGAGCCAAGGCTGTGTCACAGCCCCCAGCAGCTCAGCAGGGCCTTGCTGTCTGCCCCGCTGCTCTTTGTTCCACGAGCAATAGTTAAACATGAATATTTTACCTTCTCAACTCTTGTCATTATCCAGATACTGTAACAGGAAATTTGCATTCCTGAATAGGCACAGCTGGAAGTAATTTAAGAAAGATCCTTCAAAAGAAGGGAAGAGAATTTAGGAAGCATATGGAGTCACAGGTTTACATGATAATCAACAAAAGCAGCTCTTGTTCCTCCTCATTTGCAGGGAGACACTTCACACTCCAAGCAGAGGGAACATCCCACAGTCTCTCTGCAGGAAGCTTTCTTTCACAAATTATTTGCTTTAACTCTGAAATGCAAAGAAGTCCATGAAAAAAAAACCAACACTTTGTCAGATAAAACTTCGGTAGGGACTCAGTTAAAATTTACGTCTCTCACACAGGAGTGAGAGTGATGGGCTGTTTTCCTTTAAGCTTATTCCTCACAGTCCTTTAATTTATAAAAATTAAGTCTGTTTGGAAGTAGCTCTGAAGTAAGAACAAGTGGAGTAGAAAGGGGCCTGAACTAAACCATGAACTAAGATATTGGAAAATGCCAAAAGAGGCAAAACTATGGTGAGAAAATTCATGTAACTGTGCATGGAGCAGAGACATGCAGAACTAATTTCAGATATTTTCTCTATGTCTTCTTGATACCCAGGAATGAATTTGAAACCTAGTCAGGATGTCCTCAAACCAAACCCTCTTTAGAATCGTTCTGTCAAGAAACTGGATTTGAACAAGAGCTGAGCACTGTTTGCAATTGTGGCTTTTGTGTTCAGACAGGACCAGAATCTGCCATGCTGAGCTCTGCCATTGCTCAGGAGTTAATTCAGCCCAGTGCTGCTGGTGTCACCCAGCCTGGCTGCTGCAGTCCCCTCCCCAAATCTGAGGACAGCACACACACAGCCCATAGAGCTGCTCAGAAGGATGCTGAAGTGTTGGTCCATTTGGCTGCCAGAAATACGATAATTGTCATTTAAGGGATTTTCACAGAAATTAAGCATCTGTCAAGCAGGACCTGAGTGAATTGAATGTAGAAAGTGTGAATGAGTCAGCACGACAAAGAACCTTTATATCCTGGCACTGTACTTTTTATCCCACAGGATTCAGGTGGGCTCCTGCCTTTGATTCTGTATAAATGACAGTGTTTAGATATTTATTATCTATTACACCTAATCTGTTTCTGTGTTAAACTTAGAAACAAACAATGGACACTCCTGTAAATGAGCAATTCTCACCTCCCTGGAACTGCAGCAACAGCACAACTGAAAGTCATAAAGGATTTGAAAAATTAAAGGCATCCTAGCAGCAGATCCAACTAGTTTTACGTCTAGTTTCTCAAACTCTACACTTCCACACTTTCCACCTTCTCTGAAGCCTAAGGGTCACTATGAAGTTACTTTCCTAACCCAGGTCTGAGCAGTTATACTGAGCTCAATAGTTTTGCACGAAATATCAGAGAAAGAGTCCAAGTGTGGAATTAATCACTCACTAGAATAAGGAAAGTATAAAGCTGTTTGTCTGATCACTTCCAGCTGTAAACCTAAATATCAGAAAAATTCTTACATTCCTATTCTTCAGTGTTCCGCTGCTGTGAATTTTCAAGTGATACTTTGATGTTTAAAACAAGAAATTCAACAAAAGGGATTCAAAACATGTCCCTTATCAAACTGTGCTGTACAGAGGTAGAAGGATGGTGTGTCCTACAGCTGACAGCTATCAGGAGCTCTGGTTAAACTCTCTGAGGGATCAGTGCCTGCAGAAATGTTCCCTATACTGCACAAACATTGTAGACACTACAGAAACAAGGTCCCAGCCATGGATCCCTGACATCCCTCAGGAGATCACAGGGCTGGATGCAGGACTTACCTTCACCCACTGGAAACCTGCTGCCAGTTGATGTAGCATATTCCACACATCTGAAATGCCACTTCAGGAGCTGTGACGCCTGTCAGCCCTCTGCTGCCACTCAGCCACTACTCCAGCTCTGGCTGCAAAGAAGGAAAAAGGACATTTGAAATCCAAACTATTGGTGGGACCATAAAAAAAGGAAACTGAAGCCTGGCTTATAAACTACCACAGCAGCCTAAAGAGAGTCCAAAAACAAGCAATTAAATACTACTTATAATTAATAAATAGCTTTTACCTAGAATCACAGAAGTCCAGGTTTGGAAAGGACCTTAAAGATAACCCAGTGCCACCCCTGCCATGGGCAGGGACACCTCCCACCATCCCAGCCCCATCCAACCTGGAATATTTAAGATTCACTTTTGGTACAATGTTCCCATAACTAAAATGCTCGAGGCCATATCAAAATTCTTTCACATCTCTTTTGTGTTATCTATGGAAAAAAATCTGTTCTGGCAATGTTATCCAAGACAAGACACACTGTAGTGAAAAAGGAACAGCTGCAGATGCCATTAGCCAGCAAGACGTGCTTTGAACATTTCTAAGTGCTCTAAAGGCATATTAGAAAATTAGTGGGTTTATCATTATGATGGAAAAGGGAGAAGATTATTTTAGGAGGTGGAACTGCCACTAGAGTAGTGAAAAAATACAAAAGTAAAAAAAAAAACAAACAAACAAACAAACAAAAAACAAACAAAAAAACCGCCCAAAAAATCACAAAAAAACCCCAAACAAGTAAGAGGCGTCTCTGCCCGTAAGAAGTTCATCTACAGCTGTTTCAGTGGTTACAATTCTTTCATAAATAGGGCAGGAAGTTGAGGCAGTCTGGACAAAGGGAGAAGGAACAAAAAAGAAACCTGCAGAATCATTTCTCATGACGAGTCTTGAATTTAAATTGGTAAATTAAGGATGGTCACAATTTCCCCGGAGCAGTCATCCTCACACCTCATCATCCCAGGTGTTTCTGACAATGTCCCCACACAAGTAAAATATAGATAAAATATAATTAATGTGACTGAATGCAAAGGAAATACTCAGTGTGATCTGTTGTTACCTACTGCTACAGACACTGCATTCCTGAGGTTCATTTGAGACCCTGAGAGACACTTAAACAGCCCTAACTGAATTCTAGGACTAAGATCCATTCCAGCCAAGGAAACCAGGCTAGATTCCCTAGTACCTCCAAATGTATTAACCGGAAATTTCTAGAATTATTTAATTATTAAGAAATAGCCTCTGTAATTTGGGCTGATAGATCCAAGTCAGTAATTTTCTGTAGTGTTTAATTGTTGACGATACCTCATCTGTATCAATCCTTCATTTTATACCCACTTTTCACCCCTGTTAATCAAGTTTTAATTGCAAAAAACCAGTTCAGCAGCACAGGTAGAATTTCAGAGTTCCCA
The DNA here is from genome assembly GCA_039654755.1 of Calcarius lapponicus. Taxonomy (NCBI): domain Eukaryota; kingdom Metazoa; phylum Chordata; class Aves; order Passeriformes; family Fringillidae; genus Calcarius; species Calcarius lapponicus. The sequence goes on along the minus strand of CM077474.1, from coordinate 21,391,816 downwards.
GCACAAGTGTTGAAAAGTGTTGCTAGAAAAGGAAACAGACATTGACTGGCTATTTTATATTCAGTATTGCACAAACATATTTCACTCTTGCCCCAGCAAAGGAATTAATAAATTCATGTGGCTTCTGCGGCCCCTCATGACTGCAAATACATTGAGTTTTTTTTAAAAATTTGGGATACACGTGCCTAAAAGCACATTCCTAGACAGTGCATTTTGCTAAGGTTAAGCTCTGTGAAGTGATTTGTGTGATGACTAAGCCACTAATATAAAAGCACTTGGTTGGTAAAAGTACCCAACACATTCATGCTATGAAGTACCTATGGCACTTTGAAATATATTCATTTTGTAAGTATTTTTTTAATAAAGGACACTTTTGAACTAATTCACAATTCATATGAATGACTAAAACTGAATAAACTCCCTCATTTTGAGAATTTGTTCAATATCTTTACAGGAAACAACATCTTTATGGATGACTTTGCAGCTCAAGTCTCCTTTATGCCCGAGGCATTTAAATTTGCCTGGGTAAAGACTTCTTAAAATATCCTCTTAAACATCCCTAACATCCAATTTTTAAAGCTCTTTTGTCTTTAAAAGCCTCAGAGATTTGATAACAGACACTGCCAGTCCCCACCTGACCTGCAGCTCCATTAACTGGATCCACCTGCCACCAGCAAAGGCACCAATCATGGAACCACAGAGTGGGCTGGGCTGGAAGCATCTTAAAGCATAAAAGATAATAAATGGCAAAGGATCATTTCACTGCCAATTACAACCTCTGTTCTGCAGTCGCACTGCACTTCTACAAATATCAGGGGTTACAAACTGATACTTTTTGTAGCATTAACCATTATTAGAAATAAATAAATCTTCATATTAACATCAAGAAAGGAGAAACTCCTCCAGATGTCAATTTTCATTAAAAATATAGTTTGAGACTATTTCAATCCTTGTGACTGTAGACAGAACAGTTTGAGTAATTGACATTTAGGTGTCAGATACCTATTTACTTCCCATTAGCATTTCATTTATCAGATGCCTATTACTTATTGTATAACATTTTTATTTTCCTATTTTCTCTGCAGCTGAATATGTCTTCAGGAGTTCTAATAACTTTATAACGCTTACAAAAGGGCAAAAAGCCAAGGGCCCCCAACTGCTGTATTTACAGAAGGCTGTTTCAAAGTCCAATTACAATTACAAGAAAACTTAAAAAAAAAAAAAATCCATTAAACAGTTCCAATGCTCGAAAGAGATTTGCCCAGTGTCTCTCTGAAGCACACGGCCTGACAAGGGTTTTGGGGCGAAGGCTCGGGGCGGGGATGCCCGCGGAGCGGCGGCCGGAGCGGGGAGAGCCCGGCCCATTGTCCCCGGGGAAATTACTGCACAATGCCCGTGGCAGAGCGGCCCGGGCAGCAGCTGAATCCGGCATTGTCCTCGCACCACAAAAACATTTGGGAGTCTGAAAAGCAGAGGAACGGAATCTCACAGCTTCTTAGAGTCCCCTCTGAAAGGGCCATTGTAACATCATCATAAATCCTGGGCTCCCCAGGCACTTGACAACTAAAGCAGTGGACAATTGAATTCTTGTGCTGGACAAAACACCCCTTGTCTGCCAAAGCGCTTATCTGCTTCATTTACAAATGTCTTTCATTGTACCCAAATAATTCCCTATTAGAAAAACGATTAGGAACAGCACTAAATAAATATTCACAGCTTTGTGGGCCGTTTGGCAAAGTGAATAAACCAATACAATCGAGGTGCACGCAAAATATGAGACTTATGCCGAGGAAACCCAAAACAACCCCAAACCTCTGTTTATTTTCATTTTCTCTTTTCCTGATGCACTGCACACACATTTGTCCCTCTAAAAAACACCCAGGTACATTACTCCTATCAAAAGAGATGAAAAATATTAGAAATCCACAACAATCTCAAACTGGAGAAAAATTGAATCCACTGTACCCCTAAAATTAAATATTTCCAGGAGAGCAGTTCCAGAAATAAACTTGGGAGCATATCTGAGAGTTTAATGAAATAGAGACAAATTGTTCACAATCACAAAAGGATTTAAACTGTGGATTTCTAACTACATATGTTTAGGTCCCACTTACAGAGAAATCCAAAAGCATCAGGGATGAGTTTCTGAAATGAAATGGTGCCAGATTTTTGCAACTCTTTTCAAGCCCAATGAAAATTCTGGTAAATATCACAGAACTGACTGAAAGAGACTAAAATATTCCATAAATATGACACTTCAAAAAGTATTTCTAACACAGTCAGAACTCCATTGCCTCAGGTTTCCACATAAATAGTTATTTGATTACAATTTGCTGGAGAAGTGCCTATGGAAACACAACTGACACCACACACAATGATTAAAGAAAAACCCTAATAATCTAAATTATTGCTTAAGCAAAGAGTGTTGATCATATTCAAAGTGCCAGAGACATCTGCATGGCTGAATTAAAACCTGGAGAAGTCAAAACTTCTTGACTGAATTATCGATCATAAACTACTTATTCAAATCCAATATAGGAACAAAGTTTTTACACAGCCCAGGACTGAGTGGCTCAAGGGCTTTTTCCCCCTTGTGATTAATTATTACAAGGCTACAAAAAATGCAAGTATTCATGACCTATGAAACAGATTATTCATATTAAATATTCAGAATGTATGCAATAAACAACATCAATAATGGTCAAATAAAGAAAAAAGAAAAAGAAGCTAATGTAATTTAAAATAAAAATTATATAGGTTTGAGGTCACAATCACAAAAGTTTAGGAATATGTGAGCTTTCCATGGTTCTATCATGAATTGGCAGTCTGGCCCTGCCACATGTCACTTAACCTTGGAGCCATTGCTGAAAGTGAGCAAAGGCACACTATAAAACATTTCACCTCTGAAAAATGCACGAATCCATATAAAACTCAGAGCTCCCACATGCCAGCTGAGGATCTCTGCTGTTTGGGTGCAGAGCTTCCCCATTCCTTCTCTCACTTCTCTCCTCACTGAATAATTAACTGTTCTAAAGATGTAGGTATAAGTTCTGTCTTAAAATAAAGTTTCCACTTGACTTCCCTGATGCTGTTTTTGGTGTTTGCTGCTCTCTGCTATGCACTACCCAAACTGCCCTTTCTCCTGAAGCTGGATCATCTGTATAAATATAATTTGCATGAAATTATTATGATTATTTCTGCAATTTGCATTTCAGGAACACAGTTTCAACAAAATCTGCTTCCTGTCAACTCTCTGAGTTTTATTCTAGGCCATAATACACACCATAGCACCACACCATATTTTTATATACAGTAATCTCTGTTTAGGTATAAAAAAATGGATCTGCACTGGGGTTTAAGTCTCAGTGTACAACAGGGATTATTTAACCCTTCTGGAGAACTCGTATCTGGGGGCCTTAACCAGAGTGATTTTCCTTGGCTGTGTAAAAATTGCTCCTGTGCTAGCCATTGTCTTAGCAAGTAAATAAGCTCATGTTTGGAATCACCTTGCAGGAGAAACTGTTTTTCCCTCTGATTCCAGGCAGCTGAACCAAGCAATGGGAATCCCACAGTCAGCAACCAACAGAGCAGCCCAGGATAATTCAGATAGGAAGGGGTTCTGGAGGACACCTGGTCCAACTGCACCGCCGAAAGCAGCTCCAAATTCAAAGTTCATTTAGGTTATTAAGGCTGTCACTTAATTAATGTCCACAGCTGACACCAGCAGCATGACCAAGGTCTCTGTGTGGACATGGACATGTAAGGGTTTCCATCTTGTGCTGAAATATGGTCAGGTGCAAAGGTACAAAGCAAAGGGTAAGAACTGCAGCATAAAGGACAGAAGAGCAATTGGGATAATCCGCCTTCCCCACACACACTCAGTGACAGGTCTGTTGGCAGGCCAGGGTAAATAACTCTGATTTCAGAGCTGGGGGTGTTTTCCCTCACTCCTGAGCAGGAGGGACAGGAGCAGACACTGTCCCTGTACCACCAGAACCTGCAGCACCTGAGATGGTTCTGCTGCCCTCTGCTTCCCAGCAGGGCAGAGTTAATGCCTGTGTCCACACACAGGGCTCAGGCCTGGATGAGCTGTTCTCAACCCAAGAAGCCTGACATAAAATGAGGATCAAAACCAGAATTTGGCTCAAATGTTGTACAGTCCTCTACCTTTGTCCAGGAGGAAAGCACCTCTCCACTCGAGGGGGAAGCCTTGTGCAGGACAAAATGTGAGAGCTGCAGAGAAGGTTTCACACAAACAAGGTTCTGTTCTAAGCAGGTTAACAGCCTGATTCGCTTTCTTATGAACTATTCTGACTTTATACTCTGCCCAAACATTTCCCCTGGTGCTCCCAACCCTTGTCCACCCACAGTGGCACAGACAGGGAGCCAGGAGAGCAGAGCAGCTCTGCCAAACCCAGCACACAGCGCCCAGCTGGGAGAGCACAAACCAGGCAGAAAGGAAGCTCAGGAGCAGAGTAGCTGTGTGTGCTCTGGTGAGAGACAAAACCACGTCTCAGTGCTTTGCAGGATGTTAACAGTCTGCAGACTAAAGCCCAAATCTCACCCATCTGAGGCCAAATTACCCAGCAGGACAGAAAAGCTTCATGTGGGCTCACAAGGAACAAATTAACCTTCCTCCAAAATCCCTCTGCAAATCACATGAGTGCCCAGTCCTGTGCTCACCCATACAATATGACTTTATCAGCTTTTTCTTGCTTTTGGGTCACAAGGGCCTGGAGGCAAGCGATGGGCCCTGCAGGGGGAAGTCTGTATTAATTATCCTCATGCTGCTGCAGCCCAGTCCTACCCAGGTACCAGGAATACAAGTGGATTGGGAGGCCTGCAGGCAGGTGTGTTCTGTCATTTTAAATATCATAAATCAAGTCCTCTGTTTCAATGTTTCCAACTTCCCTGAGTTTCCTCTAAAATCTAAATTTAGAAGCATTTTGGATCCACAGCAAGCAGCTACAGACTTTTTGTGCATACACACTTACAGAGATGTATATGCATGTAAATAAATATGAATTTAAAATTATACTAGTTTTTCTTGCTTAAATAAATATTTCTATGTATCACGCTCTATATAATTCAAATTACCTACATGTGGGAAAAGCACTTCATTTGTACTCTAAAAACTTGACTTTTTATTTTCGTTGTCTAGCGATTATCTCAAACCTTTGTTCTTGAGCTGCTACCAGTAAAAGGCTCGTATATATTCTCTCTTGGAAAAGCAAATTCTACATGCAGAGCATACCAAATCAGTTCCTGCCAGTGCAGCAGGCACACAGAGCTGCTCTGAAGCCTTCTGAGTCACACTGGAGCTCAGCTTCCACTGGCAGCAGATGTCAGACACCACGGATTGGGAGCTTGTCAGCGCTGAAAGATTTTTATGGCAAATTTGCCCTACAGTTTTGGGGTTTTTTTTCTGGTTTGCATCCTCCCCTTGCCATTTTCCTATTCTTTGGTGCTTTTCTTCCACTAAACATGAATGGCCAGATCCTTCCTCTAGAGCAAATCCATACCAGAGGCTGTCTTCACTAGCATTTGATGCTCTATTTATATTATCTTTCAGAAGGCTGTTCTCTATTTCTTTCCTCTGGCTTTCTTCTGCTCTCTTTTATCAATCTCTTCTAGTGATCTGAAAAGAAAACCTAAAAATTGAGAGCCACTGAAGTATATGCTGAATGCCCCCATTAGTCAAGCTGTAGGGGACACTCAGCACAGAAAATAAATTCAACTAACCTTTGGAAAAATCTTTATATAAATGTTCTACAAAATCATCCTGCTGGTTCCAGGTCCACTGGAGACACCCAAGGAAGAATAATTCTGGGACATCAGAGATACCATAAAGGAGAATAGCTCAGAGTCTGTCCAAGAGACTCAAGAGAGACAGAATTTTTTGGTCTCAGGGACATTTTTTCCTACCTTCTTCCTTTTATTAATAAATAAAGAAAAGAGGAGTTGTTCAAAGCCACCCCAGAGATCTGATGTTTCTGAATTTCTGTGAGCCTCAATTCAACTCACTGAATATCTCTGTCAGCCCAGGAAGATTCATTATTCATTCTGGGGACCCTATTGCAAACCCTGCAATGACTCTTCAAACATTTGTAAGGCTTTTAAAAAAGTTTCATTCAGTCTTATTTCTGGACCAAATATATCCCTTTGCCTATTCCTATTCCATTCTCCTCCCAGACTCCCAGAGGTCACAGCTTGTCTAGATCTAGGGAGGGTAGCAGGAAGAGAAAATGGATTGTAAATTCATTTTAGGTCACCCAGAAGCCATTCTGTCTCTGTCCTTCCTCACTGGCTTTTCCTCATTTCCTTTTGTGTTTCCTCAAAGGACATTACACACTTGCCTTCTCAATCAAGGACAAGGCAATGTCAAGCACATTAATTTGTCCATGAAGCAGTCTTTAAGTGTGGACAAAAGAAAGCCTAAAGAAGTGCAGACAGACAAGATAAACATTACTGATTCAAAAAGAAAAACAACCCCCAAATCTTCTTCAACTGGTAATTTCAGTTTTCAGGACTGAACAATACTGAGCAACTAATATTTTAATATTGTAATAATATCATTTATTTGTATATATATATAATGTATACACACATATATATTTTATGTACATTATATATGTGTATATAATTTTTAAGAAATATCAATTAACATTAAGAAATATCCATTAAAAACAGAGCTAAATACTCAGTTAGTAAGAACTTGGGAGATGAGAAAGGACTAGGAGCATTTCTTGATGCCTGCTGTGCAGTTCTACTCACAGCTAATAGAGTTTTGCAGAATTTCAGCAATATTTATAGCAAGGATGACATGATTTTCCACCACCTATCATTTCAGGATATCACTCCAGAAATTACAATACACTACTATTTTTTATGGAGTTACTTTGCTATTTGCTAACCTGCCTTCCCATCTGTTCTTGGAGCTGTAACTTGAGCACATATCTGTATTTCAGCTGCAGCAGGTAATACATGTTCATAACACCAAAGTTCACAGCCAAAATGAACCAGAATAGTTGACAATATTAATATTTAACATTTGTCTGCTCTTCATTATGCCGTCCAAAGCTTTAATTTTCTGTGGTGTAATTATAACAAACTATAAGCAAGTGCATTAGGAGGTTTCTTCCAAACAATGGTTGTGAAGTAGAAATACACACAACCAAACAATAACAGTGCAAGTGCTCTGCATATTCCAGAGAAACTGCACAATTAGGGAAAAATTCCTGCTGGTATCTGTCAGTGATATTGCCTGGTGGAGATAGTCCTAGGTGCTGTAGGCAGTTCTTTAAATAACAATAAATGAGCTCCAGGGTACCACTGAAATCGTGTGGTAAACATATATTCAACCAACAAGAGGATCTATTTAAGAAAATAAAAGGATCATTAGAAAAAACCAAAACAAAACAAAGATGAAACAAAACCAACAGAAAACAACACTAACAAAGCAACAAACCTTCACTGGCAAAATGCTGAGAACCTGTCTCCACTGTTTCACCACATTTCAGAAGCTCAGCTACTCCCTAAGTTTCAGTGGCTTTTTTTGGGACTGAGCAGGGAGTGCCCAGTGTAAACATCCCTAGAGAAAAAGGAAGAGTGCATGGAAATAACCTCCCTGGGAGCTGGGAAGGGCTGGAGCCCCAGGAGGGGCTGAGGGAGCTGGGAAGGGGCTCAGCCTGGAGCAAAGGAGGCTCAGGGGCCCTTGTGGCTCTGCACAGCTCCTGCCAGGAGGGCACAGCCGGGGGGTCGGGCTGTGCTCCAGGGAACAGGGACAGGAGCAGAGGGAACGGCCTCAGGCTGGGCCAGGGCAGGCTCAGGGTGGGCACAGCAGGAATTTCCCCATGGAAAGGGGCTCAGGCCTTGGCAGGGGCTGCCCAGGGGGGTTTGCAGTGCCCATCCCTGGAGGTGTCCCAGGAAGGGCTGGAGGTGGCACTCAGGGCTCTGGGTGGGGACAGGGTGGGCATCGGGCACAGCTGGGACTCCATGGGCTGGGAGGGCTTGTCCAGGCTAAATAATTTTATGATTCCATGATTTTAATTACTAATAAAAGTCAAAGATAACTTTATAATAATGGAGTCACTTTACCAGCTCTGCAGAAACGTGACTCTCCCCAAAAGCACAGAAAAGCCTGTTTGCCAAAGGCTTGTCTAAAATAGGTAAGTGCAATGATTCTCACACAGCAGTAACATTTTTCCTTTTCCGCTGAATTGGACAGGGGTGGAAGAACGTTCCGGGCCATAACTGAAGCCCTCGGGGCGGCCTTGGGCAGCTCTGCTGGGAGTGTCTCCACAGGGCCCTGCGGGCAGCAGCGAGCTCTCCCACCCGAGCCGCAGGCCGAGCTCGGCCCAGCCCCAGGGCACAGGGCTGCTGAGCTGAGCTGAGCTGAGCCGAGCTGCTCAGCCAGCCCCGGCACGGGGACAAGCACGGGGCTGGGCTGAGGTGCCATCTGCCAGCAGCAGCCTTTGTCAACACGGGCTCTGCTCCTCCGCTCCAGGAGCTGGAGACAGCAATTAACGCCTGGATCTGGGAGCGGCCGGGAAGGGGAGGGAATTCACTCCACAGCCAACGCCGAGATGCTCTAAACCCAGAATGAGATGGCCATATAATTATTTCTTCAGGGAGCCAGCCTTTTTCCATATGTGTGCTGTGGAACTGAGCCAAACTGAAGCTGTCTGCACACTTAATGTTCAATTTGGTGAGCTCTCCACTTGGAGAACGTAAACACACACTCGTGTCTGTGCTATCAGCTTCGAGTTCGTGAGACTTGTGAGTACTTGACAGCTCAACATGGCTAAACAAACCTGTTATTTCATTTTCAGATAGTGTCAACAGGAGTTACAGGGAAACAAGCCCCCTGAGTTTACCTGAGAGTGTGGGCAACTCAGCTTCAACACCTTGCTGGTTCTCCAGTCACAGAAATGATAATTACACTGCAGCCCTTTCTAAGACAGCATTCTGCATGCTAAATTGCGGCTGAACACTTCACAAAATTCATTTGAAAGGTTCCAAACGCCAATAATAAGCTTCCCCACTTCCTTTCAAAAAAAGAAATCTAGTTATTCATTCTGTCAATCTCATGCAAGATGTTCATTGTTTTTACATAATTGTTTTCTTATTACTGTAACGGCAGTGCCCAGAGAGAAAAAGAGCATGAGGAAAAAACCACAGAAACGCCACCAAATGTTGGATTTTTTCTTTTATAGTTTGCATTTTACTCAAAGGCTGGGTTTATGTTCTTATCTTTCAGGGCACAGAAACTGCCCCAGCCACATTGGAGAAAACAAACCTCACCAGTCCCCACATCAAAACAGTATAATTTTATGAATAATTACATAAATTACCTTCCAAAATATTTTGTGAAGAAATATCTTGTGGTATTGAGAAACACCCACTGCTGTAACTCAAAAGGTCAAGGTTTCAGGGTCTAAAGCGCTGCAGATCCACAAATCTGGTACAATGGACTGAGACAAAAGTGACCAAAAGTCGTAACTTGGGGAGTACGATCTGGTGTTTCATCAGAAAGATGAAGAAAGAAATCTGGATGAGTACCCAAGGTACAGTCACTGCTCTTCCTTCTCTTTGTGATAATCCACAATTTCACCCAGCTGGCCTGGAACAGCCTCTGAGACACAAAAACCTGCAGAGTTGGACTTAAGGACACAGATGTTCCCAAGTGCCTTAGGAACAGGGAGGAAAATGCACATTATCAGGGAGATGAAGCACAGGCAGCTGGAAGTTGAGCTGTGGACCTGATTTTTACCCTTCTGATTGCTTTGTGCCATTGAGATTTCCAGGGCTGGAGTTACTTCAGAACAGCACAGGAATATTTCAATTAATTAAAAATAATAATTGGAGGAAAGGACATTTACAGGGAAGAAGAAAAGTGATCCAAGGCATCATAGATTTTTTTGAGCACAAATTCTACTGGAAGTCTAATGGCTTTGTACAAATAAATCATTGACTTGGAAAATACTTGAGATCCTGTACATTTGAAGATCTGCCTCCATATCAGCAAACTCAAACCCTATAGTTAAGTAGTAATAAACCCACATCTGCAATGAAAGTTAAGTGCAACTATTCAGCACTGTTCAGCAAATGTAATTTATTTTAATTGTCAAAACCAGAGCCAGCACTGGGTTAATGCTCTACAGAGAAAACCTTCCCAGCTACCCAAGCTCCTGTGTTACAGAGCTGCCTGAAGATCCTTTGGGACATCCCCAGCTCGGAGCCACCACATCTCACCCTCCCTGGATTTCCCCATCTGCCACTTTTAGGAACAACCTGTGGGCTCTCTCATGGCACAGCAGGAGCTGTACAGGACCCCAGGCATCCCAAAATCAGCTCTGAGCAGAACAGAGCAACTCACCAAACAGAGAGACAAGTTTAGCTGTCTTGAGGAATTAAAAAAAAAAAAAAAGGATCCTTAAAAATGAAGCCAGCAATCTTGGAAGAGCCAGCAGGCTCCCATGTCAGCCATATGCCTTCATATGTCTGTTCTGGGGGAGTGTTACAGCTCCTGCTGTTCCATTCTTCACTTTTTAAAGGAAATGTTACAAGGCCACAAGGACTCACAAACATTTGTTGACATTTCTTCTGGGTCAGCCTTAGGAGGCCTGCAAGAATTTAAACATATGGCAGTATTTAGCTGCGTGAGGGAATGGGTTGTTTCGGAGAAAAGCAGTATTTAGTTGCAAAACAGTTTAATCCACCATAAAGGTTTTAAATATTTTGGCCCAAATCCAAACTTTTTCTCATTATAGTTTTCACATTATATTTTTAAAGCAATAGCAGCTTACCCACTGAGCTGGTATTGAGAAATACTGAGATACTTCACAACGTTTTCTACTGCCTTCCACACAAATAATATCTTGATCTGATCAAACATATTTGATATGAGTTTAGATTTAAAGAGGAGAAGAGAAGAAGAGATAATTTGAGCACTAAAATGAGGGTTTTTGCCCACACTTAAAGGACATGGAACCTTTGTATTTTGAACCACATGATGAAATTTCTGGGTTTTCAGCATGTTTCAGAGGCAGTACATATGCATTTGCAAGGCAGAAAAATGAGATTTGCAAGGCTTTGTCTTGTTCTTCAGCTCCCATTGCTGTCAGTCAGCTGCTAGCAAAGGCACAGCAGCTCCCTGGCTGACACTCGTTAGGTCTGGCTGGTAAAAGAAATACATTGCACATCAGGAGCTGAGCTGAGGTTTGTCTCAAGTAATGTAAAAAGGGCAGCACAATATTAAACTTGCTCAAAACCACACTGGGAGCACACCTGACCCCGCTGCAGGGCAGGGAAGGACCAAGGCAAGGTACAGCCTCTTTTTCCTTCACTGCTGCTTTCCTGCAACACAAAGCTCAAGGAGGGCAGGGTTAGAGCAGATATGGGAGAGAAATTCTTCCCTTCCCCCTGGCAGGGTGGGCACAGGGTGCCCAGAGCAGCTGGGGCTGCCCCTGCATCCCTGGCAGTGCCCAAGGCCAGGCTGGACACTGGGGCTGGGAGCACCTGGGACAGTGGGAGGTGTCCCTGCCATGGCAGGGGTGGCACTGGGGGGGATTTATTATCCCAACCCAACCCATTCTGGGATTCTGTGGTTGCAGCTCACAGCCAAAAACGCTCCTGCCACTCTTTTCCTCTCCACAATCTTGTCTGTAAATTGTATAGCACAATATTTAAAATGAGCAGTTTAAGCAGCTGAAAAGGAAGATCTTGCACGGGAAACAAGGATGCAAGAGCCACTCTCTGTTTATTTTCTTTCCCCAAGCTGTAGAACAGACATGGTTTTTAAAATGAAGAGTGGATTCAGAAATTATGCCCTTATAAAATGTTCTGTTAATTAACATCTACTCGAGCACATGAACTAACTTGAACCAGGAGGAGACAAACGCCTCTGGTTTTGAGCAACATTTTGGAGCCTCAGAAGGAACCCAAGATTACTTTGCTGGAAAAATTTATAAGAAAATAATGTATGAATGACTGAGATGGATCCAGAAATTTTATAGGAATTATGAGAGAACAGCAAAAATGTCTAATTTTAACAAGTAAATTGCACAAATAAATAAAACCTCTGGATGGAGAAAGTTCAAAAAAGAGAGGCAGAATTTCCTTGGGGGTTCATCAGCTGGCAGCAGGCAGGGTCTAGGTGCATCACCTATGCTGTCAGTCAGATGAAGGGAAGTTCCTTATAGGTCTTATTTTAACTCAATTATAGGCTGGAAAATCATCAAACATTCTGAAATTTAAAATAAGTCAGAGGAGAAACGTCTGTCATAACAAATTTGTGTGGACATAAAAATGATGTGAATAAAACTTCAAGGGCAAGTTACTTTTATCCAACTTTCATAGTCTCAACCAAACTATCACCCAAATTTGGTTGGAGGGGTCACTGTCCAAAATGCTGGAGATTGTGCAGCCCTTAAGAAACAGAGCACGTCCCATCTTCTAAAGCTTTGCAAAAAAAAGTTTATATAATCTTGCTAAAATTAAGTTGACATTTCCTGAAAGTTACCCGCTTACATTTAACCTTTATCCAAAATTACCTTTTATTCTAAACTCTTCAATAATAAAATGCATGAGGCATTAAGGGAACGTAAAAGCTGAATTTCAGAATCCAGTTATAAGTAGTGATCATAACCAGGAAAATGAAAGTTACTCTAAGAAAGTTCCAGTAACTCCAGAGGAAACAAAATCAAAAACCCACTGATTTTTGGTCACCACATAACAAATATTAAAACTTGGGAGAGATTTGTAATTAAAAGCTGAATTGGACAATGATGGAAGGCCCTGACTACAGAAGATATTAAAGGGTATGAAGAATCTGGCCTTGATGGAAATAACTGGAAAGTATTAATTAAATGCTCATGTGATTAAGTAAATAAAAATTAAAAGGTGAAAACAGTCTAAGGCTGCAGTGCTTCATCTTGCAGTTGAATTCCAAGCTTAAGAATTGGTGAGCCAGGTAGATCAAAAGATGTATCAGCAACACAGGAAACACAATAAAACAATGAATAAAAGGCACCTTATGACTCATTCAGATGTCAGGGAGAAAATGGCATTACAGACCTGAAAGCATCAGCTTGCAACAAATAAATAAAAGGTTAAAAATAAGTTTCATGCATTAAAAAACCATCAGGAAGGCTTAGCTGCAAACTTTCTGATGCTTTAATGGCAAGGGTGGACAGCTTTAATCAAAAGCTGGGAATTGTTAGGAAATGTTTATTATTAATTTTTTCTACAAGCACTTGGTGTTACATCCACATTTTTTCATCTTCATGACAGAAGGCAAGACCCACAAGTTCATTTTCATCTTTGGGTGAGGGAAACAATTTGACCATTTTAAGTTCCCCAGTGTTATGGAAAAAAGGCTTGTTAGATTCTTGAGTCCACTGACATTTTTAAGTAGGAAAAAAAGAGATGGATTCATTTCTGGATCTGGAGAGAACACAATCAAATGTAAAAATAACTGTGAGCATGGAACAGCGAGTGGGGGACCCTACAGGAGTGGCAGTTTCTGCTGGGATGCTGAGGGTTTTCTCAGAGTGGTGAATGTGGTGGTGGTCCTGGTTGAGCTTGATGATCTTAAAGAATTTTCCAAACTTAATGATTCTGTGATTTTATGACTGCTCTGCCTTACAGAGATGAACAGCTGCGCCCTGGGCTCCTGGATACCATTTCAGCCATCAGCTGTGATGAGAACCTCACTCCAACCCCCTGAGAGCAAAGTTTGTCTCTATTTAGCTGCTTGCCCCAGGTAATTAATTCTTTTTCCATGGTAAGAAAATGAAAGTAGTCTGATGTACTCATGAGCCATTTTAAAAGCTGTGCAAATACTGCCAAAGCACTATAAATATTCATTTCAGATTAAAACATTTTGATCAAATTCACACACTTCCAGGTCCTATATCTGCAAATGCTTCCCTGAATCCATATTATCAAGTGCATTTGCTGAAACAGCATATTTTGTGTAACTATTCACAACAGCCTTTCAAGTTGTCATTGCTAATATTCCTGTCGGGATCCAAACTCCAAGAACTACACATCTATTTAGGAAACTGAAGGTTATCACATATCACTTGTACATCACATCAACCCAGCTCAAAATGCACCAAACAGCTCACAGAAAAACCCCAAATAAACAGTTCCACCAACAATGTATGTCAGTGACCATGTGCAAATAGTCAAGTGAGGTGAGAAACGTTGATCACATACACGAGTCTTCGCTGAGATTAACTAATTTTCAATTACTATGTTAGCATGTAATTATTGCATGAAAATACTGCAAATGGAAAAGCAGGATGACCTTTACTAAATGAAGTCTTGTAATAAATTAAGTAATGCTATTAAAATAATCTAAAAAAAATTACTGTATGTTCTTAATTACACCAAATCAGCATATTGTTCTTAGAGTCATAGAATCACTGAATGGTTTGGGTTGGAAGGGACATTAAATCCCACCCAGTGCCACCCCTGCCATGGCAGGGACACCTCCCACTGTCCCAGGCTGCTCCAGCCCCAGTGTCCAGCCTGGCCTTGGGCACTGCCAGGGATCCAGGGGCAGCCCCAGCTGCTCTGGGCACCCTGTGCCAGGGCCTGCCCACCCTGCCAGGGAACAATTCCTCATTCCCAATATCCCATCCAGCCCTGCCCTCTGGCAGTGGGAGCCATTCCCTGTCACATCCACCTGTTTAATTTTAACACATAACTTCTCAGGAAAGGAGAATGCATGACCATGATTTTATGGCAAGGTAGGAGCATCTGTTTGGATAAACCATAATAATCACAGTTAGAATTTCTCATTAGCTCCATCCAGTTGAACACCCAACAGTTCTGCTGTCAAATCCAAACTAATTGTATCCCAATTTACAGCAATCATTAGCTCCAATTAGCAAACATGATGGCTGTCTCAATGACAAACAGCACTGTGAGGTTTTGTAACTCCCCCCACTTGGGCTCAAATACAGGTTTGGTCAAGATTACTTCCATTGACATGAAGCCTAATAAGATATATTAGCTCTAGCATTAATTTTATTATTCAACAATATAAATGGCTTTGCTGCACTGAAACAACAAACATCATGAGAGGCAACCAGGCAACTTCTGATTTATACTCAGATTTTAGGTCTACAAAATTATGGAAAAGGAGACAATCTGAGCACAAGTTCAGCTCATTAGAAGAATTATTAAGAGCTGAAGCCATGCTGGTGTATTATTCTGCACTCCTGGTAAGATGGGAGCAGAAGCTCAGGCTGCTATTGGAGCATCTCTGCAGTATTTAGCAAGCACTCCATCCTCCTTCATCACCATTTAGTACCTCTCCAAATAAACAGCACACAGCTAAAGAGTAGATTCTTCCTGTTCTTGGGAAGGAAGAACTGCAATTCAATAAATTGATGTTAACTTTTTTCTTGCCTTGCATTAAATATGTTTTCAGTACCAGTTTTAGGTCATATTTTTAGCTGGAGGTAAACCACCCTGTAACTGCTCCCAGTTAAAGCAGGGCTCAGGACGAACCAGCTCCAGCTGGAGGGAAGGCAGGATGGGGCTCACTGTGTCTTTTGGAAGGGCACAGCTTTTTCTGGATGGCCAAAATGCCATTGCCAGGATCTCCTCAGTACAGCTGCTGTGCCAAGGCATTACCTGCCTTTCATCCCAAACTCAGCAAGTTTTAAATGCCTTAAAATTTTCATGTTCTTTTATTTTTCACAGCCTTAAGTATCTTCTGTGCATCTGCACTGGTAACTCTTTTGTGCTGACCTAACTCACTTCCTAAGTCCTGAATCCCAAAACCGAAGAACGCGTTTTGCTTAATTCACATGCCTTTTGTATGTAGAGAAGGTGACAACTAATAAAATCCAAAGCAGTCTATGAAATACAGAGCAGGAAAGAAAATGGAATATAAAACATTGAGTCAGAACTCTCTCCTACATACAGAAAGTAGAAACCAAAACTGCAGCCCATTTTCATTAAATGTAACTTTTGGAGAAAGAAGAACAAACAAACAGAACAGAAAATCGTGGTAAAGACAATATTGCCAAAAGAGTACATATTACTATATATACTATACAGTAATATATACAATATATGAGGATATAATTTATATGTTTATCTAGCACTTTTTTCAACCTACCAGCAAAGAAATGATCTGGTGTCAGCTGATCCTCACCCTGTATTTGTACTCCATCCCCCCAGTATAAACTCACAGTTTCATTGCTTATAAACCAAAAATGCTGAAAGGGAAATAGCCCCACAAAGGCTCCAAGGGAAAGGAATGCTCCTTACATTTGTACCTCCCATCCCTTGCATCTTTTTTCCCCTTGAACATCTGCCTTGGTGTCTCATCCCTGCTCAGCAGCTTGAGCTTGTCTCAACCCACAGCACCAGTCACAGCTCTGACCTAAAGAAGAGCCAGGCAGCTGAGTCTGAAAGAAGCCTGGCAGATCCCTCAGCTATCAGCAATAATGAAGAGCTTTCTGCACAGCTGAGAGAGCCTCTAGAGCCACTGCTGGGAAATTTCTTGGTGGGTGAGAAGCCAGAGGGTGTAGCAGTATCCTCATGTAACTGCTGTGGGCAGACCCAGACACACACCTGGGAGAGAGGCTTGAGAACTTTCTGTAGTTATTTTTGTCCTACCTCTCCATAAACAGTCCTGTTCTCAGAAAAACACCACAGGCCTGGAGTAAGTACATTCTGCACTTAGGAGCTTATACAGAGGAAAATGGAAATGGTGTTTTGCACTGAGGATTGTCACACATGGTGCATGAATGACACATTGTTCACCAGCAATTAGCGGCATTTTCAAGCTATGAAGTGCTTAATTTTGCTAATTTAATAATGATGGAGCTAGCAGATACAGCTCTTGAAGTTTCTGAACTGGAGGACACTGCTGGTCACTGTAACATCCACAGGTTTTTAGGTTAGCACACAGCTTTTATGTAAGAAAAGTCTTTATCCGTTTTAGATTACTTAGACTGGAAACTCTTCCTGCCTTGACAGAAGGACCTATCTCCCTAAAGCCTCTAGGTTTCTAAAACCATGTGCAAACCTATTCCAAGAGATGGGCACAGCCACCTGGGATGGTGTAAAGAGATGAATGGCCTGGATAAAGGCCATAAAACAAGTCACTAAAGGAATCCACAGTGGTAGGAAAAGAACCCACATTTTTTACTCAGATGTCTCTAGATTAGAAAATGTGACATTAACCATATAGTCTATCAATCTTTTCTGTCAGATTTTACAAAACCTTAAATCCCTTGCACTGACACCTCTCTGTGTTGGGGATAACAGTGTTTCTTTAAAATTGTGACTCTAGAAATAATGTCTAAAAAATAGCAGAAACTTTAGAGATGTCTAAATTAGCAATGTCTCACTTTCTCTGGCTCCCTGAAAATTTGGGTTCAGCCTACATCAGAGCTGCCTCAGCCCCTCCTGACAGTGTAAGACAAAAACCTGAGAAGTTTTTCATCTAGCAGAACCCAAGTCCTTTCTGCCATATGAGTTTTATCCATGAGCCAATAAAAGCATTTCTTTGCCAGCACATGCTGTGCTTAAAATAAGGAGTGTTGTTGATACAGCTATCCTGGCAGAACTCTATCAGCAAACACTTTCTGCTGCAGAAAAAGACCCAAAACATATCTTCTTCATGAGAATGTTTTTTTCTTCTTAAAGTTTGAACCACAGAAAACTCCACACTTGGAGCAGACGGTGTGGTGAGAGTACATTTCTTTAGGAGATAACGTCTCCATTGGAAGAAAATTCTGTTTCCTGCCGCTGTCCTGACCTAAAACTAATTACAAATAGTAATGTTAAAAACAGGAATCATCTCAGACCTCTGACCTGTGAAGGAATCATCTCAGACCTCTGACCTCTATTCCACAGCTCCACGAGTCTGTGCTAGTGGATCTTCTCTGTTCCCATCCCTCTGAACAGAGCTACTACTGCTTTACACAAAGCAAAGGCTCTCCCACCAACTGCACGCACATTTCCATGCTCTGTGCGCCTTCCAAGATATCCACATATTCTCCTACAGAGAAACAAGAGGCAGACAAAGAAATAAATTTGGCAAGTAGTGTCAACTGAGTCCAACTGACACCATGTGGGCGTCAGCAGTTCCTCTGAAGTTCAATCTTATGTCTTACCCGAAGACAGATTTGCTGGTGCCTGAAAACTGTTACATGAGTCATTTACTAAGAATACTAAGGGATGGAATTAATTTTCTTCTGAATTAAAAATTCAAGTTTTTTTTTCTTCCAGGAAATAAGTAGCTAAAATTACAGCAAGTCTGTCGCTTTATGATTTTTGCCTGTTTTAGCATCTGAGAAACCATCACTTCAAGGTAGTAAATGTCCTTTCTTTTCTGCATAAAGGATGCAACTATTGGGTTTATGAGTGAAGTAGATACCTGACAACATTATCCTAAAAGAACCTGGAGAAAATAATAACAGTTCAAGAATAAGAAAAATAAATATTGCAATTCTATATTGTAGTATCTAAGGAAAATCTTGAAAGAAATTACTATCCTGTATTAATTTAATGTTCTTGCTTTTGAAAACCTTAATGGTTCCCTGAGATATTGCAGAGTTTTATCTGAATTTTTTCTCATTCTGTGGTACTCTCACACCTCCTCAAGGAACATTTTACTACAGGAATAAAATTGTTCCATTTCCGCTATTTAAAATGAAGAAACAAGTAATCAGAACTGAAATAGTCGTATTGAAGTAGTCGGAAAAGACCAAATGAAATACAGGGAACATCTTGTGAACTGATACACTTTGAGGAATTTTTACAAAATTTATTCTTAAACTGTAAGGACAAAACTATGGATTTCACTAGAGGTCCGTTAATCCAATATACATGCCTTGGTTTTCCCAGGCTCTGTGGGAATTTAACAAACATGCAATATTTAATTTGAAAGGGCACAACAAATATTTTATACAGAAAAAACACTGAAAATAGAATTTGCCTTCTCTGACCCAAAAGATGGCAAATAAATCTGAACAGGATGATTATAAAATCGAATTCCACTCTTTATTTTCATTTATCAGAATCTTTTAAGACAAGTTTTGGTATTCCTTCACTCAGAGTTCCCCATTCCAGTGGTGTTTCCTCCAGGTGACTTTACAAGGAACAACTGACTCAGGATGTTTGGGGTGGGGCTCAGGACAACCTGGTTTGGAGGGGTCAGTGCAGGTTCCGGCAATGAAATCTTGTGCAGCTGAGCTGGGGGGCTGTGGCAGCTTCATTTGCATCATTCCTCAGGAGAAACTCCTCTGAGGAGCGCTTGGGCTGGTGCCACCTGAGGGCTGTGGCAGCAGAAATCCAACACTCCTCACTCCTTGGGCAACACACGGCCTCTTCAAAAGCCGCTGACACTGTTTGGTTCTGAGGATTTAAACTGGCTGGTTTAGTGTTTTGCACAATATTTACTACTCTCAAAATGTTTAAGTATGTAATCATGCTTGAAATAATTAGAATTACAGTTAAAAAAAAAAAAAAGAAAAAAAATGCAAACCCAACAACAAAAGGAGGATCCCTGTGGATCCCAGTAGTAACTGTCCTGGAAACCCTGAACTGAGGTTGGGGATCCACTGTATGTGGCCCTGTGAACCCTCAGACCTGGGCCAGGCCAGCAGGGAGAATCTCACGGAGCTGAAGGAAATCAAGAATGTGAAAAGGGAATCCATGGTGTGAGGATATTGAAAAACAGGCAGTAGAGACACAGGATAAAAGATCCAGGCACTGAAAAGGTGAAAGATGAAGCAACGTTGGGGTGAAAATTTATAAATAAGAATGAATTATATATCTGTCTTTCATCTGAGAAAGAGTATATGGAGCAAAGAGGACCCATGTTCTTCTTGCCTCTGGCACTGCTCAGTCTATTTTACATTTCAGCTCTTATGATGGAGCCCATAAAGAGCTTCTTGCAGGGTCAAACTTTACATGAAACAAAGGCTCTAGGTGCAGCACTTCCATGATCTCTGTCTTTACCTGCATTTAACCCTACTAGCCATCCTCAAAAGTTCTGATGCCTTCCACACAAATATGTGCTGGGATTCCTTTGATATCCAAGAATATCCAAGTTACTTATCATCCCCTATCCCAATGCTGTAACCTGCCCAAAATTCACTGAAAGTACTTGAGAAAAGAGAAACAAGGAACTGGCATTGGTAATACCCCTGCATGAATCATATAAGAAGTGAAGGGTCCTTTTCCCCCCAGATCACAAGAAATTCTTGGGAAATTTCTGGAAGGAGCAGTGATGCACACGCTGTGCTCAGTGCCACAGAGCAGAGCCGAGAGATAATTACCCTGTGAGCGCCGAGTCAGAGCGGTGTAAAAAAGGTGCCAAAAATCCCAGAGCTGTCATTAACAGCTGCTGGCTGCTTGTCAGCTGCGAGGGGAGCACAGCCCTGCACTGCTGATGGGCAGATGAGAACACACCTGAACAAGGCAGGATATTTATAAAATCTAATCAGGCAGGGGAAAAATACAGCCATTGCCTCACAAAGACTTGTAGCACTTATTTCAGGTACAAGACATCTCATTTTTCCTCTTGAGCTGGTAGTGTCATATTGCTGATCTTTCCCTGATTTAAAACTAAGTTTCCAAAAACCTATTAGATAGGTTTTAATAGGTCTAAGCCCACTGTGGATTTTTTTTTGTTTTGTTTGGGTTTTTTTGTTTGTTTGTTTGTTTGGTTTTTTTGGGGTTTTTTGGTTTTTTGTTTGTTTGTTTGTTTGTTTGTTTTTTGTTTTTTTTTTTTTTTTTTGTATAGTCCCTGGATTGAAACAGGATCAAGGAGAGAAAGAACCATTAGTGGAATATTTTGTCTATTTGCACCAGATCTATTTCCTTTGAAAGCTATCAACGCCAATATTTTTAAGAGTTTCAAAGTACCCTATAAATAATGGCACTTAAGACAAGGGGGTTCTACTTTCACTTCTATATTATCATGTAAATTATCACAGACATTGCCTCTATGCACTACTGAATAAAAAAGGAACACCGGGAATTTCGAGACTTCGACTCAGGCAGACAAAGAAGGACATTGAAAAGCTGCAGCTCCTGAAACACCATCACAGGTAAGCAGCAGACAGGTTGAGTATGGGAAGCTCCAGATGTGCACTAGAAGATGGAAAACCTGAAGTGCCATAAGAATAGAGCTTGAGAAATCAAGCACAGATTCTGGAAGAGCAACATATTTGTGATGTAAAAGCCCTGGATGATACTATTTAAAAAAATCCCATTCTGTGTTCCAAAAGAAGAAGAGTACAAATTGAAAAAACAACCCCATTGAGTGACCCAAGCCTGCCTAAGTCTTGTCCAAACCACAACATCTGAGTCAAAGGTGAGGCATCCCCTTGTTCTCCTGCTTGGGTGCCAAACTATGCCCTGGGGTTAGAAAGGAGGCACACTTGGTGTTTTAATTAGCCCAATCTAGGGACTTCTCTGATTGGATTAGCTATAGCCTTTTACAAAAATAAAAGTGGTCCTGTTTAATTGTACATAACAGCATTTACAACAAATAGCTGCTATTTCAACTGATTCATGTACATTTTGTTTTAGTGGCTGCCCAAGTTCTGTAGCCATTTCAAGAGACAACTTGCTAAACTTGTAAAACATTTTAACTTTATCTGATTTGGCTTTCATCTCTCACACTGAGTTGTAAAACACATTTTTCTTATTCACTAAGAGTGCCACAGACAGAGATTTGGGCTGGAGCCTGATCTACATGACAGCTGCTGAAGCCACGGACAAGAAAAACTGTATCTGAAATTGCAGGGAGCAGGCTGGGAGCGATAGCACCTGCAGCAGCCAGGAGCTGCTGAGCTGGGTTAAGATGTATTGCCCTGACTATTGCATTTTATTCTCATGGCAGTAGCAGGCTGAGTGCACTGTTCAGATTTCAGCAGCTCTGATTCCCCTTGAAAGAGGACAGAGCCAGTTGAGAGGTGGCTGCAGACTGAGATTACCCAAGCTGACCTGGCTGGTTTAATTCACTGTGTTAATACAAATACAGGGCTGCTCGTGGTCCCCCCCAGGTTTAATTCACTGTGTTAATACAAATACAGGGCTGCTCCTGGTTCCCCCAGCCCCCAGCTGCAGCTCCATGCAGCCATGCAGAGAGGGCATGTCCTTGGATGGGATGAACTGGTGTTGCTGCTAATGTATGCCCCTTCCTATATTTCAGCTTTTCCCTGGTTTTCCTGGGCCTTTTGGGAACAGCAATTCTCAGCTGGACAGGCCAGCAGGAGCTCTGGGGACATTCTCATTTTTGGGTGTTTTTTCAGCTGGTACTTAATCACCAGCAAGATGTGCTGATGCTTGAGCAGAATCCAGAACCTGGTGTGGTCCAAGAGAGATTTCAATTTGACAACAATATTCTGCAAGGCTCCCAGGATCAGCCTGGGGTGCCTGCAGCTGCCCACAATGGGTATGAGGGGGGGTGGGGGACACAATTAAAAAAACTGTACACATTCCCTCACCCCCACCTCTGAGCTTCTCTGAAGCTCATCCAGGAGCACTCTAAGGAAGTGAATCCTGAGCACCCATGGTTTATCTCTGAGAATAGGCTGGGCAAAGAGACACCCAAGACTGACTTGCCCTTTCTATGCATCTCTCTCTGTAAAGCTTGGGAGATCCTTTCAGATTTTTCAACAGCATGTAATGGACATGGAGAAATGGTAGGAAAATAAGTAAGCAAGTAAAAAGACAGAAAGTAGGCAACAGAGGTCTTGCTAGAGGAGCTGGAGAGAAGAGATGGCATTTTCAAAGACTGTGCAGCACATACAGCAACTTCTGTGAAAAGCTGGAGAAAAAAGTGACCACTGTTAGGGCTTGAGAGTGTTACAGCTTAATCACCTTAACAGGGCCTTTTAGTGGTGAACCCAGTGCAAAATGAGCCTCCCCTTTCCTGGGATTTTCTTTCTCTCAAAGGCAAAGTGGCTTTACATTTGTCTTTTGCACCTCTCTTAACCAACTGAGCAACCCTCTCTCTAGGCATTATTCTTGAAACTTTGGTAATGTGAACTCAGAGTGCTCCTTCTCCTTTTCCTGTCTGCAGTTGTTGCATCCACAGTGACAGAACTCTGTTTAAAAGCCTTTTGGCAGACTTTGGGTGCCAACAGCCTTGTCAAAGTTTCACTCCAGTTTCAAGCAGAGATTGAAAGATTCATGATTCAAATGTCAGATTTGTGTCTGCACCTCTCCTTACATAACTTGCAAACACAAGTCACCATGCATGTATGACACCCACAGCCCCTTTTCTTAGCTAAAATAATACAATGCACTTTGGGAGTTTTAAACTCTTCACCTCAGATGAGGGATTTAAGGATGTGTTTAACAAAATTATCTGTAGGAATGTTTCCTAGAAGAACTGAAACACCTGTCCATGTACTCTTACAAAGAGCATGGCTGTCAGCATCTAAAGATGTTCTGCATTTCTGTCAGGAGCTTTGCTTTGATCAAAGGTAGATAAATCTTGTACTACCTGAATTTCTGTTCACGTTAGCACATAGAAGATATTGTTTATACTGTTGGATTGTAAGATAGCTGGATAAAATAGAAATAAATGTAAATTCCTACCTTTCAGTCTGACTATCCTCAGGCAGCAAAAGGGAGAATGAAACAGTTCCACGTCCAAAACTCACCCACTGAAGATCTAAATGAGGACCCTTATGCTCTGAGATGCTCCATGAAGGGCCGGGGTATCCAAACCAAAGGATGCATTACATTTCTCATTTAGATAATATTTTTAGCGCCTACATTTCTCTTCTCTATGTACTAAAATATAATCATCTTCTATTAAAAAAATTAAATTGTGCTAAGCACTTCATTTTCATAAAGCTAATGTTGGCCTTGGCAGACAATAGTCTATGATGGAGGTTTTCATTTGCAGCACCTTAATAGCTTTTTAGTCCCTAACTTAGACCTGAAATTTTCATAGGAAGGAGTCTGTGTAGGGGTTGCCATGAAACAAACATAAAGGCACCTTTCTATTCATCCTCTGAATATTCACCTTCACTCTACAGCAACAATGGGCTTATATCAGCTTTCTCCCTAAATCAGGAAACACAGCCCAGTTTTCAAGGATTTCCCTTAGCCCTTCTCATCTTTCAGTATGATATTTTATCCACTTTTTAATTTTTATAGGGATACTTATCCCCACTAAATATTCCAAAGGACTCAAAGTCTTTAATTGAATTACCAGGTTTATAGAAAACCATTTATAGGCAAAATTGCCAAGGTGGGTGTGGGGAAAGAAGGAACATTTCAGCAAGATGTGGCCCATTATGCAAATTTGTCACCACATGCCATACATAATGAATAAACCTTGTGCTCTTAACACTTTGATTATAGACTATACAGACAATGCAAATTAAAATTCCTGCTGCTCCATAAACGAAATGAGAGGAAATTATGTAAATTCTATCACATTAGATTGATTTGGTTGAAACAAAACCTGATCCACTTGATGTTTTAGGGGAAGAGCCACAATTACAATGATTGAGAAAGTGCAGTGCTAATGAAGTGTGTTATTGCCAATCAATTCCTCCTCCTCTGGTAGTGGCATGACCATGAGCTCTGCCACTGCATCACCCACTGCCCACGGGGCCTCTGAGCCCTGGGGCACACACTGGGGCTGCCAGAAACCCCTGCTGGCACCAGGAGCTCACAGAGCTCTGTGACAGACACCCAGGACGGGGAGTGTTCTCTAACAGGATCATGGAATGGTTTGGGGTGGAAAGGATCCTAAAAATCAACCCCTGCCACAAGCAGGATCACCTTCCACAAGATCAGGTTGCTCCAAACCCCATCCAACCTGGCCTGGAAAACTTTTTGGCAATCCTGTCTGGCTGTCTTGGATGCTACTGGAAATCCTAACCAAACAACTTCCCCTTGAGAAAAACAATCGCCTTTCTACGGCTGACTTCTCAGAAAATAAGGAATAGAATTTTCACCTGGTAATAAACTGACCATGTTTAGTTCATGGAAATTAAAATTAAGTCTTTCAGGCTTAAAAGTTCCCTGTCCAAATTAAAGAAACTGAAAAATGGGACCAACAATTTTAAAGTTTCAAACGAAACATTATTCCAATAACAGTTGCCTGTGTTTTGTTGTAGGAATTTGGAATGTCACTAGAATGGAGCTCACTTGATTAAATTCTGTGATCTGCAGGGAACTGATATGCTGATAGAGCTGTTCTTCAGTTAATCAATAGATGAAGGTTGCACCTTTACACCAAGCAGAGGAACATCTCTCCAAGCATCCTCTCACCACTTTATACAAAATTCTCTGTAGAGCTCCTCACCAGTGAGCTGCAGAATACTGCATTGCTATCTTAATTATTTACTCTGTTGAATAAAATAATTAAACAGTTTATTTATCATACTTTGCATTTTGCAGCCCTTCCTCTAAAATATTTCCATCGCATTTTTAAACAAAATAATTTCATTTGCAAAAGGATCTGAATCATTAAAAATTTGTGGCTCTTATCGCACAGGTAAATACGAGCAGGTGGAATGAGCCACTGTTTTATTTTCTATTTAGAGAACTTTTATATCATTCTCAGAAACATTTGTCACTGCACGTAGTGACTGCATTTGTTTCCTCTCTCTGCTGATTTGTCTCCCACTAATTTATTTTGGCTCCTGCTGAGCCATGAGGAAGCACAGAGACATCTCGCTGCCTTCAGCAGCAGCTTCACACACAGGACTGGTGCAGGTTGTGAATAAAACGCATCCAAAAGCACATCCAAAACCAGGGCAGCACAGGCACGGAGAGAGCTTTTTGCAGAAATGACGTAGCACATAAACAGAAAACACACACACCGAGGCTGGCACTTACCAGAAGAAAGTCTAGTATTTTATGTTTGCTCCATGAACAAGGAAACAACAGGGGTCAGGCCCCAGCTGCGAAAGAAAACGTGGCAGAGCGAGAAAAAGAGAACATTAAAATGAAAAGAGAAGGGAAAGATACAAAGGAGCTCATCTCTCCCAGAAATAAAGCGACATTTAGTTTTGCGGGCAGAGGATCCATTCTGGAGGCAGCACACGCTGCTCTGCTAGGCTGGGGTTCAGGAAAGGCGCTCCATTCCGGCCTCAGCAATTGATTTGGGGTTCAGGAATGCCGCTCCATTCCGGCCTCAGCAATTGATTTGGGGTTCAGGAATGCCGCTCCATTCCCGCCTCATGAACCGGGAGCGATCGCTGCCGCCGGGAGCGGCTCCGGGAGCCCGGCCCAGCTCCGCTCCCGCCCGGAATTGATTTATCCCGGAATTTATCCCGGAATTTATCCCGGGATTTATCCCGCTCTTGGCCGGCACGCCGCGGGAGCCGCCGCCCCCGCACGCGGCTGCCCGGGCTAATTGCTGTGTGCTAATTAGAATCTCAAAGCGTGACGTGGTCAGGGAGCCACTCAGAGCTCGGCACAGAGAGACCCGCGACCCAAACTGCGAACATCGCCCAAACCGAGGGACGGCAGCCGAGGGGCTGCGCAGGAGCGGGAGCCGAGCACTTCAGCGCGGGACAGATGTTTTCTTACATAAAACAGACACAAAGAATCACAGCGGTAAATATCTCACCCCACAGGAATCATCTTAATTTCCAGCTCACAAAGACATTAGAAAACGGAGTCTCTCCACATTAGCTTTTACTTGAATTCTTTGACTTCCCACTGCTTTGTTTATAGGAACAGGCTCTCTTTGATGTTGGAACATTAGAAGGAGTGCAACAATAAATTTCCCATATTCTAATATCCAGCATCCCGAGCTTGTTCAAGGACCCCTTGATTCATAAAGGCAAATAATTCAATTACCTGAGCTTTGATCAAGGAGTCGCTGCAGTCCCTTTTTGATGTCGATGGAGGCTGTTTGCAGCTCCACACACATAACTGGCCCACACGGGGTTTAACCCCTTTGGCACCAGCAGCAGACTGCAGCAGTGTTCTGGCATTGCCGAGTGAGCCCCCCAGCATCATTTGGGAATGCTGCTCCTGAAGGAGCACAGGAGGCACGGCAGGTCCAGGAGGATCCCTGTGCCAGATTGGGCGGGATGTTCATCTTCTAAACAAGCTGAAATTATTTCCCAGTCAAGTCAACCTGCGTTAAAAGCATTTTTTTGGGAGCTACTCTTTGGATGGAATGGCACTGAGACATAAAAATGCTGCTGAGAAGCAAAGGGGTTTGCCTTGGTTGTACAAGAGATTTCATCACATCCATGCATCCCAACAATTCCCTCCAAAAGAAATGGGAGCGGGCACAGACTCCTCTAGTCAGGTGAAAGAATACTCCTCAAACAGGAAAATCAAGTAGATCTAAGCCTTCCCTCTCCTCAAATACAGGCACCTGAATGAATTAATCTGTGCCATGACCAAGTCAGAGACATGGTGCTACTGCCTGAAGAAAAGCAGAAACCAGTCAATGCAGACCCCGTGCTCTCAGCTGACTGCCATTCTGAACATGATTACTGAGAGAATTCCTCCACATAAATGAGGAGTTAGGCTCCCCTTCATTCATTCTAAGAGTCTTTTGGGACACGAGGAGGTTACTAAAAGGACATAATTAGAAGCATAATTAATATATAGAAATCTCTCACTCAGTTTCCTACACAGCTCCAACAAAACAGCCATGGATACATCCCTAATTTTAGCAGCAGTTGCATGGATGATGGAAATGACCTCACCAGACTACTGAGATGTGACAAAAACAGTTCTGCAACAGGACTTTTCTGGTCTTTCACAGCAGAAAGGCATCTGTCCTTCACAGCACAGCTGGGGAAAGGATCCCTGTCATGCAGAGTGACATCTCAATTCACAGGATACAGGCTGCAAAAAGCATAACGAGCGTGTCTGCCTTTCCCTAGATAACAGGCAAATTATTCTGGGGCATGAGGATGTAGATGGAAATTCATGTATTTACTTTAGAATGCTTGATAAGTTCTTAAAAAGTTGGGATGTTTCTGATTTGTTGGAAGATAAAACTTGAGGCCTCCTGTAAAGCCCGGAGGGGAAATGTGTATAAATAATTAGTAAGAATGAAAAAAGGAGTCAATGTACACACAATTTTATGCATTTTCCATAAAGCCAAAGGAGCTGCACATAGAACTAACGTGAGAAATGGGAAACCTTCCTCTTTGAGCCAACACTCCTGGTAACACCAGTGAAAAGCGTTAAAGGAGGAGCTGCTGATCTCCAATTCAACAAGCAATTAGCATTCATTAGTTCAGAGTAATAAAATGCCCAAGGCAATTATGGGTTAAATATAGTATGTTTTAAAGAAGATGGAAACAGTTAAAACACAAGCTTTACCCCGGTTTATTTTGAATTATTTCATTTCTAGTAAAAATTTATGTGATTTCCAGATGGGAGATGCCTCTAGGCAAAAACGTTCTCCTTCTCTCCTCCAGTAGGCAAAATTACTAAATACCAATGGAAATTTCTTTTGCAGACATGATTAATTTAATTTACATTATTTTCTTAATAAAGTATCAATGACCTTCTGTAAAATTTGGGCAGAAAAAAGTAAATAGAAATTAAAAGTCCTGAGTTTTGGTAGCTCTCCTACAATGTACAATTTCCAAGAAATGAATTGCTGGTTACTCGTTTCTGAAGGGAAATAACTTAAAGGCTGAGCTGTTCCCAGACTGTTTGTGAGGATAGTTACAAGCAGGATTTCACAGCTCTGTGATCAAAATACAGAATTGCACCCAGTCCTTCAGTGATGGGCGACACTGCACAGTCTGGTAGGAGCCCTCAGGATGCCTGGAAGGCAGAAACGCACCCTCCCTGACTCACAGCTCCTCCCGAAAAAGCCACAGTCAGGACAACGAGCAACTGCAAATCTTGGTACATCTTGGTAGATCTGAGAGCTGGCACTTCCTCTGCAGAATTGGTTATTTCAGCCCAACTAATTTCAACTTGATTGGATAATTAAACATGTATTAGTGCAATTTCATCCATTTGATGGGGCATTGAGTGCATTCCTAACACATTCCAAAACCTGGCTGAGTCCCGGGATGCACAACTCCATCTAAACTCAAACACAAACTCAGTGTAACCACCAAAACTCCCTGAAATGCCACATCAAGGGTGCTGCTCAATAATCCCAGTGTCACTGAAAAACCCCAGCAGCACTCCAGGACCAGTCTGAATTTAACCAGGAGGTGCAGACATCAGATAAACAGCTTAAACTCGCCCACTCATAAAAATATTGTTAAAAGGCTGCTAACCACAGTAACAAAGTTCTGAGCATGTATTAACCAAGGTGGATATTCCCAGTGCCTTCCAAAAGTACAAATCCACACTGAAGGGCACAATAAGATGGAACTCAATGTCAAGTCCATGCCATGAGGAAAAAAAATCAGCAATTTTACTTTTGACTTTCGATTTTCCTCATGTGTTTTGACTGCTCCTTTAAAGCCCCAGCCAGCAGCCACTTGGTAATTTGTGATGCTCCACAATGACAGCACATCACTGCAGCCTGGAGTGAATCCTTGTGCTACCTTTTCCAAGGAGTTCATCATGTCCTAGTTCCATGTGACAGCTGCATATTGCACTTCTTTGGTGAGGCAGCAGGGCTGGTTCCCACTCCCTCTCTCAGGAGAGTGCTCAGGTATTTCTCAGATCACACTCTTGCCTCATTTCAATGTGGGGTTTTCTTTGTCATGAAGTAAATAATTATTGAAGTCATTGAATGCACCAAGACTTAATTTTAGCTGCTCCCAGCACTTTGATATCTACTGACACAAATACACAGACAAATGAGCTTTTGCTGTTGGATCCAAAAAGTGAAATAATGTCAGCAGAAGGTCACTGGACATCAGCTCCAAGCTCGTAGTGAGGAGTGTGATTGCCCTGCAGGCTGGACGTGGAAACCTTGCTTAATTCAGGGAGTTGGAAGAGTCAGAGGAGAAGGCAAATGCTGGATAAGCCTGACCCAAGAAAGCTGAGAAGAATGTCTCCACTTTTGAACACAAATGGAGCTGGCTGAGTCAAGGAGAAATATGAAAATTAAAAAAGAAAGGTCAGAAGAGGCTGCTGTACCTGCTAAAGGTGAGGTTACAGCAGGGCAAAGTTTGCATTGCAAAGTGGGAAAGTCTGGGGGTGAAATGTTCACTGAATATTAGATTTGGAGCTGCACAGGGAGAGCAGAATCTGACAAACTGAGGGGCAAGGAATCTCATCCACACCTCAGCAAGGTGAGTGAACTCCAGCTGAAGGTGCAGGAACCTGAGAGACCCCAAGGCAAGGCCAGGAGCACAGGCAGGACTCCAAGGGCACAGAGACATCAGCCTCAGCTGCTGTGTGTGGTTCCTTGTGAGCCAGGGCCTGCAGATGCCCCAGTTAGCTGGGAATGCTCCAAATCAGCTTTGTTTGTCCCGGGCAGGGGACTGTGACCTGCAGCACTGGGCTGGGGAGCGCTGAGCAAGGGATCAGCTAAAACCAGTGTCACTTACAGGGCTGTAGCCAAGGCACCACAGTGAACTAGAGACCTCCAAGAGGATTTGTAACTCAATACTTGAAACATGAACATAATGAATTTATGAGTATAATTTTTTCATATAAATATTACAAAATTCGTAATTTTAAGGACAGAAAAAGCAATTATGACCTACAGGCTGTCTGACCTACAGCCACTTGTATTGCTACCTAATCAGCCCTTTTGTATGTAAATGACAAATTGCTTGCATGCAAATGCCACTGCCTGCTCTGTTTTCTTCCTGCTTTAGAAAGAGAAATGCTATGGAAATTGCCACCGTGCTAAAAAGAATTGAAATGCATACTAATCAGCCATATTCTCCCAGCTATACCAGCTATAATTGGAACAGTAACAAATAAAAAGCCAACAATCAGCACTGGACAAAATTTTCTATTTGAATCAGAGTCCCAAGTAAAATTATTCAGCTGCTTTTCAAAATTTTGGAACCTCTTACGTCTGGAGAAATTGGGTTTGAAACTGTGAATGAACAGTGGCTTTTCACTAATGTGAAATATTGAAGATCTCTGGAATTTCAATTGCAAGAAAAATATCCTGAAAGGGAACAGGAAGGAGCCATTATCATTAAAAAAGTCTGTTCTCTGTGTGCACTGGATAAATGTTGGAGTGATTCTCAGTTCCACCAAGCTGCTGATCCCTGTGGCTCATGCAATATGGAATGGGAGGGTTTGATCAGTGCTCTGGACGTGCTGAATTAACCTGGCAGCATTCAGCTGCTCAAATATTGCTCCTTCCTGGAAAACAGCTCACAGCCATTCCTGCCTGAAGAGGAAGTGCCCTGAAAGCAAGAAATGCACTAAAACCTTGTCTTGAATGATCTACCATGAGCTGAGTGATGCTGAGACATCCTTAACTGCACCAGTGTGTGGTCAGGTCTCTGAAGGGAGCACTGCTCTGAGGAGGGTGAGATTGAATCCAACACTTCAACTGTTTTCTATTCTAATGAGACATTTCTTAATTTCTAAATGCCATTCAAAGTCCTGTATTTGCCTCAGGACTCTCTTTATCAAATTAAACTGTGTCAAAAAAATTAGGGATAAACTTTTTGAATGGCATTTTCCTTGAGCAATATGAAGGTTGCAATTTTTACCTGTTGCTTCCATCAAAGTTTTCCAGTCACCTCTATAAATGGTTCAAATACCAGCCAACTTTGCATACAGTCTATTTCTTTTGTTTGTCTACCAAACCAAACCAAAAAAACCCACCAAAAACAAAAACCAAAAAACCTTAGTTGATAAAAGATTAAAGGAGTAACAGAGTTATTCATTCAGCAGCCAAGATCAGTGAGATAATTACTTTAAATCAAGAAGGGGCAGACCATTTAAATTTATTACTTAATGCTGACACATGCATGTATTAATAAAACAGTTAGCATTAATGGAAATAGGGTTTAGTCTCCTGATTCCAATAGAGCCATCATTTCTGCTTTTCACTGAACTAATGACTTAGCCTTGGCAGAATGATATGTATGCATGTATTTAACTATTTAACTTAACCACTGAGACCAATTAATGTGTTTCTGAAGTTTGATTTTATTTAAAAGTATATATCAGCAACCTCACTGGGATCAAAATTATGTTGAACCAGAGTTTATATGGCAGCAGTTTAACCTTAAGCGCGACTCTCTCCCTTGGAATATCTCTTGTAAGAGGAGGAGCACTAAAATGTGGGGCAGAAGAAGCAGCCCCTCAGTGGGATTTGGCTTCCCAGGCTAGCACAGACTGTGTGGTCAGGGGCTCACGTGGGAGGGAGCCGGCTGTGAGAGGGCACAGCACTGATTTACCGCTCCTCTGGGTTTGGAGGACAGGATCCAGGGACAAACCTGACCCAGCCAGGCTGAGCCAAGCTGAGCTTGCTCACAGGGCACAAAAACCTGCACCAGGTGCACCATACAAAGACAGGGGAGTTAAACACTCGGTGCTCTGCAGCTCACAAACAGAAAACATCTGTTTTCAAGGGTTTTGAATAAAATTCCTCCTGCTCATCTCTTCAGTGTTTCCCAGCATGAGCTGGTGTCCTCACAGTATCACCCAGGGCTCACGGCAAGTGTCAGGCTGCACCAACACCATTTAATGAAAGCCTAATTGCAATTACCAATTACTGTCAAAGACAGGCATTTCCTACAGCTGACATTCACATATCAAAATCCTGTCCGGTTTTGTCTGCATTATTATTATTCTCCATGATCCACAATTACTGTTAGCGGATCTATAATGTGATTACAGTCTACCTGTTGATGAACAATTAAACATCATTATAATAATGAATTGTATTTGGAAACCTCTGGCTGCACTGTTCACCAATCACTCTGGAAAATCGTGGCTCCTTTTTTACATTCGGTTACTTGGTCCTTTTCTTTTAATCCATTTACATTGATTTCTACTACTCCAACTCTGCCTGCCATTGCATTCCAATTAAGAATTCTGATGAACTCTTGCTGATTCAGAAGGGAGAGGGCTCTCGGTCATTGCCAAACTTTGGAGGGAAAAAAAACAACCAACCACGCACACAAAACCTCCTTAGAATTCGCTTAAGCCAGCACTTCAGAAGCGAGGAGCTCAATTACGGCTGGTGGAGCCAGCAGAGCCCGGCGGGACGGGGCTGCCCGGGAGGCACCGCAGCCCCCAGCGCCGACGGAAGGAGCCCGATGGAGGAGAACGGCACCGTGCCCCGGGCAGGGCTCGCAGCACGGCTGAGCCCAGGGCCCGGCTGAATCCCTGCAGGCCGGGGAGGCACCGCTGCTGCTCCTTCCCCGCTGCTGTCCCTGTCCCTGTCCCCGCTGCTGTCCCTGTCCCTGTCCCTGCTCCTTCCCCGCTGCTGTCCCTGTCCCTGTCCCCGCTGCTGTCCCTGTCCCCGCTGGTGTCCCTGTCTCTGTCCCTGCTGCTGTCCCTGTCCCTGTCCCCGCTGCTGTCCCTGTCCCTGCTGCTGTCCCTGTCCCTGTCCCCGCTGCTGTCCCTGCTCCTTCCCCGCTCCTGTCCCCGTTCCTGTCCCTGTCCCCGCTGCTGTCCCTGTCCCTGTCCCTGTCCCCGCCGTGCGGGATGTTCCCGGGAGGGCCCTGAGCAGCGCTGGCAGCTGAAGTGTCCCCGCCAGCCGGAGCCCGGGGAGCAGCTGAAGGGCTGTTCCTGGCCCTGCAGCACAGAGGATGGGCACTGACAGGACTCCTGCACAGGAAACGTGCCCTCCTGCGCAGGAGCCACCGATGCTCCCACCAAGGGTTGTTTCTCCAAGATAATTCTTAATTAATAGTCTCTCTCAGGCCGCTGACAGAAAGCTGTACAGCTGTCGTGGCACTGCCTGGCTTTGTTGTAGGCAAGAACTTGGATTAGGTGTATTAATGAACTTCTCTGGCTGCACCTAGTGGATGTTCTGCAATTTTGTAGAGTTGTGTACTGTTATTTATGGTATATCCTTCTTCCACAAAGCAATGTGGTTGGTCTGAGTCAAATCAAAGGTCCAGTTTGTAGGAAAACCCCAAAGGGGATGTTTAGAAGAGCATCAGAGGAATGCAGCGGGAATAAGCCCCTTTCCATGCCTGCAACCATTCCAAATCTATATGATCATATATGTCCCTGCTGGTTAGCATCCAGCATGGATGGGTTTTGGAGCAGCCTGGGACAGTGTAAGGTATCCCTGCCTGTGGCAGGGGTTAGAAGGAAATGAGCTTTAATATCCCTTCCAACCCAAACCATTCTGTGATTCTGTGGGTAGTAACAACATCTTTTGTATTCCACGATGCTGCAGGATATATGGAAG
This sequence comes from Calcarius lapponicus, assembly GCA_039654755.1. Lineage (NCBI taxonomy): Eukaryota > Metazoa > Chordata > Aves > Passeriformes > Fringillidae > Calcarius > Calcarius lapponicus. The sequence goes on along the minus strand of CM077474.1, from coordinate 21,357,558 downwards.
TGATTTGGCCCAATTTGCTTTTCTCAGTCCTTCAGCTGTAAACTCCACTAACCTGGATGTGAACTGATAAAACTAGTCCAATTTGGCTTAATATGTCTTTTTTATTGTTTTTTTTTCTCCTATCAAGGATTTCTTTATAAGATCTCTCAAATGTGATTACATCTCTGAAAGAAATACATCTTGGTTTGCTGTATCATTTTTTTCCACCTTTGAACTCTTGGCATGGTACGAACCGACGCTGCCTTTGAAAAGGGACGAGAAAGCGAGCAAACCCCCCCCCCCCCTCCCCCCCGAGAGGGGCCCGCGCTCTTATTCCGCGCCCAGCCTCCAGCTGTAGAGCCAGCTTGTGCGCAGACAGGCCGCACTTCCAGCATCCCAAAACGCCTCCGCCAGAGCCGCCACGGTGCCGCGCGGCCGCAGCTGAGGCGGTCAGCGGCCGGAGAGCTGGGAAACCCGGGCGTGATCCCGCGGGGCGCTCTCGGTGCGGGAACAGAACCGGGAACAGCAGCGGGCACTCGCGGAGGGTCCATCCCTGCATCCCGCAGCACGCTCCTGGTGCGGGAGCAGCACCAGAGAAGCAGCGGGCACACGCGGAGGGTCCGGCTCCGCATCCCGCGGGGCGCTCCCAGCGCGGGAACAGCCCCGGAGCGGCTCCGGGCGCTCGCGGGGGGTCCGTCGTCTATCCCTGCATCCCGCGGGATGTTCCGGTGCGGGAGCGGCCCCGGAGCGGCTCCGGGCACTCGCGGGGGGTCTATGGTCTATCCCTGCATCCCGCGGGATGTTCCGGTGCGGGAGCGGCCCCGGAGCAGCGCGGGAACAGCCCCGGAGCGGCTCCGGGCACTCGCGGGTGGTCTGTCTCTATCCCTGCATCCCGCGGGATGTTCCGGCGCGGGAGCGGCTCCGGGCGCTCGCGGGGTCCCCGGCGCGGGAGCGGCTGGCGAGGCGCAGCAGCGCCCCCTGGCGCCCGCCCGGCGCAGCGCGGCCGCGGGAGCCGAGCCCGCCCCGCGCGGGTTCCGCTCCGCGCCGCCCGCCCCGCGGCCGCAGCGCTCAGCGCCGAGAGCCGGCTCGGGGCCGCTACGCCTGCTCCTAAAATACTGCAAAAGGGTTTTACTCAATGTCCAGCGTGCATCAAAGCAGAGCGGTACAGCGCTCCTCCACCGGTAAGAGATAACGCATCTGATGTACAGAGATGCAGATGGCATAAAATGACCATAAAGTCCTCTAGTTCACCCAGACAAAGCCCCCGACCCAATCTCCATTTAAATCAATGGCCACCATGTCATTTCTGTCCCCAAGCCTTGGCTTGGCCCCAGCAAAGAAACAATGAAAGCTGAAGTGCTATTAAAAACATTAAAATGGTTATGGCATAGGAAATTGTACAGAGATTTTAGCTTAAAGTGCTGGTAGAAAAACTCAGACGCACACACAAAGTCCAGGAAGTATGTTGCTAAACTGTTTCAAATTAATTGATTCCAGATGAGACCTCCGCTTCTCACACACTGAAGATATTTTGCTAAACATCCAGCTCACAAAATGGCTTCAAAATTCAGTTAGGGGTTCACCAAAAAGAAGATACGCCAATTTTAGGTGTGAGATTATTTGAAATTTCTATGATGTCTGAGCTACAAATAGCTTCTATTGTGGAATTCTCATCACTCAAAGATTTGTTTGTCAAGTTATGCTGTTAGAGCAGTTGCAGAAAATAAGAACACTAGTCTCAGTCTACTGTAACTCTGAACTTCACATATGCTTCTTACACTAAATTAAATATGTCAGATGTTGTCAGAATAGCATATTAATTGAAGCTGAAATCACATTATACACTTTAAATAGTTTTATCAGATAAATCACAGAAATCAATCTTTGCAGTTTCCCCATATTTTTATGCAGAAGAAAAATTAATTTAGCTGCTCGATCTCTCAATCAACCATTTCTATACATATTTTCCTCTGAAACTGCTGCTGATAAATGGCAATGACTTACCCCTGGCGTGCCCTATTGTAGCAGCATTTCTGCTAATGAAGTAATCTAGTTCCTACTGATTTCTTTGGACAGGCAACACTTACAATTGTAGTAAAGTTAAAGCTGATGTGGAGAAACCTATAAATAGCATTGTCTGTCCATGCTCATTCTCTGATGTTCAAGACTGAGGTAAAAAAAAATAAAAAAAAAAAAAATCCTATTTCAGGGCCTAAGAACAAGAGCTTGCCAAAGAAAGATGTCCTTTAGGTAAATTTTTCCTAAAGGATTTCCAATTCTTTTACTGAATATCTTGTTCTTAGTCCTGTAACTTAATTTTGTTCTTCTGCAAGAGGCAGGAGAACTGCTTTTGAACTGCAGCCAGGAACTTCTGTTTTCTAGAGCGCAGAGTTTTCTAGACTCAGAAACCCGCTCCAAGAATGCCTGGTGTGTTGAGGCACGAAGCTCAGCCCAGACCTCCTGCTCCCCATTCCCCTCTGGCAGCCACAGGAACCGCGCAGCCCTGCCAGGGATCTGCAGCTCCCCTGCTATGGACTCGCACATCTCTGCCCATAAAGCCAGCCCAAGGACCGAGCACAAGCATCGATTTGCGTTCCAAACCTCGGCGGACAGACCTGGCTGAGGCTGATGTCACGTTAATTATTGAAGGACTTCTACACTGAAAGGCAATTTATTCATTGGGATTCTTTAGCCAGGGTGGAAAAGGAGAACAACGCATTTACCTGGAGAATCACACAGACTCTGGAAACACTGAGGCAGACGGCAGAGCAAGGGGGGGAAGGAGACGGACATGCAGCAGCGCCTGAATGCGTGCTTCCCTGCCCCTGAGCCCGCACCGCCTCTCTTATTCAACAGTTCCATTATTAAATAATTCAAAACATTGAATTTCTTAATAGAGAGGCACGGAGTCTGTGAAAACCTTATCGTATCACCATCACAAATCAACAGGAAGAAAGTCTTTCCTAGAGACTTGCTAGTAATTGGAACGTGAAAAAGAAGTGAGCATTCTCCTCATAAAGGGCCAATTTCTGAATTAGTGACCTCATTTGCTAAAGAGGTTCCTTTGTCACAGATATCTGGGTAGGTAAATACTGTGTTACACAGCCACTCTGTCCTTTGTAGCAGCGGTACAAAGAAGCTCTCCCAGCATATACTGGTTCTCTCCTCACCAAATGAATATTTAAAAAGTAGACAATAAAGGGGGACTTCTATAGGAGGTGAAGGCACTTGTATCATGATGTCAGACTGCTATATGTGCTCCCGAAGGGCTGCACAGGAAGCACTTTTATTCTGAACTTAATGGTATTTATGGGGACCCGCAGCCTGATCTATTTTACCTTCCTTGGGGATGTGCTTATGCATGCATCACCCAGGAGTCTAATGCTTTTTGGTCTAGCCCGTGTTAGAGACAGATACCATTTTGGTACCTTGTGAATAGTAATGCATTTGAAAGCCAGCAAATTAATGAAATAAATAAATGGGGGGGGGGGGGGAAGGAGAGAAATGGTATAAATCAAAGTCTTTGCCTTTTTCATTCTGGCTAGAATATCCTTCATTTTATGCACTCCTAATTCCTGCATATCCATTTCGTGCCTGGGAGCTACGGCGCAAGTAAAAAATTTTCAGTTCGGGGCTTTCGGCATCTGCTTCTCCGGAGGAACATTTTAAAGCGTCCAAACGCTCGCCCTCCCCCTCCCCGCCCCCGAGCAAGAACTGAAGGGAGGAAAAAAAAAAAAAAAAAAAAAAAAAAAAGCAGCGTCTGCCAGAGCGTTTTCCTTCTCCCTCCGGAGCCGAGCGCGCCCCGGGGCCCCGCGGCCGCCGCAGCGCCCGCACCGCGCCCGGCCCCGCTCGGCTCCGCACACCTGCCCGGCGCCGCCAACTCCGGGGGCCCGCGAGCATCCCCTCGTTCCGTTCCGTTCCGTTCCGTTCCGTTCCTTTCCGAGCTGCCCACGCGCTCAGCTCCGCCGCTTCCCGGCCCTTCCCCGCGGGGCTGCCCCGCTCCCCGCGCTGCCCCCGCCGCTCCCCGCTCACCTGCGGGGCTGGCCGCGTCCCTCGGCCGCCTGCGGAGCGGGGACACCGGGCAAGTCCCATTCACAAGTGGCCGCGGAGCGGGCTCGGCAGCATCTTCAGCCTATTACACTCCAGCGGCAGCGGCTGCTGAATGAGGCTCCGAGCTAGCGGCAGGAATTAGAAAGGGGAGGGAGGGGAAAGGGGAGAGGGAGGGAGAGGGAGCAAGGGGAGTGAAGCAAGATTAGAGGAAGGGAAAAGCTGGCGGCTGTTGCTTCGTCTCGATTTTCCCGTCCCTTCCCCCAGCCCGGGGGGAGCGCAGCCCCCGGCCCTGCCCTCCCCAGGCCCCGCTCCGCTGCTGCCCGCGGGGCTCAGGGGCCGAGCGGCGGCGAAGGAGCCCCGGGCAGCCCGTCCCTGCCCCCGAGGCCGTCCCCTCGCCGCGGGTCGCTCCGCAGCTCTGGCTCACGCAGGCACCCGCGGGCAGGGCTGCGGCCGCCGGGGACCCCCGCCCATGGCCCGGCCCGGAGCCCCCGCTGCCGCCTCCCTGCAGCCTGCCCGGGGCCGGAGCTCCCGGCGGGGACACAGGCACGGGGCTGGGCAGGGACAGCGCCAGCATTTTATACTCAATCCAGTCATGTTTCCTGTCAGGAGAAGACATTTGTCCAGGAATAAAAAAAGACCAAAGGAAAAAAAAAAAAAAAGTTCCTCAAGCATTTCTGCATGTGGAAAAATCTTGATCTCTTACAGCTCACAGCCAGAGGCTGAGGCCAGGGCTGGATCTGGAGGGGGGACCCTTTCCTTCTCAACCGGGCCTGACCCATGGCTGCCCCTCTCCCGCTCCCTGTTCTCCTCACCTGCAGCGATTCCCAGGTGTGGCTGAGCTCACAGGGAGCAGCGCCCCGAGCCCGTGCACCCATCCACACCCCGAGGCAGCTCACAGCCCTCCCCCCTCAGCCACACAGGCACAGGTGAGCCTGCAAATCCTCTCTGATCCGCCAGCATCCAGCGTGCCCCACCCGTGTCAGCCTGTGAGCGCTGCCTGTGCCCTCTGTGTGCCTGTGGAGCAGGGCAAGGAAGGATGCAACACGTGGCTCCTCCAGAATGAGAGCTGCATTCACTGCTGGAATAAACCTGGTACCTCTTTGTGAAGACATTCTGCCCATCCTCAGGCAGCCCATCCCTCTGCTCGTTCCCCAAGGCAGCCCTGGTTCTGCTCTGGGAGAGCACTGCCCAGCTATGGAGAACAAGGCTTTTATATTCTGTGGTTAATTAGCTCTGCCAATAACTCCAGGCAAAAAAGGGGAAAAAAAATTGGCACAAAAGCTGCCACTGTACAAACAAAGAGTTTGGAAGGAGGAAAGCTGATAAACAATGCATCCTTAGGAGGCCGAGGGACACTGAACGTAGCACAGTGGAACACTAAGTCATAAAATTGTTTAGGTTGGAAAAGCCTTGTAGGATCATCAAGTCCAACTGCTCTCCCAACACTGCCAAATCTACCACTAAACCCTGTCCCCAAGTGCTACATCTGCAAGTCTTTGAGTCTTGAGTCACCACTTCCCTGGACAAACCTTTCAGTGAAGAAATTTTCTCTAATAGCCAATCTAAACCTCCCTTGGTGCAGCCTGAGGCCATTTTCCCTTGTCCTGTTTCTTGTTACTTGGGAGGCCATGACCTCCTGTCAGGGAATTGCAGAGAGCTCTGAGAGGGAGCCTCCTTTTCTCCAGGCACAGTAGCCCCAACCCATGGTGGCCTGGGGCAAACAGCAAGAGCCTTCTGGCTGCAGAGCAGGGATTGGAGAATTTAGGACACAAACTGCTTCAGAGCGTGGCTGAGAGTTGCCATTCGAGCTCAGAAAGGCCCAGGGACAGGCCTGGGTGTGCACGAGCGGGGGAGGATGGGGCTGGAGCACAGACACAGCCCCAGGGCCATGCCTGGGGTCCTGGGCGGCTGAAGAGGGTGAGGAACGAGGGCCCTGGTTGGGACAGCCCTGAGCAAACACTGAAACACCCCAGGCACTGAGCTGAAAGCCTGAGGTAACAGCACCACAGAGCGATTAGCACTGAAGGTCTAAGGGCTTTATTTTTGTAGGAATTGGGCTATGGGACTAAGATAACACGTTCTAAGACTGGGTTTTGAGAGAGAATTCAAGGAGCAATAAAGGCCATCAAGAAATGAAACATGCAAAGGATTGTTTGAGAATATCTTTAGGGAGATGTGGATGAGGAAGGAGGGTGGTGCACATTAATTTGACAACAGTTTTGTCAAGAAATTTGTTTTGGAAGGAAGATACAAGTATGTCCCAAAATTGATTTTATAGACCCAGTCCAAACATGTTGCCTTCAATGGCCACCAGTCAATCTCCTGGTGATGGTGAAAGAATTACCATTTGGTTTTGTCATGGGTACGTGGCAGTACAAGTGAGCTCTGCCATAACTGACACCAAGCTGAGACCTGAGAGCTGGTGGAGGAGATTTTCCCTTTTCCCCTTCTCTTGCTGATTCCAGCATCATGGCAGAGGGGATGACTTCTGTAATTCCCTTTTTTAAACTGCTGAGATCAGATTTTTTTGAATATAAAGGAAATGTGAAAGCAATTTCAATCTAATTAAGCATATACAATAGGTACCCATAATATTCTCTAGTCAAAGAGCATATTGATCTATAATGAAAGGTTTCATTAATTCCATTCAAGGACACACGTTAACAAATGAGTGCAGTAACATCTGATCTGGAGAGAGCCTTGTATCTCTCCCTTCCTTCTGCATTGAAATCTCAGCATAAACTAATCAGATTCTGCTATTATTTTTCTCATTTGTTCATCTTCCCATAGGATCTATGGATGGATGGTCCTTATCTGCAAACAAAATTGAAGGAAAACTCCTGCTGGAATCTGTATTTGTACCTCTGGCTAAGTCCCAAGGCTGATTACCTGAATAACCACTGTGGAATTAATTTCACCTATCTAAACCATTTTAAAATTGAATCTCTAACAGCCTGTCTGTAGAAAAGGTCCAGTCAATGTCAATAAACAGTCCCTCGAACTGGGACAGACCTTTAGCTGGATATGCCTCTCTGTATCCCAAAGACAACCTCCTCACTAAAATCCTACCTACAGCCATCTGCCAGCTGGAGGAGAAGAGGCAGGACCTGTTTTTTCTGTTGGACACAAAAAAGAAGTGTTCAAACCAAAATCAGCCCATGATGCTGATAAATGGCGACATTTGGAATATTCCCTTCAGCCACTGCAGCTCCCATTGCAGCAGCTCCAAACCACCGTGCCATCTTTCCAGGAGAGCACTGCACAGGGAATGACAGCAGGGTCACACAAAGGAGGCGTGGGCAGGGAGGAAGGGCAGCCTGGAGCGGCTGCAGAGCTGCCCTACGGATTTCTGCCAGTGTTTGTGAGTTCACAGCCTGCCCAGGCCACACCTTGATATTCCCTGCACGCACAGAGACAGGGAAAAGTGGATTTGCCACTCCCCATTTCTGCCTTTGGTGACTCCCCACCTTCACAGCCCTGGGCTGGTGGTCCCTCTATGAATGGCACACTGAACCAAGCTAAACTCAGTGTCACATTCACTGCTGGGAAATCTTTCTAAATACAATTGTCAGCTATCTTCACAAAATGTTAGTTGTCCTCCCAAAAGCCAGGCTGAGCTCTCCGGCTGCCAAGGAAGGCATGGGGAGCAGCAGGGGAGCACACTGAGCCCTGCAGTTAGCATTTCCAGCTGCTTGAAACCTGGAGTCAGAATAAAATCAGTGTCAGACATAAATAAAGGAAGTTTATACATATTTTAAACAGTATTTGTTTTTGCATATCCATATATTTAGGTTAAGAACATCTGTGATAACAAATCTGTGAAACTGAAAAAAAAAACGGTTTCTTTTCTACTGTGGGTTTACAGAATCTGAAGTTTTTTTTTTAAATTATGCTTATTGCTGGGTAAATTAACCCATTTTTTGTTTGAAGATAAGATGGCTGCTTTGTTTTCTAAGCATCTAAAGGAATACATGCACTTCTGCTAATTGAATTATTGTTCAAGGAAACTGTAAGTTTATAAATAAGGGTAAGAAAGCAGCAAGTTTAAGTTGGACATTTGCATTGGGGTGCATGGAAAAGCTTGAACTGTGAACTTCAGGAACTGAACTGCAAAAGGCTTTTAGCAACTCAAAAGAATTTATCAGTACCCCATTTACTCAGCAGCTTGAACACACTTACACAGGGAATAGGAAAGGAGAAACTTCTTTCCATCTCTTTGACCCTGTTTTCTACAGCCCCCCCAGTCCTGTTTGGCTTTGTCAACACACACTCTTCCCTCTCAGCTCCCTTTAACAGACCTGCAATTTCCTTCACTTTTCTTCTCACCTGGAAAATATTAGAGATTTAAGAGGCACATGAGTAGCATATTGCTATCTGCAGGAGCTGGGAGCACAGGAAGGAGCAGGAAAAACAGAGGTCTATAGGAAAGGATATTCCACAAAACCAGAACAAAGTTTTTTGTTCAAAATGTCCTTCAATTTCAGTGTCATTTTGCTAATGAATCAAAGCACAATTTAAATCCAGTGTGGAACCATGAAAGGTGGCCAGGATCGAAAGAGAGAAAAAAACCTTGTTCTAAATAATGCCAAAAAAAAAGGGAAAAGTAATTAAAGTCACAATGCCAGCCCAGTGAGAAGACAAGTGTGTAAAAAGAGTATAACTAACAAAAGTGTTTTCCTTGTGGCGAGGAAGCAAGGCTTTTACACCATAAATAATAAACAGCTCAAAGCAGCTGCTACCTAAAGCCGTTTCTTCCAATAACAAATGTCTTCCTTTTTTTACTGGAAAAAGGTTAAAACAAAGGCAAAACCATTGAGGTTAAAACAAATATACACAAAACAACTGATACAGAATCTCCACAAAGTTAGCAATGCAAACATGTTCCGGGGGTTAGACTTGAAGCACTGAAACCTGGAGGGAAGAGGAAATTTTGAAGTGGGAAGAGGATCACAGTAAAAACAAACTGAACTATGGAAATAGTACAATCATAGACAGAGGATTTGGGGGTGGTTTTAAATTTCAGACGTGCACATGGAGCATTTTGCAAGGCCGCAGGCTACACTGATAAGCCGTCAGCTGGAAACCCCTATCCCAAGTGGAACAGCTCTTCATGGAGATGAAAATCCCTGCTGTCAGCCAAACCCAGGCATCCAGGCTCAGGCCACAGAACCAGCACCTTCCTGCCCACAGAAGACAACAGAATGGAGTCCAGTTTCATTTAGGCTGCAGTAGAAAACAGCTCATTTTTCTCCAGTGTTCAGAGACCTTATAAAGCTGGGTCTGTTTGCGTTAAGGCTTTAGTGGGAGAGCTCCCCTCATGGCTTTGTTTTATAAAATCTGAGGATGTTTGGCAACGCATGGACACTGAAACATTGCTGTCACTGAGCTTTGAGATCATCTTACCCTCATACAATCCTCTGAATCTTTTGACCCTGTTTTATTTAGTTTTATGATGTGGTAAGTGACTGTTGTGAATGCAGCAGCATTCTGGCCATCAGCCCATTTCCTCAGCTCTGCTGGGAGGCAGTGAAGGCAGGCAGCACTGGGCTGGTCAGCTTTTTTGTCCTGAGGGTCTCTCAAGCCTGGGAGGTTTCCAGAAGCACTGGGACACTTTTGGTTGCCTTGAGTTACACACTTGGCCCACGCAGGGATCAAGCCCCAGCTGGGTGATTTTGACCACACTGAAGTAGATTATCACAGAGAACATTATTTGTAAGGGCAGTAATTCAATGCTCTATACTAAAGGGTCTGCTGGCCAGTGTAGATTCACAACTGTGAACTATTTATAGCTTCAACCCAGTATCCAAAAATTACAGCACAAAGAATTCAAGGGGGGAAAAAGGCTTGCATGGGTGAGTCCAGACCGACCTCATAAACTTTTTAACCTATAAATGTCCTTTGCTAATAAGTTCTTTAGAAACGCAGATACTAAAATTAAATTTCTCATTTAGAGAAGGCATTATTTAGTTAGGAACTTGAGGCTCATTTATTTCTGACGCTGTGCATTAAAAGAAAGAAATGCATTTTTTAAGTTGTATGAACACAAAATAAGGGACAGGCTGGGAATGAGAGGCTGGGGAGAAGCCATGAGAAGGGACCTGGGGGTCCCTGGTGGATGGCCAGGTGGATCTGAGTCAGCAATGGAGGGACAAATGATCCTTGTGAGTCCCTTCCAACCCAGGATATTCCAAAATTCCATGGTTCTGTGATTCCAACCATGTCTAAGGCGCTGTCTGCACAGGCTGCCAAGCAGGATAACACCTCTGAATATATTCCTCTAATGTAGTCAACTGATAGCTTATTAATTTATCTTGTTAGGAAACAAGTTAAAAAAAAATCACTGCATCTTCCTAGAGAGCATGCACAGCTTGTACACACATCTGACAGTAAGACATAGCACAGCTAAATAGCTGCTAATAATCATGTCTTTTCATTCCAGGTCTGAATGTCAGTTATTTGGTGCAGGATGTCCTGTACAATTAATGATTGACTATTTCTTCCAAAATCTAAGAAAAAATAGATAATCTTCACAATGGTTTGGGGTTTTTTTTGGTTTTTTTTTTTTTTTTTTGTCCATTTTCCTGTTTTGTCTGGAGAAATCACGTTTGATTTGTTAGCATGTACTTCTGCTGGGAATATTCTCTCTGTGTGTATTGGGCACACCAACCATCAGTTTGTGAACAGCCCTGGCTGTGCTCAGAAAGATTTAAAGGAGAGCGCTGTCCCTGTAATCTCCCTGCTCAGCCCCTGTGCTGAGGGACACCAGGCAGGCATGCTTATCTAGCACAAAGATCTTTCTGCATTGAATGCCCACAGCTTGAGATAGTCAATCTCGCCCAGCGAGGCATCGAGTATTTCAGATTGTTCCTGGTGATTTCTCTCCATGTCCCCTCACTATTCCAGGCACCAGGAGCTGGGAGCTACTTATCTCTCCACACAAGCCCATAATCAAAGGCATTTTCACGTCTGTATATGAATAGCCATGATCCAAGAGACCAACCACTCTCGGGTTCAGTAAACAGCTATAAATTGTGCATAGACTAGCAAAATAATGGCAAAATTATGAAGTTTTATCCATAAATCACGTGCTGCCACTGCTTTCACATCTATCTTCTATTGGAAAAAACATGGTGGCTTTAATGGAGTAAAAAAGTTTATAAAAAGAAATATGTTCACTTCACTATTTAAAGTCCCCAAGATTATAATTCTTTATTATTGATTTTATCAGGAGATAAAAATATAACAGACTTTGGCGTTTGTCAGATGAGTCACAACTGAAAACATCAGATGATTCACACAATAATCAATCATAAAACAAGAAAACAATCTCGGTTATTAAACTTGTTAAAAAAAAATGAAATGGCACCTCTTTACTATAAATCTGCCACAGGGTTTAAAATCTCATTGATCACACAGCGCAATCTTTTTAAAATCCTGTGTATAATATGGTATCATTTTGCTTGAGCCCAGATAATTATTTGAAGAGTCTGCTGGGGTTTTTTTCTATTTTCCAATAATATAAATGAAATATTGAATAGCATTTTTAGTTCCATGTACAAGCAAGTCAGGGGTCATAAATCCCACTCAGAGAAGAGATGCTTGAAAATAACAGGCAGGAAGCTCAGCCATCTATTTGCCTTTAATTCTCACCCAGATAGATATCCAACAAGCTTCTGTGGAAAAACAGGGTGTCCTTTGGGCATCTATAAGAAATCATGAGAATGCCTTTCTGTTGCTTGGTCATTTGTTGATTTTGGGTATTTTTTTCCTTATAAGTGGTGAAGTTTTTTAGTTTTTAAGGAAAAAAAAAACCAAAAAAACCAACCTTCAAATCTGTCAATTCCACAGTGGAGATGTGTTGCTGTTTGCTTTCCATTTTTCAAAATCAGGGGGTAGATTAACACAGATGCTTAATGCAGCAAACAATGTCAGGGTTTTTTCCAAGTGAAATATTGTGGGTGCTGAGAAATTGTGAAAAACATGCCCAAAGTGTACTGCCACACTGTCAAATGCCACCAGGAAACAAACACATTCCATCTGAGAATCCAATGCGCCCTTCCTACCAATTTAATCAACAAAGGAAGCAAACCTATGTATTTAAAAAAAGAAACAAATAGGAATTTGCACATGGACTAGGCCTCTTCTGCCTCTGTTCAGGTTATACAACACAAAGCAACGCTTCACAGAAGCATTTCATACAATTTAACACAGCTGAATGGCTCTTTCCTAGGAGTATTGGAAAAAATTACATATGTTCTGGATCTGCAGAGCCCTTAATCCATGGAAAATGCTTTCATTTCCATAAGACCTACTCAGAGAAAGCCTCATCTTTCTCCATTTTCCACCGCTGCCGTGTAGGAATGTGCAAGGAGCCCTCACTAAACTGTTTAGCATCTAGATGAACTCATTTCCATGGAAAGCAGCACCTGCAATGCTCTCCCATGCAGAAACCTCTGAGAGGTTCTCTGTAGTTGCTTCAGCTTTAGGGATGTATTGATTACTGTGACTCTCCGTAGCTTTCCCAAGCATCGTGGAGAAGGGTGGCCTCCTGCAGCTTTTCAGTATCCAGTGGATGCTCTCTGCCATTGCTGCCTGCTCAGTGCTCCACACCAGGCACTGACATCTGTCCTGAAGGGACCCAGATACTGGCCCAGTTTCAAGACCATACACACAAGATGTAAAAATGAGCCAGTGCCTACTTTCATAAGCTTTTAAAAGTCAGTTATTTCAGCGTAGTCCCATCTGGACTTGTGCAATGAAGACATGGACTGGCAGCATGGCCTGGGCTGAGCCCAGCGTTGGGCAGCAGGGAGGGGATTCTGCCCCTCTGCCCCTCAGGTGAGGCCCCACCTGCAGAGCTGCCCCAGCCCTGGGACCAGCACAGCCAGGACCTGGAGCTGCTGCAGAGAGCCCAGAGGAGGCCCCAGGATGAGCAGAGGGATGGAGCAGCTCTGCTGGGAGGAAAGGCTGGCACAGCTGGCATTGTTCACCTGCACAGGAGAGGCTTTGGGTGAGCTCAGGGTGGCCTTGCAGGGCCTGAAGGAGCTGCAGGAAAGATGGAGAGAGACAATTGCCAAGGGCTGGAGGGACAGGAGCCAGGGAATGGCTCCCAGTGCCAGAGGGCAGGGCTGGATGGGATATTGGAATGAGGAATTGTTCCCTGGCAGGGTGGGCAGGCCCTGGCACAGGGTGCCCAGAGCAGCTGGGGCTGCCCCTGGATCCCTGGCAGTGCCCAAGGCCAGGCTGGACACTGGGGCTGGAGCAGCCTGGGACAGTGGAAGGTGTCCCTGCCATGGCAGGGGTGGCACTGGGTTGGATTTAATGTCCCTCGAGCTCAAACCACTTTACCACTCTATGATTTCTGTGGTATCATGATAAAGTACACAGAACTATATTATAGGCCTACATGTTTTCCTTTTTAGTTTGATAATGCAGCTTGGCATTATTTTGAAGATCTAATTGGACTGCACTACTTGTGGTAGAACATAGTATTGGAATGTTTGACTCAAGAATACCAGAAACAGAGGATTTAAATACAATATTGACAAATAACACCCCTGCGTCCCCAGGAATTACACATGTTTATACATTTAAAGCCTGGATCTTGTGACATTTTGGACTTTTAATTGAAATATTAAAATTAGTAATAATGATGGTTACAATTGTCCAACAAAACCAAGGTTAGAAAAATATGCCTGAATGTTTGGACCTCCTAATCATTCAGTGAAAAGAGAGATTAATTTTCTTTCGTTGCCGTGATTCATGCAATTAAATTAATACTGTCCCTGTACCATTTCAGCATCTGTTCTGTTGAAAAGGTAACTGAAAATGACTCTATATGAGAATTGTAAAATAAAGAGGCAAAAGAAATGGGGCAAAGAAGTTAGATGTGCTGGGGTGACTTTGTGATGTTTGCATCCTCATTTGTCTGTTTAGCCCAGAAATAAGTTTTGCACCTTTAAGATTGGTTCTGAGAGCAAAGCAGGGGGAGAGAAGGCATACCCCATGAGCTGAGCTGTGGTTTTTCGTGTGTGATTGTGGAGAAAACATGAAGAGATGGGATGGAAAGCTTCCTGCTGCTCTGGCACAACGGGTGCGTGAATTGAAGGAAGACAGGGAGGGAGTTCCACCAAAAGGAAAGCAGCTCCAATTGCACATAGCCAAACTGCCAGGTATGATGATGATGATGATGACATGCCTGATCCCCTTGAAGGAACATCCAAGACATATGTCCAAGGGAAAGAAGGATAACCAGGCTTAGAGGAGCCCTGCCTCTAGCCAGGTAGAGGCTGGGGAAAATCATGTTTTCTGGTCTGTGTGGATTTGTTGGCCTGGCACATCCACAAAAATTTAAGGCCTTTGTCAACACTGGTGCACAGTGCATGCCAATCCCACCAAGACGTGTTGGGGCAGAACCTGTTTCTATTGCTGGTGTGACAGGAGGATTACAGCAGTTGACCCTGTAGAAGCTGAGGTGAGTCTGACTGGAAATGAGTGGAAGAAACACCCTATCATGACTGGCCCAGAGGCCCCGTGCAGTCTGGGCATAGACTCCCTCCAAAGTGGATATTTCAAAGACCCAAAGGGACTCAGATGGGCATTTAGAATAGCTGCTTTAGAGACAGGGGGTGTCAAGCAGTTGAACAGCTTGCCTGGACTGTCAGAAAACCCATCTGCAGTAGGTCTCCTGAAGGTGGAAGAGCAACGAGTACCAATTGCCACCTCAACAGTGCACCGCCGACAGTACCGGACGAATCGAGATGCCATGATCCCCATCCACAAAATGATCCGTGAGCTGGAGAGCCAAGGGGTGGTCAGCAAGACCCACTCACCCTTCAACAGCCCCATTTGGCCTGTGCGTAAATCTGAAGGAGAATGGAGATTGACTGTGGACTATCGTGCATTGAATGAAGTGACTCCACCGCTGAGCGCTGCTGGGCCGGACATGCTGGAACTCCAGTACGAGCTGGAGTCCAAGGCAGCAAGGTGGTACGCCACTATAGACATTACCAATGCATTTTTCTCCATTCCTCTGGCAGCAGAATGCAGGCCTCAGTTTGCCTTCACCCGGAGAAGCGTGCAGTACACCTGGAACCGACTGCCCCAGGGGTGGAAGCACAGCCCCACCATCTGCCATGGACTGATCCAGGCTGCACTGGAAAAGGGTGAGGCGCCAGAACATCTGCAGTACATGGATGACATCATTGTGTGAGGGAACACAGCAATGGAAGTCTTTGAGAAAGGAGAGAGGATCATCCAGATTCTCCTGAAAGCTGGCTTCGCCATCAAGAAGAGCAAAGTCAAGAGACCTGCCCGAGAGATCCAGTGCCTGGGAGTGAAGTGGCAAGATAGACAGCATCAGATTCCCACTGAGGTCATCATTAAGATCACATCAATGTCTCCACCGAAGACATTGAGTTCATTCCAGCAAGAAGGAGACAAGCTTTCCTAGGTGCCATGGGCTTTTGGAGGATGCACATTCCTGAGTACAGTCAGATCGTGAGCCCTCTCTACCTGGTCACCTGTAAGAAGAACAATTTCCACTGGGGCCCTGAGCAGCAGCAAGCCTTTGCCCAGATCAATCAGGAGATTGCTCATGCAGAAGCCCTTGGCCTGGTCTGGATGGGACCAGATGTGAAGAACGTGCTCTACTCTGCAGCCAAGAACCATGGCTTGTCCTGGAGCCTTTGGCAGAAGGTGCCTGGGGAGACTCGAGGCTGACCACTGAGATTCTGAAGACTGAGCTATGGAAGGTCTGAAGCCAACTACATGAAACTGGTGTTTCTGCCCGGTTTCAAACTGAAACCACCACATTAGAGAACATGATTCATTACTTATTGATGTCACAAGTCTTCAGGTCAAGCTCAGAAAAAAAGAAAACAAACCTTTTGGCAGGTAAAGATGAATAAACAAGAGCACAGAATTCAGAAACTTTCCCACTTGCTCCCTCAAGGAACTAAAACACAAGGAGGCCACGCCAGATTCTATTCTCATGCCATAAATCCAAAATAACACTATTGGCTTACTTAGATTTTACGTTGACTTCAGGAGAGTTACTTTGAATTTATATCAGTGTAGGATCAGGATCAAACTGCTGAGAGGATATTAAAAGGAGATTAAACATGATCTTAAACAGTGATTTCCCAGGAGATCCAAGGATTTTCAATTTGCAAGATTTTACAACTGTCTGAGAGTTGGATAAATTTCAAATGCAGTTGTTGATAAGAGCATTTGCAGCTGCCAAAAGAACCTTTTTTAAGGATCTGGAAGTTGGCAGAGGTGCTGAACATCCTGGGAGAGTGTAACAGAACAAGGGAGGCTGTGAGGGAAGGGAGATCCAAGAGCATTTCTGGGTGCACAGGGGCATTCCTGGATTAATTCTACTCAGATATTGGATGGATTTATGCTCTGGTCACTTAGTCAGTAAAAATTTGAGTCTAGGTTTAAAATCAGATTTTGACATCATTCAGCTGCCTGTCTTCTGTTCAAGACAGACTTGTGCTGAAAGAATTCAGAAAACTTTTAAATACTTTGGTCTGGGTTGTTTTGCTTTTTCCCAGGCACAAGACTAATGTTCAGCATTTCCATGTCTGAGTGTTGATTTCAACCTTGATGCCTCATCTAGCTTTTCCTTCATTCATTAAACAGGATTTCTACAGAATTTAATGGAAAAACTAATTTTTGTGTGGAACCTGTGCTCTTGGGTCTTTCCAGGTGCAATTTGCAGGGAGCTCTCAGAGCTTCAGCAAGAGGAGTGCAACAATCCAATCTGTAATTCTTGAAACAGAGAATGAGGATGAGTTTCATTTCACTCAAATTAATTTCTCATCTGCCATAAGAGGACACCATATCCATCTTCTCATACTTTAAAAGTCATAGGCTTGGTTGATAAATTTTCCTGAATAAATGAGAACCTCAAAGAACTGATAAACAAAGAATGAAGCCTGGTTTGGTGCTGGTCTTTGGGGAAGAGCTATAAGAAGAAATTAATGCTCCACTCTCAAAATATGTGTGCAGTTCTGAGCATCACGTGCCCTTTAAATTTCCTTATGCACCCATGTACAAACTGCCCAGAAATCATGTTAAACAGATCTACAGAGGCTTTTTGAGCCCAACGGTAATGGTTCTGTACACCAAAGAATTGAATAAAACACACAAAAAGCAGACATACGAAATTTTTTGTACTTTTAACCTGTAAATCAAGCACTGTAAATCATCCTCTTCAGAGATGTGCTGTAGTAGCTTAAAGTATGCAGATTTTAAAGATACCAAGAGAATAATTTTAAATAATCTAAACTACATTACAGACATGATACATTAAACATGAAACATTATATAATGGGCTAATTTGAAGAAGTCCCTGAATCCTACTGGCCTTAAATTTGGCTGGGGAAAATCCTTAAAGAAAGCATCTTCTCTAATTTACAAGTGATTTTTTTACTGTTTGTGTTTTATGATGCAACAGTGACCTAGTTCAAATTTTATACAATTATGTAGGGCTTTTTCTGGAATAAAATGATACTGAAATACACATACAAGTAAAATAGTTTAATTTTATTGCCCAAAGCAATTACAGCATGAAATCAGACAAAAAGGGGGCAGAGCCTGCTGTAAAAGATCAAAGAAAGTATTCAGATGCCAATATAACTTAATTCTCTAGAAACAAATCTGCCACTAGGAAATAGAAAAAGGAATTTTTCATTTGTTATTATAAAAATCCCAACAAGAGTGTGGCAGATACTGGAGCCTGCCCCACATGACATTCCTGAGTAATCCATTAAGTGTCATTATTTCTGCATTACTTCCAGCCGTGTCCACGGCCTCCATGAATTTCACCTCCCTGTCCCAAATCCAGCAGCCCTCGTGGCACCCAATGTCTCACCTCTCAAAGCATTCCGCTCTTCAGCTTTTCCAATTAAAACCCCAATTAACAACATGGATGTTTCTTTTCAGCACAAAATATTGAGTGCCTTGTGCAATTTGGGCCTGAATTTGTATGTGCTTTTCTCAGCCTCTGTTTAAATTGTTCATTTCCATAATGGATTTACTTGTTTTCTTTGTTGCTAGTCAAAATATTAAACTGAAATTTTGGCCACAAATTATTGATAAATTGACATTAAATCCAGTGTGCAAATGGGATTGAGACAAATGGAGAAGGGGAACATTTTAGACAAGTCAAAGCATTGTTATAATATATTTTAAACAAAATTTGTGAAAATGTTATTTATAAATGTAAATCAAAACAAAATGTAACTAAATTTCTCTAACCTAAATGTTTAAAACTGTCTTTGAGCACATTAAAACACCAAGTTCAACTGTAAATACATTTTGGGAGTTTCATTTCAAACAGAAAAAAATGTTTAAATTGTTTCATTGAGTGACCAAAGTGGAAAAAAAAGTTCTCAGTTTAAATAAAGTTTATGGGAACACCTATAAATGTTGGTAACAAGTAATATGATAATGACATGCACAGAAATATTCCACTGAAATTCACTGGTTTGATAAAAAAGTATTTCCATGACCTTTGTTCCCCAGGATCTTATGGATAGCTTCTCATGCTAATGTACCCAGTATAAATATATTTTTATAATTGACATACTCTCAGAAATAAAAAAAGAACAGCCTATTTTTACCTTTCTCTATACATATTAAACAACTAAAAGGCAATGATATGTGGAAAGGCAGCAGCTAAAATGTGTAAAACCAAACATTTTATAAAGATACATCAAGACTGAGCACCAATGTCATTCTATTCATGGTGCAGATTACAAGGCATCTGAGGACTGATGAAGATGGCAAAGTGAGGGTCTATCAAAAGCAGTTCCATGTTCAAGTTAACAAGGTCATCACTTCATTGTGCATTTTTGGGATGGAATTAACAGAAAAACTCATTGAAGGTGAAAATCCTGTATTGCAACCCAAGTCCTTGAAAGTGCAGGTTCTCTTTGAGAACCTGTGCATCCAGATGGCAAAGAGAGGGGGTTAGATAATCCATGTTTATAAAATGCTATATGACAAGCAAAGTAGAGAAATGCATAAAAATAAGAGGAAAATTTGAGTATTAAGTATTGTTCCCAACTACACAGTATGGTTCTTCCACAGAAAACAAAACCACTGCATTGGTTTGTAGTATCCATGAGCTGCGCTCAGAAAAAAAAAAGAATTGATTCGTTTGTTAAAAACAGAGCTTTCCCTAATGACAGAATTAGAAATTTCCTGGGCAAAACGCAGGACAGCCATTAAATACGGGGCTGACCTGGGTGTGCTGATGTTGGCTGAGATCTGGGAAGAGACATCTCAGTGCATGGAAGAGGGACTGAAAGAGGGGAAGTTCATACGAAATATTTGGAAAGAATTGTTCCCTGGCAGGGTGGGCAGGCCCTGGCACAGGGTGCCCAGAGCAGCTGGGGCTGCCCCTGGATCCCTGGCAGTGCCCAAGGCCAGGCTGGACACTGGGGCTGGGAGCAGCCTGGGACAGTGGGAGGTGTCCCTGCCATGGCAGGGGTGGGATGGGATGAACTTTAAGGTCCCTTTCAAACCCAAACCATTCTCTGTTTCTGTGACTCTAAGAGTCACACATCTTTTTTCTAAAGAAGAAGACTTTTTGTCCAGAGAAATAAATGTTTCCAAAGTATTTTTTTAAATATTTTGGAATACCAGCAGTGGCACAAGGAAAGAAAACTTGCAAGTCTAATCAGATTCTCAGCTATTTTAATCTACAGAATGATGATCGACATCAAGGAAAGGGAAGAATGACTAATTTAAATTAAATTACATCTAATGAATTTACAGGCTTGCCAATGTATTAAAAACTTATGCACTGCCACATTAACAAACAAAACGCCGTAACTCCTTGAAACAAAAATGCTAAGAATTGGCCTCAAAAACAAGGCAGTTCTAATGAGACTTGTCATTCATCCCCTTCACGCGAGGTGTGATTCATGACCTTTGTAACACGCCTTGAAAGCCTGAGATGAAAGGTGCCAAAGCATCACCACGAGGATCCAGAGGGGTGTCACCATTGCCATGGGACATGGTAGCTCAGGAAAGGGCACTTTCCACAGCAATTCACTTGGGATTTTAATCCTCACTTAGTCCTGGGGGAAGCTGCTGCTGCCATCAGATCCAAACATGTCTGCAGGGAGGGAAACTCAGGAAGAAACCCTTCACTCCCAGCCCCAAGACTGCTACACAGAGAATTGGATCTGAATTAGAGCTTAGCAGGGTGCAGCATCAATGCAACATCCAGCTCCGTGGGCAGCAGCTCCAGCTCTGGAGCTCCTCTCCTGCAGGACACTGGGCAGACAATTCCAGAGCTCCTCTCATCCAGGACATTGGGCAAATCATCTGCCTCTTCTGAGTTCATGCAAATGCTGTTCTAAAGGATACTGTACAGAGAGTGCAAAAAAAAAAATACAAATGCATAATATGCAAAAGCAAAAGGTAATTTCTTTTTAATTTATTATTATTATATTAGCATTTTTTATTTTAACATCCCCCTGAATACAGTAATAGTTTAACTTCACAGTTACACTGACTACCTTCAAAATTTCTTCAGTATTAGCTGAGGATTAGGGATTTTTTTTGCCAATCTAGGCAGCAACACAGGCTCACTTTGACATTAAAATAACACGGCTGTGCTGCTATTGAAGGAGAGATTGTGGCTCCATACATCAGCACCAGCTCATTCCCTGTGACACAGCAGCAGGATTTCCACAGCCAGCATCTGCCCAGGCAGAGGAATCTGTGGGAAGCTTTGCAGGAGCCCCCACGAGCCCAAGCTCTGCCTTTTGCCACTGCTCTTTCTGATGATGAAATATTAATGATTCCTTGCAAGGTTCAGCTATGCTGCGCTGGTAATCTGTCACTTTTACCCACTTATCTGTAAGTAAGCAAATGACATCAATGATTGAAAGGTTACATTTTTTACTGATCTTAAGCCACGATCTGACGGATGTTACTTTCTTTCCATAGATGCTGTTTTTGGCAGCACACTTTAGCGGAATTGCCCTGAAATTAAATTCCTGCTTTGGTTCATTAGAATATTCAACAAGTGAATACATTTATAAATCATAATTAATTTCTCCTTTCTGTTTCGTTTCTCTCTTGAATTACTTTGCATTTGTTTGTTACAGTTTTGGGGCAGAGAGAAAAT
Organism: Calcarius lapponicus; assembly: GCA_039654755.1. NCBI lineage: Eukaryota > Metazoa > Chordata > Aves > Passeriformes > Fringillidae > Calcarius > Calcarius lapponicus. Next base: position 21,336,374 of record CM077474.1, on the reverse strand, counting down.
ATGTCTATTAAAGGTTTTGGAAATCTCCTGGAAAAAAAGTAACTTTTATTGATTGCTGCTGATGGAATTTGTTCCTGCTTGGACAGGATCAAGCTATCCTTGTCTTTCTCCAGTGAAGCCCAAACCAGTCTGCAAACTTCTGCAGCTGACCAGTCACATACAGGGTGTGGCCCAAATTACACCTCTGGCTGTTAATTCTGCTGTTAACTCACAGAACAGTTTTGAAGTTAATGGAGCTGTGCCAGTTTTCATGTGCAGAATATTCTGCCCATTATTTCTGACACTCCACAATTACAGAACAGCTCTGCCAGGCTCCTTGTTTTTATCAAGAAACAGTTTATTTAAATCAAGTATATTGTATTGTACAACTCTTTAAAAAAGGCTTAAGAAACCAAGGGAGTAGAAAGAGTAGATCACTGTATTACTTACAACAGGGGGCTGGAGGAGCTTAATTTTGATGTAAATTCCTCTAAGGAATGATGGGTTATTTTGCCTTGATAACGTTTAAGGTGTCAGCAATTCTTTGTGGAAACAACATATCAGGTATACAGAGAAGCTTTCCATAAGAGTACACTGGAAACCAACATGTTTGTTACTTTTAATAGACTAGCAGAGTAGTTTGGGAGCAGTTTCATATCCTTTTGCTTTTTTTCTGATGGCTTGGGAAATAATGATCAGCATTCTCATGTCTCAGCAGAGGATGGTCTGGGGAAATCAAAGGACACATGAGCATGAACAAAGGGTGGGGGGCTGCTCTTCCTCCTGACCCCGCCCGGACAGCAGAGCAAACTTGCCTGAGCTGCTCACCATGCTGAGGGATGATCAGCACGGTGCTAATCCTGTCTGCTAAGTGGTGATCACAGTGCTAAACCCCTCAGATGGAGGAAATCAAGGATTGTGCTCCGGGGGTCATTCAGTTCCACAGCTCCACCCTGCAGACGTGCACCTGTCTGCCACAGTCTGCCTCTGCTGGCCTGCTGAAGGGTCTGCTGACAGGAAAGCACAGGGCTGAATCATCTAAACGTGATTCCCAAAGACAATGCAAAATTTAAACACTCCTCAAATCTACCTATGCCCTGCCTCCCTCGAATGAGGGCAAATCAGGGAACAGATCCATCTCCAGCCCTGCAGTGCAAACTCTGCTCCCCTCCCAGGAGACCAGGGCACAACACCTGGGACACACTCAGTGGCTCAGGATCAAAGGAGACCACACCACCACTGTTGGGAAGCTCTTCCAGAGGTGCCAACTACTTGGAATTCCCATCCTTGTACCCGGCAATAAGAACCAGCAGTGAGTTCTTGGCTTGCAGACAACCAGTTCTCTATGGAAGGGCCACAGGGTTCACAGGGAAAATAATGTGATTTAGAGCACCATTTGCTCTCCCTGATTACTCATTTGGATCATTCCCTGGTTCAGAAAACAATTTCTCTTATGTGCTGCTGTTCTTCAAGTCACCACTTAACTCATTTGCATTTTTGGCCCTGGCAAAGAGAAATGTTCTGGTTCTTTCTATGTTGATCCTTTTCTGTCTCCAGTTCACAATGTGATTATAAAAAATCAGTGTAAATAAGTGTTGATTCTCCAATAAAACTTCATCTGAAACAATGTCCAGGAAGCCCAAGAAAACAATATAAAGTGAAAGGAAAGGTAGAGGGGGAAGCTGCATATTGCTGCTTCTGTTCAAAGCCCAGACTGCCTGAAAGAATCCAGTGTGAATATAACATTGAAGTGACCTACAGAAACCATAAACACTTGATGTTTGATTCACAAAAGAGAAGAAACCTAGGTAAGACATCAAATACCATAAAAAACAGCTGAGAATAATAGCTACAAGGCAATGTACAAAGGTGAAAGAAGAGAGATATTACAAAAATCCTGAAACAAAAAGGTGCTAATTGCCATTCATCTTAAAAGTAGGCAATTTTCCAAGGCACTGTAACTAGCCCTCATCTTCTTGTTAGATGAAAGAATAATATTTCAGGTAGAACACTTCAAATACAACGCAAAATCACCCGACTCAAACCTCAAGTAAGAAAAAAATTCCCCCAGAATATTCTGTGTAAATTGTACCGAAACTCACTGGATTTGTAAAAGCAAAACATGAGAGCCCAGTTCAGTGTTTAATCATTGCAGCATCCTGTCAGTAATGACTTAGTGAGCAGGTTAACGTGCTTATTTGTACCATTTAGCACAACCATCTGGAGATACAGAAAATATTGTTTAAGGACTCCCAGGGCCTGTTCTGTTCTGGTTCACCTGACACTATCACTTTGAAATCGAAAAGTTTGCTTTTAAACTAGGGTTTTTATTTACTGTTAAATTAAACAGTAAATAAAGACCCTAGAATGCACTTTCTGCTTGATTATTAGGTATCATCCTCACTCAGCCAACAGAAATTTGCAGGAATATCTGTTCCCAGCTGTGCACATTGCAGCCATGGAAATACGCAGCGTGTGGAAGATTTGGAGCTCTTCCTCTACCGTCAGAGCCCTAACTGAGTGGCTGAAATTGCTCCTTTGTCTCAGAAAACACTGGCTAGAGTTCACTCTTGGTGGCTCATCGGAGAAGGTTTTGGGGGCCTCTGGAGCAGGAGTAACTCCACTCCGCCAGGCTCTTCCCAGTGGTCTCACACTCCAACCTCTTCTGGCAGGAGAACTGGCTGGGCTTTTCCCCAGAGATGCTTTGAACACAGCAAGAGTATGTTTGGCTAATGTTTGAAGTCGAATATTTCAATAGGTTACGGCCAGCAGAATTAATGATCTACATTAGTAAATCACACAATCATGTCAGTTCTGGTTTTCCCTCTGTGGACAATAAAGGTAATGGGGTGTGGAATGCAGAAAGAAACACCAGATCCTTCTAGTTTGTTTTTTTTTTTTTCTGTCAGTGTTTTTCACAGGATTTTGGGATAAATTCTTACACAGCCATTACTCCTTTTGTTCTAACTTTTACTGAGCTCTCCATAGCACAAAAGGTGGGGATACTGGGCTCTGTTTTGGCTTTTCCACCTGATCTTCCTGCTTCAGGAATACTGAAGAAACTGATCTTCACCTTAAAATGTCAATCCCATTTCAGCTAAAATACTTACTCCAAACCAGATAAGCTTAAATCATTTATCCAGGTTACAGAATTCCATTTCTCGTCCATCCTTCTGCCAGGCCATGCTGGGACCTGAATTACACACAGCCTGTGGAGCTGGAAAAGCTGTGCCATGGCCACTTTCCTCCTCTGAATTCCCTTGTATTAAAGGACTCGTTTATGAGAATAAACAGCCCCACAAGTCATGATTCAAACCTTCTACAGCATCTTGAGGGTTTGTACTCATTAAAGTCTTAGCACAGACTCCCCAGAGCAAGCCAAAAAACCTCTCAAACTTTAACAGCACTAAGGGATTTATAAAGACTAAAATATCCACCAGAACACACTCAAACATCCAGTGAAGGAATGTTTGGTTTAGACATTCTGATTAAAATCTCCTGTCAGTCGGACGCCATCTGTGATGTGTTGGTGTTGGCTTGCTCACCACAATACAGCAGCATGGACCAACCCAACCCCAAACCATCCACAGGTTACACACCTGGACTTCTGCTTCTATCAGGGAAAATTCACTGGGAATAGCAGCAATGGAAATGCTGTGAAAAAATGAATTGCTTCCATGTTGTTATGCCTCGAATGAAGAATATGACAGAGAAATAAGTTGGATTGCACGTTGTGGATGCAGAGCTGGCTGTGAGAGGAGAGAAGAAGCTGTTCCAGTGGCAGGAGATAATTATGGACAATGACAGGATATCTCATAAAGTCTCCTGGGGAATAAAATTGATCCAGGCTATCAATAAAATAATTCCACTTTATCTTTTCATCTTTGTCTCAGCTTCTTTTCCTTCTTTCCACTTTACTACTACTCTTATTTAACCTTCAGCTCATCATTAAATAACCATTGAGCAGCAGCAATAATTTTATAGTGTACTCTATAATCTTCTTGCTTTTGGTATTAATCTCAGGTGGTTTTCTTCTTTTTAACAGCACTTCTTAATATTTCCAGCATGATAAGGTTATATTCTCTGCTATTTGAGTTGCTTTCTATTGTTGCTAATTATTTCCCAAAGTCTGAAAAACACTTCAGTGCCAGGCAATGAGACCCCCAGCTTAATTCCATCTTCCTGCCAAAGACTTATTTTGGATTTGTGCAGAACTCTAGACCTGGTTGCATAACAGCAACCCTTCACTCCACTGTATCCTTCAAAAAATAAGTAAGAATTTCATAAAAGTCTTTGGGCTTCTCACTGATGGGTGACACAAATGTACCAGCACACTGGTGCTGATGTGGCCCTGCCAAAGAAAGGAACAAGTGCAAGCTTAAATTAAAAAAAACCACACCTACTACTCAGTTTTGTTGTAATTCCAGATATCCTATTATATTACCTATTACCAGGGACTTTTATGATTTCAGTTCTGCAGAGCATAAACATCACCTTAACAAAATTAATAACTCTAAGTATTATGGCTGCTAAGAAAGTACCAGCAAAAATGCCGGAAAGCATTAAAGATATTAACATTACCATTTAAAACAAGCTGCAGAGAAATCAAACAGAAATTAAATAAGAATCTTTCTGCTGCCTCTTCATTTTAAGGAAATCCATGAATTTCACTCACAGGAATGCTATTAGGAAATTAAATTAAACTGATTGTGCTTGCTGAAAATGGTGTGAGCCCCAGAAGAGGTGACTTGGGAAGCTTTATCCTGACCAGCCCCTGCACAAATACAGGGAAACACTGGAATTTAAGGGTTGGTTTGTAACTAGAACTGCACCAACCAACTGTTCTTCATGTCACAGTGACAACGGGGACTTCAGTGACAACTGGAGGATGTGACGGGACAATGCTGGCTTTTACAGTGTAAATTCTCTGGCAAACATGGTGAGCTCACAGACAGAAAACTTTCTTGGGGAAATCCTAAACACACCTGGCACAAACCATGCTGAAATCAGACAAATCCCAACAGGCATGGGTTTGTGCTGGCTAATTGAACACAGCAGTAATTAAGGAAAGGAACCTTCACCTTCTCCAATCGAGGTGCTGCTCTTGTTCAAGCACTGTTGCCTCCCTCACATCATGGGCCCAGCACAGAAAAGGAAAAGGGCAAGAGTTATTGCACAGAAAAGGTCAAACAGATAATCTAATGGTTCAAGCCAATCCTGAAATTAAAAATACTTTTATTTACTTGCTCTCTGAGCTCTATACACACGCACATCTTCATAAATGCCTGTGCTGCAGGAGGAATTTCCTTCATGTGGTCCATTATGCACCTTTTTTATTGTTCTGCAATTGATTTGCTTTTTGTTTTTAATGGAGAAGAAAATGAATGGCAAAAGAGATCTAATAATAATAAAAAAATACATATATTTTTATATTATATATAATATAAATACATATATTTTTGTAATATGTATTTAAACATATATACAATATGTTTAAATACATATTACATATGCTCCCTTATTATTTTATGGCTGATATTTTCAATATGAATATTCCAACAAAGGGGCTGAATGGTCTGGAGTAGTCAGTCAGAGGCCATTCACAATGCAAAAGTGAATGCTGCTCAAAGGAAAGGTTTAGTTTATGTATTTTTATGAAAAATAACCGATTTTGACTTTTTTCCAATCCAAAATCACTTCATTTCTGGACAAAAGAATGCGCCAGAATGCATTCAAGGTGAGCTATTAGAATTAATAAAACCAGGATTTATGTGCTGTCTACAGAAATCTCTAAGATGTGACTTGCCAAAATTACTAAATGTGGCATAAATACAAATGAAAGAAATTGAATCAACAAAACAAAACCCAGAAGAAACCCCCATACCAACAAATTGAATTTCTAAACATCCAGTGAATATCTTTGTACAGAAGAAAAATGCATCAAACAATGCATGGATCCCTTCCACCCCAATTTTTATGGCTGGAAAACTGGGCAATATTCCCAGCATAAATATATGGAATAGATAATCACCAATACTATTTTTATGTAAAAAAAGTTTGTGCCATCAGGATGTATTTAAATCTTTTTGTAGCTCTCCACCCGAGCACATGCTGAAAGAATGTCACTTTGAGGGTAATAAAAATGTGTTCTAGATTAGAATTGCACATAATGAAGGAAGAATTCCAGTCAAAATAGAATGATTCTCATGTTACTTTCTTGGGTTCAAGAATCAGATACAGTTTCCTTTTTTTTTAACTTATGAATTTGAAAAGTGTTTCCTCTTTAGGATATAATCAGGAACATGTGTGAGAAAGATCTAAACTGATGATACTCTCACAAAGCACTGAAAGAAACAGATTTTCAGAGGCAGGATTCTGATTTGGTAATGTATGTACATAATTGCGACTAGGAAGGTGAAAGCATAAATTGCTACAGGCACCTGCACTCAATCCACTTTAAAAAGCAAATAGAAGAGCTCTAAAATTCCATATTTAACCCCTAAAATGTTTAAGTCCCAATCCTGCAGGGAACAAAATATCTTTAAAATATATCTAAGTAGCTAACATTTCTTAATAACTCACTTAAAATACCCCAATGGAAACAAACAAAAACTCTCCACTAGATCTCTGATTCTCTAAAACACAGTTTAAGGATTTTACAACTCTTTCCCTTTAAATTTTAATTTGTGTGTTTTTCATCATTCACAGAGTTTATTGTTCTATCCAAAAGGCAATAACCAGAAATGGCCCAGAGCCTATTTGTGGTGAGGACAACACCCAAATTATTTTGAACATTTTTTAGGAAGATTTGATTTTGCAAGTCTTCAAAAAGATCTCTGCTGAGAAATATGGATGTCAGACATAAATTATCGTCCATGTAGGATAATTTAGTAGCACCTGGAATCTGAGTGGAGCAGGTGAAATAACATCACAGAAGTGAAACACAGACAAGAAATCAGGGAACTGAGTAGCACAACTCATTTCTGTTCATCTCCACCTGCATCCCCTGCACTGAGCCACATTTTGTGGCCAAATATCAGTATTCAGGAGCTCTTCGAGGGAGCTGGGGTCAAGCCCAAGTACAAATTTCCTTCAAATTTTTCTCCAAATTCTTCCCTGTGACATAAAAAGTCCCATCCTGGCCATTTTGCTGTTTTTATACACATGTTAATTATCAGAGTTAATTATAATCTCCCTTATTCTCTTCACTCTTTTAGAGCAAACTTGGGGTTTGTAAACAAGTCAAGCAGAAGAGGTGAAAATATGGATACTGGGAAACTTGGATTTAACTAACTGCACTGAGAACAGGATTTTCCACCCTTCAATTTTTAGGGGATATTTATGAGATAGAGCACAAAAACAGTCATGCATTGGGTAAAGCTTAAAAAATAATATTAAAAAAAAAAGGCTTCAAAGCGGTTGGTATTAAGTAAGCTGGCACTTTGGTTCTCTCCTTGGCCTAAATATTTCTGGGAATTTTCTGAGCATAGATAAGACTGTTCTGGTGCAATTGGAAGACAGTTAATCTGAGCTGGATTCCTCCAGCAGAAGATGTGCCCTTATAAGACGAACTTGAAAAATCATATAAAAACCAACCAGACTGAAGGAAGAACACAATTCCAAATGTAACAATTCTGATTTAAAAACAAGCAATAGTTCTGTTAGAAACTGGCAGCATTCCCAATAATAATATTTAAACAAGCAAAGACAGAATACAATATGCATAGGCATACTCCAACTATTTTTAACTGACACATTACTGTATACTTTCTGAGAAAAGTTCAACAAGATTTGTCAAATCACTCAAGGTCTGGCTATTTGAACCTCTCTGCATAGATCAATGGCCTTGTTTTGCAGAGCTGCCTTTCTGCATCCCATCAAAAATGTGCTGAGGAGCTCCAGTCCCAGGAGGCACCTTGGTACCAACAGGAACATCAAACACATTGTCCTGCAGTTTCCTGTGACAAAAAGGGGGTTCAGTTACTGATGTGACATTCTGATTTACACACTGTGGACAAGCTGTTTCCTGCCTGCCCATCTTCAGATATTTGGCTCTTCAGGGAGGCAATTCTATTTTCCCTAGGAAAAAAACCATCTCTGGTGACAATGCTCTGCTCCAGGATCTGGAAGTTTTCAGGGAAGCTGCTGAAGACTCAGAGCAGTGTGTCCCAACAAAAACTACCAGCAAAGCTCTCTGAGGTTTAACTCCTTGACACCCATGGCATAATTGGAAATTTTTAGGCTGACACAGATTTTTGAGGTCTGTCTGATACTTAAAGACATCCAAGAGTTATGACTCCACCCCAGGCTTTTCAAAGGTTTCTTTATCAGTAAATGACCAAGTGGAAGCCGTCAGTGCCGCCCCATGGATGAGATTAGGTATGTTTTAGGTAGCAAGCTAAAAGCTTGCTAATGCTTACAGGCATTCCTTGTCTAGGAATGTTTGTTAATTTGAACTCCCCTCCCTTGTTGGGGCTCTTTAATCTCCCAACCAGCTGTCTCCCATAAAAAGATACTTCTGTTTTTAGTTACAAATCTGTTTAGAGATAAAACTTGCTTATAAATACACAACTGCATCCATGGCTGGGTTTTTGTTTCTGCTTTTTTTTTTTTTTGCTGACAGTAAACCAACTCCAGATGAAAAATACTGAACTTTTTTTGGGGATCAGAACATGTTTCCTACTTGCTCAGAGCATGGTGCATGTTTAATAGATGCTCTCGATTTTAGGGCTGGCATGACACTGTGAAAGAACTCATTGAAACAGCCATTTTTGTCACCTTTTCAGATTTAGAGCTCATGAGATATGATAAATTGAAGCTCTCTCAAGAGATTGGCAATATTTTTACCTGCAGAACACCCAAATATACAAAATGGACTCAATGTAAGCGACTAAAAACCTCCTCCAAGCCCCACAGTTTTTGCTTTTCTAATAACAGCAAACTCGGGAAATCTCTAAGTTGTTTTCAATTCTCTTAATTTCTAGATTTTAACTAAATAAATTGCACTTATTTCTTATTTGTATATTCACTACAGATACATCAATCCAAAGTTCAGCACTTCTGGGAACAGCTTTGAGCACAATTAAGGGCTATGAGCCAGAACCTCTGGTTAAAGCACGCACATTTAAGGGGTTTTTAAGCATTTTCACTAGAATGTGATAAGAATTCTTTAATTTACCCATACCATATTCCTCTTAAAGCAACCTCCATCTTCTAAATAATTCCAGTTTCCACTATAATGATTGCCAGGTATTTTATTAGAGATAAATTGAAATACTTCTCCCTGTAATTCAAATTAAGTGTAAAAGAGCAATAGAATTCTGGTGATGAATTTTAGTTCTGCAGAAAGTAACATTTCAGTGATACCCCAGCAACATTCTCAAAAATGCTTCTACCCATCACACCTCATACCTACAGGAAAACATTTACTCTCCCAAACCTATCATTCTTCCACTGGTCATCTGCTAATTGAGGCTCTGGAAATTTATCTTGCAGTATTAGTTTAGGATTTAGCCATGAATATTTCTGTATATATAATGTTTCAGCACATCTTAATAATTAAAATACAATTTAAAATGTATTTTCATTAATATTTACTTTACTCCTGCTGCAGTTCAGCACACAATTCAGTAGAAAACTGATTAAAAATATAGTGGCATGAAATATATGAAAATTAAATTCTGCTTGTCTCAAAATATCAAGATTTTATGGACAATGTGCTAAAACTCTCTGTTATAGTGTAGAGTATAAATATTTACAATTGGGTTTATATATTAGCAGTTAAATGCTGTGGGATGTATTTGTTGTCCCAGGTGAACTCCCATGGGAGGACACCCTGCAGTTGTCGGTTCATTATTCCACAAAGTTATTTTATCTAGGCTGTCTTCCATGGGAGGCCTGTGTGGTTTAGATCCTGAGGTGATACGTGCCTTATAAATACCCTGGGCTGATAAAGGTGACTGACAGGAGCTACAAGAATGCAGAAAACTAAAGATGAAAAAATCCTTCCCTGCTTTTCACCTCAGCAATGTTTTCCAGGCACAGGAGCTGCCCTTGGCTCCTCCCAGGGCTGGATCTTCAGGGGTTCCATCACAGCTGGGACTCCAGGGGTTTCCTTCTGTGCAATGGGGACCCAGCTCTGAGGGACAGAGCCAGGAATGAGGAGCTTCAGCTCTCGAGGAGAGGAAAAATTACCTGAGGATAGGATCACAGAGTGGTTTGGGTTGGAGGGACCTTAAAGCTCATCCCATTCCACCCCTGCCATGGCAGGGACACCTCCCACTGTCCCAGGCTGCTCCCAGCCCCAGTGTCCAGCCTGGCCTTGGGCACTGCCAGGGATCCAGGGGCAGCCCCAGCTGCTCTGGGCACCCTGTGCCAGGGCCTGCCCACCCTGCCAGGGAACAATTCCTTCCCAAAATCTCATCTAGCCTTGCCCTCTATGTGAACCCATTCCCCCTTGTCCTGTCACTCCAATTCCTGATGAGAAGTCCCTCTCCAATTTCCTTCTGGAAGGTGCTGTGAGGTCTCCACGCAACCTTCTCTTTTTCCAGGCTGAGCAGCCCCAAATCTGGGAAACTGGAACCTTGGAAAGTTTGAGGTCTCCTCACAATCCACCTTCACACAAATCATGGGATAACACTGGGATTGCCTTGACTCCAAGAAGTCTTGAAAGCAACTGGAAGCTGAGCTGGTAGTAACAACAACAGAAATTCCACTGGCTCCTATGATCCCTCCAGTCCTGCTGTGCTCACACCTAAACCAGAGCAGAGCCCCGTAACCCTCAGAGCTTCTTCATAACAAGATTGTACCCAGGGCAGAACAAACCCTCCCATGAAAAAAACCTAACATTGGCAAAACAAAGATTTAATCAAAATTTAAGTAATAATAATAGTAAGCAGCAACATGGAACTCCTCAGTGTCCCATCTGTAAATTAATTAAAGAACTTGTTACAGGGAGAAGGAATATCACTCCCAGGCCTGTGTGGCACAGCTGAAAAATGATCTGACAAACATGATGCCTCCAGAGGAATGAGCTGGAAGTTAAAGCAGACAGGTTAATACCCTTCCTACAGCCACAAGACACTCACTGCTCCCTTGTAACTGCTGGGCCTTGAGACTAAAAGCTTTAACCAATAAAAACCATTAAACCCAGGCAATAAAACAATGTCAGCTACAACAGACCACATGACTCTGGATCAATACATGGTATTTCCTCTAGAAATCATGGCATAATGTTTTCAGCCTGAAAACATTTAGAAAGGCAGAGGGGGAAAAAATAAAAAGGAAATTTAGTCAGATCTGTATTTAAAGAACCCAATCCAGAGGGCAACAAGTAGAAGAGATTCATGATGAAATCATTCCCAAAATGTTAAAAATGAAACATGGACAGCTGTGGGCTGGTATGGACATGGATATGTCTTTGTAGGGCCAGTGGACTCATGGATTCACCCACAGCTACACTTTGCTTTTAAACACATACATACATATATATTAAATAACAATCCACCAGATATTCGACAGAGCTTTTGAATTTTTATCTAGCATGCAGCAGGAAGATAATCACTAATGAGAGCTGATGCCAGGTAATTCCTCCCCTGGATCCAGGCGCTGTACACACAGAATCACTAGGCCAGTACTAGGCAAAACACTTTGCCATGAAGCAAAATTCCCCCAGGATTCCCTGTGCTGTCAGCACAGAGCTTTCTCTGCATGTGAGCCCTTCCACACCCCTGCACGCCCATCAGAAATGGGGATTTTTATCCCTCACCAGATCTCCATCACTGTGGGGATTTGCATGCTCCCAGCACATTATTTAACATATTCAGAAAGTATTCTTTATATACTCAGGTAATACTCTACAACAGAGAAGAGAGCTCAAGACAAAGGCCAAAGAACATCCAAAGAAGGTTAATTAAAGACTTATTTCTTTCCCATTTTCTATCCAGCCCTATTCCCCCCTCACCCACGCCTATAATATAATACCAATGATTTTAAACATTGAAAGAAAGCTGTGGGTGAACTTGCCCCACTTGTCCCTGAGGCCCTTGCCAGACCTCAGGAGGGCTTTGGGGGCAGCTTCCCAGCTGTGCTGTGACTCCTGAGCACCCTGAGCTGCTCTGCAGCACGAGGATGAGCTGTGCTCACCCTCATTTCTGGGGCCTGGCAGAGATAAAGCCAAAGCTAAGCCCCCACACTGCAGCCCCATGATTTTCCAGTGCCACCATCCTTCTTGTCCAGGTCATTGCAGCAGACACAGGTGTTACATCCACACAGGCAGGACATTTACCTTCCCAAACACTTGAGTCCAGCTAGGCAATACCACACTTTGCTTCTTTATGACAAACAGTAATAAAAAATGATATAAAACCATGATGAAACCTTAATTCTTAACTGAATGACCCCTTTGACATCAAATTACTCTGATATTTCAATGCCTTGTGCCTTAACAGGGCAGCAGCTTTATCTCTCTCGTTGTTAAAGGCCTTGGGAAGTAAGATCAGCAATCAAAGTAATAGAAAAAGCAATAGAGAACGTATATAAAGCTGAGCAGAATATCCTCAAACGTTTCTCAGCATGTTGGCTGTTACAAGATCAGGTACCTGGATAGTAAATTACTGGACTTTGATTTGTGTAACAGGTATTTTGTGTGTGGTGTCCAAATAAGTAGAAACAATCCAAAAATTCCCCACAGCTACTGGTGCCCACGTTCTGCTTTTGAAATGTCATTGCAAGTTTACTTGGGAAGGAGCTTTGAAGGGCAGTTTTCCAGACCCAACTTAAATACATTTTCATGGGTCAATTTCTAAAGAATATTATTGTTTCTATTCTGAATTGTTTGACCTTCATGTTATGAAAATCAAAGTCATGCAAAGCCTTTTTTATAAAAACTGAAATTAGGAAAATGTCACTACTTACATTGGAAGGGAGGTTCAGAGGCACACAAATACACATATACACACTACATTTCAACTCCCCGCCAATTTTCTGTTCCAGTAAATAGAGAAAAAGGAAGATTTATGGCAAGAATAGTTTCCATTTCTTTTTCCATTATTTGAATTTTTTTCTCCCTGTTATCCATGTATCAGAGAAAATATATTCAAGAAAAACAACCATAATAAAAAAAAAAAGAAGGCGAAGCTTTTTTGAGTGTAGGCACAAATCTTCTGGACCTCCTATCTGCTTTTAATTTTTCCACTGTAGATAAAGAATGGTTTGGGGAGGGCAGGGTGTGTCATTAGAGCACTCATTTTGGGCACACAGGAGAAAGCCAGGTGAGGAATTGCTCCTGCTGAGAGAAAGCATCAGGTCAGGAAGAGGAAAAGTCATGGAAGGAAAAATCCTCCTCCATGCCACCTGACCCCTCTTTGTGGAATCTTAAAGATTTTCTCCTTCCAAGGCTCCAAGCGAATAGATGCAAGAACATAATGACCAGATGACCTTAATGAGGAATAAAACACTTGCACTGCTTTTCCCATCACTAATACCACAAACCCTTCATACTTCGGTGTCCTCTCCCTCCCTCTGGAACTGCCTATCTTGAAGTGTAACTAAGGTCACCTTTATTAAAGACTGTTTCTGCCTATTTCTAGTAGGAAAATCAGTATTCAGCCACTGCATTAAAAGCTCCCACTGCTGCTGTTTGTTCTGCTCCTACAGCCACAGACAGGTCAAACAGAATGACACAGACAGAGGGAGAGGAGTGCACTAATATCTCCCAAAACAGAGGTGAAGACAGGCAGGTACATCAGGATGGTACAGTGCATGTGGCTCTATCATTAAACCAAGGAAATGATTCACAACTATGGATTTAGGCTGTTTTTTAAAGCATTTTAAATACATATTGATTCGTAAGGCAGCATGACTGGAAATTGTGCTGACCTTGGAAAGGCAGAAATCTTTGTGTTTTTTACCAAATGAGCTGCAATAGCTCCAGGAGCATTCCATGAACCTGGGAGAGCCCATGCAGTCTTGGATCACCCCAGGAATACAACCCCAAACTCACCACCCCAGAACTGCACAGTGTCCAGGTGCTGGGCCTTGGGGAGGGAGGAGCAAATGGTACATCCAGGGAGAGGCAAAAAGTGTTTAGTGGTGGAGAAAGGAAGGTGGAGAAAGAGGAGTTCCTTCTTAGAAGGAGGTTTTTATTTCCATTGGCTTGATTAAAGGCCAAGGCTCAGATAGGAGAGTTCAAAAGACTCAAAAGACTGTAAAATTAGGGGTGGGAAATGCAGAAAATTCCAAACAAGTGCTGGTAAGACTTTTGTACCCTGAGCCATCTCATATATTGTCAAAAAAAAGTATTTATTGAAAGGTGAAAAGGAGATTTAAAATAGATTTTTGAGACTATTTTTGCAGCCTGTGCCCATAAGCCCCTGTTCTCCAGTGAGTGCCAAGACTGAGGGCTCAGAGGGAGAGAAAAAAATGTCAACTAGTAAATTCAGCTTTGCCTTTGTGACTAAGGCACCCCCTCCCAACCTCATGCTGATAAACCCTTTCTGCCTCTCTCTCGCATGTTCCCCCTCTCCCTCAATTTTAATTTGAGTTTTTCCCACCTCGTATGTAGCATATGCAGAATCCACGATGGTGCTGAGAATAAAGGTTTCATTAGCACTCATTTGGGATGCAGCAGAACTCCCTCCTGACTTCACAACATGGGAGTGAGGGAGCCATTCCAAATACCTCCTGCTGAAACATTTATAATGCAACCAGCGCTCTCCCACTTCGCCTTTCACTCCCATCCACTCTCCACCCACACACGCTGCCTGCCCCATTGCAAACTCAATTTTCTGTGGTTCTTAAGACCTGAATAAACAGACCACAGCCATCTAAATGTGCATGCAGTCTCTGTGTCTTCATGGAGATTAATATAATTTTAACTCCTCTGCTTTGGTGGGGTTTTGGTGATGGTTTGGGAGAAAATAACTAGAACGACTCTACTTAAAAAAAAAATTTTATAACCCCCATCTTTATTGAAATACCCTTTCAAATTATTGGGGCTTTGGCTTCTTTTTCCTCATAGAAATCCTGTTGAAAGCTCTTGTAAGAATTTAGTTAACATTTTCTCTTTAAATGTCACACACATTCTGAGGAATCTGTATATTAGAAAAAGTTTCCCCTCCAAAAAAGCTGAAAAACATAGCATTTTAGCAATATGCAATTGTGGGTCTTTACTTTGCTGGCCATGGAAATGAGAGGGAAATGTGTATTTATTTTAGCTAATGGGTAAGTAAAACTCTCAGGATCACGTCTTTGAATGGATCTGTCATTTTAAAGTTAGGTACTATACATAGTCCCTAATGGTACTGGGGGAAACTGTGCTGGTATGAAAAGCTATTAGGAAGAGGAGGAAACTTTTGGGTGGAATGCAGTGTTAATGAGAGCTCATTATGTTATTGCAAATTTTGACATAGTGCATGTTTTTCTCACAGCCCCAGCTTCCCCAAGTAAGGCAAGCCTTACTTCTCTAAAAAGGTAAAATAAAATCATCCTTCCCCTCTGCCTCCAAAAATAAAAGCAGAATAAAAGGATCCATAATTTAGATCCCTATTACCTGAAGCTACCCTAATTACTCAGGATAAAGCAATTTATGACTTCTAAAAGATGTGAGTGGCAAAACAAAGAATATTTAATATCTGCCACCCTAAAGAGCAGCGAGGAATTGCCTTTCAGGGAAGATGGATCTGCCACTCCCCAGCTCTAAGCCTCTGGCATGGCTTAGTGTTTGCTTTGCAGCTTTACCTACTGCAGGAAACACGAGACCATTACTTCTTCTGATTTCCAAACTAACAGTGATTTAAGAATGGAAGCTATTTTTATTAGTCTGAGACAGTTTCTTAAAGACATGATTTATAGAGGTTGTTGTGGAAGGGTAGAAAAATGCACACAGACCTGTGTATGTGGAGACACTGCCCCTGAGGAGTCCTGCAGTCACAGGTTCTCCCAGAAGATGAGCCTTTCCCACCAATTCAGTTATAATTTGAAGCATCTTAAATAAAAAGGGTGAGTTTTCCTTATTCTTCTTAACTTTTTCTGTATTAGACAGCTTTGGAGCGATCCAGACTTTCTGTTCCATTCAAGTGATTGTTTGAATTTGCTGCAGGAAAAGGTGGGAAAAATTGGGAACAAAATAAAAATGATACTAAGATGACATTGCCTGATTGACATCTTTATCTATTGTGAGCCCTTACAGAAAATCAAATTAGCAATAGAATAATAATAATCTAAAAATATGAGTGCAACAAACCCTACAAACAGCCAAAAAAGATGGTGTCCCATAGGAGGAGTGTCTTTGAATGAGACTGGGCTTCTCTCTTCATTTCCCAGAAAAATATTTTGGACTCTTTTGAGAAGAATACACAACCTTTCTGCAGCTGCTGGATGACTAAAGGAAACTGTGTTCATTATTACAGCAGGAGCATCACAGTGACATAGTCAAGACTGTATCAAATTTGATAAAAATTCTATTCTCCCCTGTCTTACAGCTGGACAGAAATGCGATCAAGTCTGAATCCCATCTTACAATAGGATTTTTCTGCCAATTTGTGTTCTTTAGCATATTTTACAGTCTTTTCCCACCAGGAAAATTAGAAGTGATTTAGTCCATTTCTCTTTTCTTTCAATACTCAATTTAAGGCATTCTTGTGTGCAATAACTCAGCACAAGTCTGTTTTGAAAACTTAAATCCATCACTCTGTACGTTCTAAATTTAGTCTAATTACTGTTGCTGTTGAGCAGATAATGCCAACACAGAGAAGTGCCAGAGCAGCTCTGCCTCTGTGCCTCTGTACTGTGCAAAGGTGAACCCAGGAGCAGAAACTAACACAGCCACACAGATTTCAGAGCAGAATCACAAACACATTTCCTGCTTTGTCTCTGTTTGGAATACAGCCCCTCTGCTGCAGTGCACTGACAAAGCATACACAGCTGAGAAAAAATGGGAAATTCATCCTGGTTTTTAGAGGGTCTAAAACAGGAGGGGGTCTAATTTTAACTGGTCTCTTTGGACACCACCTGAATCAATAAAGAATGGCAATAACAGCAATCCATACTTGTTTTCATCAGCCTTACTCCTACTGTTTATTTCTTGTGCCCTTCACCAAGAAAAGGAAAAAATATTTTTTTGCTGGCAAATTTCCTTCCTTCCTTCCTTCCTTCCTTCCTTCCTTCCTTCCTTCCTTCTCCTTCCTTCCTTCCTTCCTTCCTTCCTTCCTTCCTTCCTTCTCCTTCCTTCCTTCCTTCCTTCCTTCCTTCCTTCCTTCCTTCCTTCCTTCCTTCCTTCCTTCCTTCCTTCCTTCCTTCCTTCCTTCCTTCCTTCCTTCCTTCCTTCCTTCCTTCCTCCTTCCTTCCTTCCTTCCTTCCTTCCTTCCTTCCTTCCTTCCTTCCTTCCTTCCTTCTTCCTCCTTCCCTTCCTTCCTCCTCCTGCCTTCCCTGCCTTCCTGCCTTCCTGCCTTCCTGCCTTCCTGCCTTCCTTCCTGCCTTCCTTCCTGCCTTCCTTCCTTCCTGCCTTCCTTCCTTCCTGCCTTCCTTCCTGCCTGCCTTCCTGCCTGCCTTCCTGCCTTCCTCGCCTTCCTGCCTGCCTTCCTTCCTGCCTTTCCTGCCTCCCTGCCTGCCTCCCTGCCTTTCCTGCCTCCCTGCCTGCCTCCCTCTCTCCCGCCACCTTCCTTCCTTCCTTCCTTGATCTCATTCCCTTGGGATGCAGGTGATGACCCAGCTCAGTGTTCCCTACAGATACAGAATTCTTTCCACATAGATGTAGGAATTGCTGGTGCAACCAAGAAAAATGAAACCCCCAAATAAAGTCCAAGAGAAGTCCCCACAGAATGCTTTGAATAAATGAGTTTTCAGAATGTTAAACAAGAATTGACCTGTTAGGACTCTCTCCAAAGTGGCGTCACTACATTGGCACTGAGCGGTTCCCTTCAGTGGCTATGCCAGGCCTGTAGAGGAAGCAGGAATTCCAGTCTTGGTGCTGTGAACACCAGGCCGTGTGGCTCCCCACAGAAACAGAGACTGTTTTGGGTAGAAAGCAAAACACTCCACTGCACACCCCTCCCTCAGGGACAGAAAACACATTGGGACAGATGTAACTCATGATGCTTATATCACTTCCTGAAGGCACTTCTTAAAAAGCCTCTCAAACCAGAGTCATTTCCTGATCCTGCTCCTTTTTTTTCCTCCACCACAGCAATAACAACTCATTTTGAAACTGAAGATAAAATTTAGTACAATTACACTAAGCTCATCCTGTGCTGGAAAAAATAAGAAACCAATGTCTTCTCAAAGGGTCAGCGGAATTCCAGGTCAAACAAAGCCATGCCAAGCCACAAGAGATACACAAGGTCTGGGTGCCACTAGAAGCAGAATATGAGGCCTCCAATACCTCACACATATATTCTGTTAAAGGAAGACAAATAATTTGAAGAAAGTATCTTGATTTTGTTTTTGCACAAACACAGCAAAGTCTTATTTGCATAGCCTAAAGTATACACTAGCACACATTTACTTAACAAGCATTACCTTTTAGCACAATCTTTCTTCATTTCTATGTTTTTTTCCTATGAATGAGCAGAGATGACAACAAAATAAGTGACTAATTTTACTTCAAGCCCATTTGCTTTGATGATAAAATACAGTATTAGCCTATGGCTACAATATTTTTAAAATATATTTTAAAAATATCTCAGGTGTTCCTTGTCTAACTCTGAAAGCTGCTCACATTTCTACAAGCTGTTTACAAATAATCAAACTCTATTTTGGATGGTGTAGAGTAAATCTAAAACTCTTGGGCTTATTTTAGGCTCACAGTTTGATTTATAGCTCTGCAGGCTGGTAGAGCTGAGGGTGGAACCCCGGTTCTGCCCATCCATCACATGTCAGGGCAGCTTTGGGAGCATTCCGTGGCACAAGAGGAAAAGCCAGGTGTGAGCTACCATCCTGCACAGATGCAGGGCAGCAGAGGCACACCCTGCCCTTATTCCTGGCACCAGTTCCCTGCATTTGGCTCCCCATCTCCACATGAATAACCAAGACTCCCATGAGGAGGGGGTTTTAAGGGAACTCCCACCACATATTGACATGTGCCACAGAATTTCAGCCTAAAAATGGAAAGCGCAGAGAGGAACAAAAGGTGCCAAACTAGAATGAAAACAATATGTAAATCAGCAAAGTTTCTCCTGCTAAATTCACTCATATTGTACTTTGATTTGTGTTAAGCTTCAAAATAATGTTTGCAAACATGGGATTATTGAAAATCACAGAATGATTTGGGTTGGGAGGGACCTTAAAGATCTTCTCATTCCACCCCTGCCATGGCAGGGACACCTTCCACTGTCCCAGGCTGCTCCCAGCCCCAGTGTCCAACCTGGCCTTGGGCACTGACAGGGATCCAGGGGCAGCCCCAGCTGCTCTGGGCACCCTGTGCCAGGGCCTGCCCACCCTGCCAGGGAACAATTCTTTCCCAATATCCCATCTCACCCTACTCTCTTTCCCTATGCAATGGGAGCCAGAAATCCTCATTCACAGCACTGTTTAGAGCAGATGAGAAGAAAACCCAGTCCAGGAGCAACCCTTGTATTTTGCCCACACAACATGAACTAATCCCTAAGGTGTGGGCTGGACAATCATGACTCTGATCCAGAAAATTGTGCATTTGCTCAAACTGAGCAGTCAATCCCAGCTCCAGTGAACATTAACATGCTGCATAAAATGCAAAATAAATGATGTATTCTACCACCATAGTCAGTGCTATTATGCTTTGTCTGTACAAAAAGCTTCAAACACAGCCTTCCCTCATTTGTATTGCATGCAGGCAGGGCATTGTGTTAAAGACTTCTTGACTTAGGGATTAAAAGTGAGCTGTAAAGGAATGCAGACATTTCTTCTGCAGAGAATTCTGGGTTTGTAAATACCTTAACATGCCTTTATTTCCTTCAGAGAGAAACCACAGGAATGGGTGCAAAACACTGGTGTGTCTCTGAAAGCAGAAACTCTCCAAATTTCATACCAGAAAGATATAGATGAGTGTTTTGTTGGCATGGCTCAGGGTTTTGTCATAAACTCACATTTTCCCTTTCCCTATGGCCGTCCTGGGCAACCTGGGATTTGTCTTTAAAGAGATGATTTGCAGATTGTATCCCCTTCTCTCTCACATGTCTGTTCCCTTCTCAACAAATTTATCAGCAGGAAACTCCCATGTCACACTGTATTCATCAAATAAACACAATTATTCACACTGAAACCACAAGTTTGTATTGAAGATCACTATTTCTTTTTCTTCCACTGCAAGATGTAGATTTCTTGGGATAGAGGAAGATGAAGAAAAAAAAAATTATTCCAGGCTACTACCAGAGTGGTAGTTCTAGATTTTACAGAATCATAATCATAGAATCATAGAATTGTTTGGGTCAGAAGGGACCTTAAAGCTCATCCCATTCCACCCCTGCCATGGCAGGGACACCTTCCACTGTCCCAGGCTGTTCCAGCCCCAGTGTCCAGCCTGGCCTTGGGCACTGCCAGGGGTGCAGGGGCAGCCCCAGCTGCTCTGGGCACCCTGTGCCAGGGCCTGCCCACCCTGCCAGGGAACAATTCCTCATTCCCAATATCCCATCCAGCCCTGCCCCTCTGGCAGTGGGAGCCATTCCCTGGCTCCTGGCACTTCAGGGCTTTGTAAATAGTCTCTCACAGATTTCTTCAGCCAGATGAGTCATGGGATTCTGTCTTGTCCAGCTGATGGAGAGGAAAACCTCAGGCCATGGCAAGGAAACAGCACAGAGCAGAAGCTAAATCTGGCTCCAGAAGAGCCTGACCCAGGTTTTCAGACAAAAATCAGTCCCGAACCCCCACATTTCTAACAGAAATGAGAATAAAATTTTAAAAAAGTTAATAGTTTGAACATTTCCATAAAGAAACCACCTGTTCCTGGGCACAAGGAGCAGCAGCGACACAGGGATTGCTCTGCAGAAGGCCTTGGCAATGAGGCCTCATTAAACGGGCAGGTAAATCCAGCCGTCAGTCATCACCTTTGTGTCACATCCCCAGTGCAAAGCCTTGGTTCCAGCACTATCAGAAAGGTAAAGATGTCCTTCATCTGTCAATCAGAATGGAGAAAATCTCCCCAGCTACACTTCCTCAAAATGTGCCACCACCCCTCCTGCCCCACAGAGATTTTAGGTCACATTCAGTGCCCACTGCACAGCCAGAGCCCGTGTACAGCCCCAGCTACAGCAGTCCTGCCCAGCTGGAGGCCAGGCCAGGACACCACACCCCGAGTCCCACAGAAAGGCAGGAGCCCAGGCTGCTGAACCCTCTGCTGGGCATGGGCCATGGGGCACCGCCATGGGCCTCCCCTCCCTGAGGGGACACAGGGCCAGGGCCAGGGGGAACTGCGGCCATCCCTCCCTCAGGGGAGCACAGGGACAGGGGGAACTGCGGCCATCCCTCCCTGAGGGGAGCATAGGGACAGGGGGAACTGCGGCCATCCCTCCCTGAGGGGAGCATAGGGACAGGGGGAACTGCGGCCATCCCTCCCTGAGGGGAGCATAGGGACAGGGGGAACTGCGGCCATCCCTCCCTGAGGGGAGCATAGGGACAGGGGGAACTGTGGCCATCCCTCCCTGAGGGGAGCATAGGGACAGGGGGAACTGCGGCCATCCCTCCCTGAGGGGAGCATAGGGACAGGGGGAATTGCGGCCATCCCTCCCTGAGGGGAGCACAGGGACAGGGGGAACTGCGGCCATCCCTCCCTGAGGGGAGCACAGGGACAAGGGGAACTGCGGCCATCCCTCCCTGAGGGGAGCACAGGGACAAGGGGAACTGTGGCCATCCCTCCCTGAGGGGAGCACAGGGCCAGGGGGAACTGCAGCCATCCCTCCCTGAGGGGAGACATGGCCAGGGCCAGGTTGCACCGCGGCCATCCCTCCCTGAGGGGAGCACAGGGCCAGGGCCAGGTTGCACCGCAGCCATCCCTCCCTGAGGGGAGCATAGGGACAAGGGGAACTGTGGCCATCCCTCCCTCAGGGGAGCACAGGGACAAGGGGAACTGTGGCCATCCCTCCCTGAGGGGAGACAGGGCCAGGGCCAGGGCCAGGGCTGGGACACTGCTCACCCTGCAGAGGCTCCCAAACCCCCCCTGCCGCAGTGAACTCGGGGCAATTCACACCATCCCGCCAGGCTGAGGCTCTAAATTGCTCCTATAAATGTCTTAAGGGAGAGAAAAATATATTCCATGAACTAGAGAATATGAATATGCACTGAATATGCTATGATAGTATAAAGTGCACTTAGGCCCAGGCTAAAATAAAAAGAGCTATAATTGGTCTCTTGTCCATTTTTAAGGTAAAATAAGTGCCTGGATTTCCAGAAGCACAGAGCTCAGATCACTCAGAGTGAATTTGGAAAGTGCTGAGCAATTTTGAAAATGAGAACAAACATTTTTTTCAGCCTAAATGTGAATAAAATCTAAGCAGAGACTGCAGTTCTCTGAAAATCCTACTGCCCTATATTTGTTTTTCACTTATCTTCTGGTTTTACACCCATACACAGAAAAAAGTCTTTTGTTTCCTGCCTCCATCCTGCTTTTAACCAATTCTTTTCCTAGTGGAAACTGAATATCAATATGAATCAGCCTCCCAAAGTCATAAGTTGAGTAAAAATCTGTAAGTACACTTAGGGAGTTCACTCTTTTCTACCTAAAATACAGCTTGGATTTTGCTGAAAAAAAAAAAGTCATGATAAAAGCCATTCATATGAAGTATACACATCCAGTAGTTACAGTTCAAAATTTAATTACTCAGTTTTCCATTGGGAAGCACATCCTATTCTCCCTGCCTCTATGTTTGCTATTTACTGCTAAAGGAAAAGATTAATACCTGCAATAAAGAATCAATAACATTATAGTTGCAACATATTTTCACTCTGAATTTAGACCAACATGGTTCACCAAGGAGTCTGAAGGGATGCTTCCAGTCCTCTGAGGTGGGAATTCTAGAAACTTCAGTTTGCAATTAATAATTTCAGCTGAACAGGCACAATAAGTGAGAACTCCACAGCTTTTTAGGCTTGCCTGACTATAATGACTTTATAATTGTTGGAAATAAAGATTTGTCTACATGGCAGATGAATCTGCAGCATTGCTGTGTTTCACAAACTGTCAACATATTTTATATAATCTCCTAAGGCCCTTTAAATGCACAGCTTGAGGGGGAAAGATGCAGCTCTCCAAGCCGTCTGTGCTCAGAGAACATTCCCCTCTCCTTTCAAAGTGAAGATGAAAATCTGAGCAGAAATTTCCCTTCACCACTTTTCAGAGCATAAATCTTTGTCTTACAATATTTATCAGAACTACCCTCAGATATCAAATCCTGTAAAAATCCTCCACGGGCAAAAGAATGCAGTGACCAATTTATACAATTTATATTCTTTTAGGGAGACAGAATATCATGGGCACAGGGCTGGGCTCCCTGCAGGCACAGAAGCACCTGGCATCACCTCACCCCCTAGTCCTGGTCAGACCAGGCACATGTCTCACACTAAATCTTGAATTTGAAATGTTACATAAGCCCATTACTTTTACATTTTTTTTCACCATCTCCTCTGGCCAGGTTTTTACATTTGCTTACAAATCTTTCATGCTCGTATTTAAATTCAATTAAGAATGCAAATTACACATGCAATTTGCTGGTTAGAAACACACAGGTCCTATTTCCTGATATGACTTCCCTTAAAAGTGTGGGGCAGAACATAAAAGTACCCCAGGAATTTAATAGGGAATGGAAATTACATTGGACTGAAGTGAAAGGCCACTTTAAACAACAGAATAATTAAACCATATTATTTCACATCTGAAAGTGCAGAAACTTAATATCAAACTGATTGGAACTTCCAGGTTTTGTCCCACAGAAAATTATCATTTTCCAACCCCTCCCCAACGGTATAGGAAGGTTAAATATCAAGTAATTACGGAACCAAATATTAATAAGGAAAGGTCAGTTCTAGTATGGAATCAGATGTTCCAAAATCACTGACACAAGGGGCATTGCCCTAAACTCCAGGAGTCTGGATTTGCTCTGGTCACAGACCTGGGAACGTTTTTCCAAGCTCATGTGCATCAAGGATTACTCAGCTAACAAAGGCAGGCAAATCCCATGAGGTGTTGGACAATCACAAATCTTGAAGCGTGAAGAGTTTAAAAACAAAACACACATGTTGTATGGCCCTGAAGCAAACTTGTAATTATGTGTTTTTTCAATACAGCTCAAGATACATATAGTTACCTTTAAACATTTTGAAATCCAAAGTGACAAGCATTGTTCAATACAGACTAGCAAGCATATATCAGTCTCTTAAAAATATAATTTTACCATTTTAAAGAATTATCCCAAATTTCAATAAGAACATCACATCACAGATATTATGCTTGGGAAATAATTAGAACTATTCAAACATCTTGGTTATTATAAAATAACCAGCAATGATCCTTCTATTTGAGGTCTTGATCTAATTAAAAGATTGTATTTAATACAGTAAGAAAAATTAGTGTTGTAAGAGTACAAGTGTATATGTAAAACCTACATTGGTTCCAATTGAACTACTTATTTAGCAACTAAATATTCACAGGGTGAAGCTATTTGCTTCAAAATTCTAAATCTATTTAATTTGTGAGTAATTTAAACACCTTTGTTGCTCAATATGGTTGTTGATCTCTACCAGGGCCTGTAGACTGCAATTAAAATTATATTTATCTATAATTTCTTTATTAAGGATGCTAATATTTAAGTGGGATTTGAGTTTAAAATGTCAGGTAGGATTTTGAGGGGGTTTGAAGGGGAGAGGAGGAAGGAAAGTTATACAAAGACAGCTGATAAGACAACATTAAATTAAATACAAATTCACTGGTAAGTAAACTCCAACAAGCGCAGAGTTGTAGTTCGGGCATTCAGGAGTCCAAGGGCTTATCTAGGCTTATCAGAAACAGCTAAATCCTCTGGGTCTGCAGAACTGAGCTGAAATCTTGCAAGAGAGCTCTGCTTCTGCTTAGAAACACTTCACAGACATTATTTCATTGCATTTCAACATTTTAATTATCACTCTGATTGGGACTCAGTAGGCTTATGAAAGTGAAAAGAAAAATGAGGATGCTGTTTTTAGAACTTCCATAAAGATTCCTCAGTCAAAGTTCAAATTATCTACAAAAAAACCCAACCCACTTGCAATTTTAGGATTGGATCTGGGAGGAAATGCAGGGATTTGTTTGCTTTTTTGATTTTGCAGCTCCATTTATTATCCAGACTTAGTCAAACTAATGAACCATGGAGAGGGATATTAATTTTAGAACTCACCTAGCATTGTTCTGGGATCTGCTGGAAATGTCATCAATAATAGAGAACATATCTACTGTGAAGGCAGCTTGTCAACAAGATGACTGAGTCCCGCACTCTTAAATTGGTTATTTTAGCTCACATAAGTTCTTATTGACATGGATATATCTGAGACAATCATCCCAGACACAGTCATGAGCTTTAGCAACTTCTGAAACCAAGATAAACTATTGAGCCACATATCTCCAAAGGCCAGTATTATTTATCTCCTTCAAGAGAGGAGCCAGTGATGAGCATGAGCCTGCAGAAATGGGTGTCCTGGACATAGGAACGCAAGCTACCCAAGAAGACAATTTTTTATTTGCCACAGGCAACATTTTGAACAAAAATTTTGGTTGCTATTTGTTAATGCTCCACTTTGTTACTGAAGAGATTTCTCTGCGATGAAACAGGGCAGCAGCTTTTAGAGCAGACTGCCTTTGAAACCCGAGAGCTCTGCTGAGGCACAGCCTGCTCTGCCCTGCCCTGCTCCATCAGGCTCTGCAGGACACACCTGGACCTGCCCTCTCCCTGCCAGCACTGCCACTTGCAGGAATTTCCTGTCTAGAGAGACGTCCCGGGATTGCTGGAAGATGCAAAGCCCCGCCGGTGCTCTCTCTGATTTTGAGGCTCTTTCATCAGGCCCTGTTGCTGCTTCCTTTCTCCTACAAGCTCCTCACTCGACTTTGCTTCTCCACAAGCAGCAATGCAGAGCTCTAGTACTCATGTTGCCTTTCCCATCTTCTCCCCACAAACAGAAAGAAGAAGGAAGCACAAACATTGTGGTTTCATGGTGAGATTTCATTTAGCAGCTGCCTCAACACTCTCTGAAGCCAAGAGAAGGTTTCCATTGAGCTTGGCACACTTTGTGGGGTTTTTTAAATTTATTCTGAAGCACAACAGAGTTTCACAGGGAATGGTGGAAGATTCACCTTTGTTATTAATCTTTTTAAAGACACAGCAAAAACTGAGGTGTAACCATTAATTCCTAAGTCTGATATATTCTGTAATGTCTTGTGCAGTTTGTTACCTACACACAAGAGCACAACTGCAAAACTTTTTCTGTTATATGCCACTAACTTGAACTGGCTTCATGCAAATGCTTTCAGATGCCTGAACAAGTGGATGAACCTCAGGAATTTCTGTCTCAAGCTTGGTCAGTGGAAGCCGGGAGGAAGGGACCAGTCCACTCAAAACACTCCTAACACTCCCAGTGCAAAAAGAACTTTTTACTGCCACATTCCACCAAGTGCTCTTGGGGTTATCACAGAATCCCAGAATAGTTTGGGTTGGAAGGCACTTTAAAGCTCATTTCATTCCACCATGGCCTTCAATTACTTCCAGGGATGCAGCTTCTTTGAGAAACCTGTCCCAGTATTCTAGAGAGGAGAAGCAAAACTAAAACAACTTTTAGACACAACGGGATAATTTTAGGGAGCAGTCCTCCTATGAATATCTTGGTAGTCAGTAGCCCAATGACCAATCCCACACCACAAAACCAGAGCTGATTTCAGACAACAGCACCAAGTACTACGTTCAGAAAGCTCTGACACCTTCACTTTTCAATGCAAGAGAAACCACAGACCTGACTCTGTGCTTATGCACAGGTGCTCAAACGTCCCCTCTTTCAGCACTTTTCTGGCAATGAAGATCAGCCAGGATTTTGAGGTCACTCTGGCATGCAAAAACAATTCACATAAAATTATCATTGCTCATTTGAAGGAAGACAAGTGATTGTACAGAACTGTGCTTTCCACAGAAATCCAAAAGACACAGAATATGGGCTGAAATGTCCAACTCTGAACAACTCATTCCTGATCCTATTCCATTTTCAAGACACTAATTATATATTAGGCTAAAAATTCAACCCAGTGGACTTTCTGGCTATGAAGATTTGCAAATAGCATATTAATATCAGGTGTAGATTTCTTTTTCATTATTAAAAGACTGCTCTTGCAGTGATGTAAGTGACATTAGACATTTACTTTCCAAGTCACAGCCAGGTGGTGTTTTCCCCCTTATGAGGCAACTGTGGGAGGAGGGAATATTTTACTTTTATATGTGTGTGTATATATATATATATGCATATGTATATGTATATACACACACACTTATGCACACATATATATGTATGCATATATAATATATGTATATGCAATTGTGCTTAAGAATATGTACATAAAAAATAATGTAATGTCACAAAGCAAAGTTCACCTGGCTTGGGGCAGCCCCTGGGATCAGTCCAGGCTGGGGCTGAGCAGCTGCAGCAGCCCTGGGAGAGCCCTGGGGGAGCTGTGGGGCAGAGCTGGCCCTGCCCCGGCCGTGCCCTGGGACCCCAAAGCCCTGCCCTGGGCTGAGCCCAGCGTGGGCAGCAGGGAGGGGATTCTGCCCCTCTGCCCCTCAGGTGAGACCCCACCTGCAGAGCTGCCCCAGCCCTGGGACCAGCACAGCCAGGACCTGGAGCTGCTGCAGAGAGCCCAGAGGAGGCACCAGGATGAGCAGAGGGATGGAGCAGCTCTGCTGGGAGGAAAGGCTGGCACAGCTGGCATTGTTCACCTGCACAGGAGAAGCTTTGGGCTGAGCTCAGGGTGGCCTTGCAGGGCCTGAAGGAGCTGCAGGAAAGATGGAGAGAGACAATTGCCAAGGGCTGGAGGGACAGGACCCAGGGAATGGCTCCCACTGCCAGAGGGCAGGGCTGGATGGGATATTGGGAATGAGGAATTGTTCCCTGCCAGGGTGGGCAGGCCCTGGCACAGGGTGCCCAGAGCAGCTGGGGCTGCCCCTGCATCCCTGGCAGTGCCCAAGGCCAGGCTGGACACAGCCTGGGACAGTGGAAGGTGTCCCTGCCATGGCAGGGGTGGCACTGGGTGGGCTTTAATGTCCCCTCCCAACCAATCCATTCAGGGATTCTGTGATGTCACTGCAAAGCCCAAGCACTGAAGGCACACTTTGTCTATCAACAGAGCCCTGCAGGTGTGTGAGCAGGCACAGGACTGGCTGCCCTGCAGCAGCCCAGTGAAGGCTGCTCTGAAGACCCTTTCTGGAGTGAAAGTAATCCTGCTTCTATATTAACTTCATCTTTGGCCTTTTTCAATAAGAAACTGGGATTGCTTTGCAGGCTAAATTTTTTTACAGTTAATATCTTCATAGGAGGAACACTGTTCCAGAAGTACCAATCTGAAACCATGAAATAGATTTCACATGGGGCTGGATCACCAGTTTGATGGCAACTTCAGTCCCATGGCACAAGATTAGTGCTTTATTCTTTCTCCTGTATCTTTTATTTATTAGCAAGGAGAGACTGAAGAAGAAATGGAGACAAAGCAAAGTCCTGCAATTTAATAAAAAGTCTTAATGTCCTAGATAGGGGAGTTCAAAAGAAGCCAAAATGTTGAGTGAAATGTGGTCTGTCACTTCACTGCAGCCCTCTTTGGACAGCAGGGTGATAAGGAACTCCTTTTCCCTCTGAGGATTACATAACTGGAGGCACATGGAAAATGAATTAGTGCCTTCTCAGGGAAGCATGGACTACAGGGCACAGCCCAGGCTCACTGAAGAGACAGTGTGGGCAAAACTGAACTTTGAAAGACCTTTTAGGCAGAAAATCAATCTTGTTTTTACCTTGTCTTAACAAAGACCTTGTGAAAAAATAAGCAAAATTGGTTTATGTTTGGAAGCTTCCTCTTCTGGAAGGAGAAGCAGGTCAGAGAAGAAGCAATAGACAGGCAGCTTTCAGGCTGAAGAGAGAACAACACCTGTGCAGAGCCAATGACACCTCAATATTCATATTCAAAGCTGCATTAAAGGCCTATGATTCCAATAAAAAAGCTGGGGTCCCATTACCTGCACCCGTTGCCCCTGCTGTGCTAGAGAAACAGCCTGGCTATTCTACTGGCTGGGAGTGTGAAATGGTTTCACTCACTGGAGTGAAGCTTTGTGCACTGTTCCCCTGATAACCAAGCAGTGGAACTCCCAGGATGGCCCTAACATTTCCTTCAGGTACCTGGGATGCTCAGCTCTCAATGAATGTCCTGAATTACACATGGAAGCAAATGGAAGCACATCCCAGTCCTCCAGCTGGTGCAGTGTATCCACATCAAACCAGCCCACCCAGCACACTGGCAACTTTATTTTGCATTGAGTGAACTCCAAGTTCATTTCCACACTGAGAGCAGGAAGGTAATTGTACTTGTCCTAAGGAAGCCATAGATCCACGTGCAGAGGGGGAGCTTTAATGGAGGAACATGTAATTACCTTGCTGCATGCAAATGATGGCACATTTCCCCCAGGCTACAGCCGCTGGCTATCTAATCTCAGCCACAGGGCAGATACATAAATCCCACTGTTCCTGTTCCCCAGACTTCCTGGGAGAGGCATGTAACCTTTTTTCACTCCCTTAGCACAGCTTTTCTCCAAATAAATCTAGTCCAATGGTTAGATCAGCACAGACTTTAGTATGCAATCATCCCTTCATCTGAAATTAATTCCAACTCCTACCCAACATTTCAATCCCTCCACACCCAAGAGTTTATTGCCCTCCTCATCTGGCTCTGGAAGCTCAAACCAAACTGATTTGTCTCAAATGGAAAAAGTTTTCAGTGATTTCTCAGCACCATAAGGAACCCTGGAAATCCCAGTCCTTCTGGATGACAGGAATATGTGCTTGTCACCCAGAGAGGCATCTGGGTATCCATTCTTCTTGAGAAGCTACATCCATGTATTTATGCCCCAGAACCCTTCTGAGTTCACCAGGAATAACAGCAAAGCAGAGAATGACCGTGATCTAATCCATGGCAATCCATACATTTCATCTGAGGAGACAATCAGTGAACCTCCTCTGCTTTCTTCCTTGCTCTGGATGCATTTACTCTGCATCTCACACTCTCCATGAGTCCCTAGGAGAGCTTGTCATGCCCTATTAATATTAACAGTTAGCCTCCCTTCTAGGATCCAGAGTTCAGACTTGAGGATTCTCTTTGGAGTAATGTCCTCACACATAAAAGTCTTGTTCTTCAGCTGCAGGAGCACTTCTGCTGAGCTTCAGCTCCTCTTACATGATTTAACCAAAAGCACCTCAACTTTTTCACTTCTAAAAAAGAACCAAATTTTCAGCCATTTTTCTTCCTGGCTGCCTGCAGACTGCTCCTGAGGTGAAGCATAGTGGCAGAACATCACACCATGAGAAACTCCCAGGTCTCTGCAAGAAAAAATTGTCCTTCAAAGCACTCCTCACTCACCCTTACCTCTCAGCCATTTAAATCCTCACCTGTAGGCCAGTCAAGACGTGGATTAGGAATTTCCAGCCTGATGAGTGCCTAATCCCCTTCACTCTTTGTAGTCTGGGGGTGAATTGAATCCTGAATCACCACTGAGTGTGGAAAAGGCAAAACTGCTGGGAACTGACAGTGTTTTCCCCAAATTTTGTAAGACAGAGTTATTTATTTTCTTCAGAACATATCCTGAAGACACATTGCTTGAACCCTGTAAGTCAACCACCTGGAGAAGTTTCACACATAAATATATGGCTATGGAAGAACATAGGAACTGCCACATATTTGGTCCCCCAGCCTTCAAAAAAATTAAATCATGGTTGTTGTTACGAATTGCAGCGCTGTATTTATGAGGGGATATTGATCTCAATTTTCTCTCCTTCACACTGAAATAATGCAATTGCTTACTTCACTATGGGAAATCAGGGGACTTTAAATCCCTTTGAAGAATAGCTGTGAAGTCTTCAGTTTTACATAGTATTAATCAGGCCTGAAGGCAAGTGACAGGAAACCAATAGTGAAGTTTTAAAGCGTGGAGGAAAAAGCTGAAAGCCTCACATTCTCTGCTGGAGCATCAGTTATACGTTTGCACCCCAGTTCTGGACAGGAGTGGAGTAAAAAAAGCTACTGTGAATACAGAAATATAATTTCCCATGGGTCCACCTGGAGTAAATCCCTACAGGAAGGAAAATCAGTGTTTCTGATGACTGCCTGAGAGGAAATAACCCAGGAGGATGTCCTGCCCCACTCAGAACCTGGAAGAGGAAGCCTACAGTAAGGCAATCGTGGCTGTGGAAGTTTCAAATGGAAGGAAGCAGGGCAAAGAGATATGCCGGTTCACAGATGTGTGCTCGGGGACTTTAATCCTGGAATTCCAGAAGGGGCTGTTTCTTGCATGCCTTGGTGTGCTCCATATCTGCCCAGCCTCTCGGAGCTCCACAGGCAACACAGTCCTATAAAGAGGCACAGAAGAAAGACATCCTTATCACCTAACCCAGTGAGGTTTTGTGTCAGAAGATAGGAAATGTACCAAATTTATTACTGCCATTAGCATTTTCACATTGCATTAGCAAACAGCATTGGCAAGCAGAAGAAAACTACATGGAATTCATTACAACCTTCTGGGTTTGGAATACTAGGAAGTGGAAATAATAATGGATCGTGCAAGGAAGGGAGCAAAATTTGCTGCCTGAGACCCACAGACACCTCAAATAGGACAAGCAGGACAGCTGAATTTTTTAGAGACATTCAACTATCATGAAGATCACGAGTTAGCTTTGAATTTTCAAATCAGCAACAAAACTCCAAGGATTTTTTCCTTGTGATATGTAGCAGCTGCAGAGGAGGTTTCTCATGCCCTTTAACTGGTTTTCTGGGGGAAAGAATGAGCATATGTGCTCTGATAGTGTGCTGAGAGAGCCGCAGCACCATCAAGAGCTGACGCTGCAGAACACTTCCCATCATTTATTTAAAGTGGTCTGAAAATCTTTTGAAAGCATATTCCATTCTCAGAGCTCCAGCTGTGAAGATACTTATCACAGTACACACTATACATGCTCCTTTGGTCAACTGCTTCCCACACATCCTTGGAACCATTCCTGCTCCTCTCCAGTGTTTACAGCCTTGAGATTTTTGCAGATTATTATCACATCCATTAAGCTACAAAACACAGAACTGCAGGCAAGAAAAACACTGAGCTGACTTTGCAGGGCTGCCTCTGGCCTCTGGAATGACACAAAACCCACACAGAGACAGGGGAGTCAAAAAGTTAAAGGGAAAGAAGGACAGGGAAACAACAGTTTAGATAACTGTGAACTGCACACTGAAAAGAGCCCTGTCAGACAAAGTCATTAATTTCCAGGGTCTGGGGAAAGAGCAGAGAAAATCAGTGATCAAGTCAAGAACCAGGACTGGAGTTTATGAATAAGGCATTCTTTTTGATGCAAACACAGCAGCCAAACATCAGACCAATTGGATAATTAAGTTTTTATAGCCTTGCTTGCTCACCGATACTAGATTTACACACATATCTCACACTAAGTATGTTAATACAGCACAGTAACAAATTTCTGTAGAATATAAATTTTCTGAGCACTCTCATGAGAATTTCTAAGACTAAAGCTTTGCTGCCCTTTCAGTCCTGCAAGCCCAAGTGGCAGAGACCCTGTGCTTGGGGAAACTCTGGACACAGCTTCTTTTCTGCAGCATAAATTCTAACAAGTAGGGTCTCAGTAAGTCATCTACACCATTCTCCTGCCCAGAGCAGGACCAACAATACCCACATAGTCCATGGCAAAGATTTGCCTCATTCCCCCTGAAAATCCCTGATGCTGGATGTTCCCCAAGCCCAAGGCATTCTCTTCCAGTCATTCCCCTCTTCGCCACTTGGGTGTCTTTGCTAACATCTACCCTGGCTCTGGGGTGCAATTCATAATGTATATTGCTTCTTTTATTAATCAAGAACAGAGCAGATCCCTCCTTTCCTCGCTGCAGCCCCTTTAATGAGTGTGAGCACTGTGAATATCCACAACAGCACAATCCAGGGGGACACTGGCAGGAAATACTGATGCCACCTGCTCGTGTGCTGACAGAACATGGGCTTGGGGACAGGCAGAAAGACAGACAGACCTCCCAAAACACTCAGAATAAAACCTAGAAGGAAAAACCAGAACCAAACATTGAAACAGAATATATCAATAGGGGCACTGGTGGCTCCTTTTGTGGGTTTTTCCTGTACTGAGAAAATAGGAAAGGAATTTTTGAAATACCAAGTAAGGGGCACGACTGTGCTTTGGGGAGAAGGTGGGGCTTGTGTGTACTTGTTAGGGACTTATTCTCCAGGATCTGTAGAGCCTGTGTGAACTAGAAGCTTCTATACATCAATCCTGCAGTCTCTAGGCATGCAGCTGTCTTGGAATTCCTGTGCCAGGGAGTCTGTTAAGAAATCTGACAGTGATTTTAATAGGAAAGTACCAAACCCTTGGGTGGTGTGTGCTCGTCCTCACCTTCAGCAGCCTGGGTCTGTGATGTGGATGTGGGTCAGGCTGGAGCAGGGGTTTATTTCACTGTGTACAGCCCTTTCATACCATTTGCTCCATTTCTACCTCTATTTAATAACCCGTGTAATTAAGAAATGTACAGAAAGAGGAGCCCCTTGGGTTTAAAATTAGCAAGAGCTGACTGCTTTGTTCAGCTGAAACCCACCTAAAAGCAGCTGTGAGGGGAGACCTTTGTGCAGCAACACTCAGAGAAGCAGAGGGTATAATCTTTAAAAGCAAAACCTTAAGAGTACTGGAAAAAAAAAAGAATTTTCATTAGGACTGAAATAAGAGGCCTTCAAAGTCAGTTTTGTGCTGCTCTGAGTATTTAGTGAACACCAGCACGATAACTCTTGGTACAGTCACTCCCTATTGCAGAAACAAATCTCTTCCCAAAGAGAACCAATGCAAGAGTCACTCTAACATCATAATATTCAAATCCAATCAATATTTTAATAAATTTGCCTAATCTTTGAGCATTGCTGAAACCCTGCAGGGCCAGGAGAACATTTTGTTTAAGAAACAAAGGCACTTGAATAGCAGATTTTTCAGGCATTCTATGATATTTTAAATCATTGTGTTCATTGTGTCTTCTCTCAGTTTTATTTTTCTGCATTAGGCCAGGGTAACCTTATAGTCTTACATTATAAGTTTGAACCCCACTTGTTGCAATCTGGAAGATGATGGCCCCATTTTCACATTGATCTTGTTTTAAATGGGATATGCAGAGCTCCAGCAAGATCTTCACCAAGATTTTCATTCCCACTCTAAGCCACATGGAGACTTCAGGCTCAGAACAACGAAAATGGCATACAAAAATTCGCTTATTAAAATATCTACATCCTTCCACATGTAAATGTGCTGGTAATTTCCAGCCACACTTCAACCTGTAAAACTTATAATTACCAGGCCCCTCAGACAGGTTACGGTCAAGCCACTTTAGGGAGTGAGGAAAGAGGCCCATCTGTGCAGAGATGACTTGCCCCTCTGTAGCATAATTAAAATCAGAATAAGAGGTGTCATGGTATACAGCATTTTCCCATTCCATTTCCCCTCTCTCTCTCTGAAAAAGGTTCCAATTATACATTGAAAAAATGGGGCAATGTCAGCTATGAATTTCTGGACTGTTTCCTACTTTCTTTATATTTCTTTAACCCTGTTTTCTCCAACACACACTATCCTGGCAGCCCATAATTTTTTGCCATTTTCATTCCCCCTTCAAATCTTACTGTCTTTCCTCCTGCCTGCCAAAGGCATGACAATCACACTCTTTTCTGCTCAACAGGCCACGTACAGTTTATGTTTTCCCCAACCCTCTTGGTTTGTTTGTTTTTGGAATGACAAAGATCCTCTCCAGTTCACAGCACCTGGTGCACACACAGATGTTCCACAGTCTCACTGCTCCTCAGTGCTCCTCTGCCTTGCCCAGTGCCATCCTGCCCTTGTGCCTCTCCCACATTTCACACTGATCTTCCACCACCTTTTCATCACCTTCTGCTCTGGCCTTTGCATCTCTCTGGTGTCAGAGTCAGCTCCCATGTCAAACAGCACAGCAGGAGCACAGAAGGGCAAGGAAGAGCCCTGCTCCAAAAGTCTGGTGCTGCCTGAGGTGCAGGACCCATTCAAGCCAGGGGCTACTCCTCTTCCACGCCAGCCTCAGGACTGCAGCAGTGAGGAGTGCACTGTGCTGGGAAGTGACAATCTGCCTGTGCCAGCCGTGAATTGTGTGCCTGGGAGGGATTTACAACCCCGAGGAGGCTGCAGCACACAGGATGCAGCACCTGGAGATGCAGAAGTTAAAAGAGGAGAGAAGAAATGATGTGCAATAAAGGAGACACAGAGGCATGAGTGCAAGCTCCTGCTACCAAGAGGTGATTCCCAAAGGAAGAGTCTGGAACTGTGTTGGACAGGGAAATGGAGAAAATCCAGCTGGCTCAGTCAGCCCCTGGAGCCAGAGGGGAGCAGGGGGGCAGAACAGCCCCAAAAGAGCTGCTGTGGGTGCTGAGAGTTAATGCAGGGCTGGACTTGTGCATCAGGTACAAGATGCATTTTTGGAGAGGAAAACCTCACCCCTCACTTTCACTGTGGGTTCATTCACAATTCTGCTACACAGGCTCGGGGCTTTCAGCTTTTCAGCTTTTGGGCTGCATCTGCTCTTTCCCACTTTACTCCCTGTCTGCACCAGCAGGACCCAGGCATTCGAGGCCACATCTCCTGGATGGGGTTTTTTCAGAACACACCATACACTGCAAGGAACCAAAGTCCCTAAGAGTAAGGAAAGCAGCAGAGCTGGCTGTGGCCAGAGCCTTGGGCTTGCAGCAGTTCAGTGACGCAGCAGAGACTGAGCTGGAGTTTGTACCACGTGCTTCGCTCCAAGGGCCACACTGCAGCTGCCTCTGGAGTCTGAGGCCACTTTTGTTAACAGTATTAAATTTATGACACAGCAGTGATATAACTCTGGCAATACAGGCCCTTGATGTGAACCCAATCTTTCCCATGGAGAGTTTTGCTATTATTACTGTTTTGGGTGGTTGATGCAGCAGCTCTTGACAGCAGTGATTATGACAACTTTAAACACATGTGAAAACACTAAAGCTTTCCCTGAGTGTCCTCCACATCCCAGATCCACCTAAAGAATGATTCCTTCAGGGAAGCTTGAAGTCTTTTCAGTTGCCTCCAGTGAGGTGTGTGGCCTTTGCTGTTCTAGCAGCAGGCATCCCAAACACTGGGTCACCCGAGTGGTAACACCCACTTTGCCTCTGACCATGGTCCATATACGAGGCTAAACAGAGGTTTTCACATCTTAGCTGGTTTGTGCAAGTTTCAGCAGTTTCTCCACTGAAATTGGCAAGAACTCCCATGGTGTTTGTAAAACTTCGGTTCTGCTGTGAAGTGAAAATTGACATTTCAGCGCAACACTAAATTCCAACAATTAGGCTTAAATTAAAGTTCTACTGTATTCCCTAGAACTAAGGTTTTCAAAACGTAAAGGGAAGCAATATTATGCTAAATACCAATTCTGTCCTCTCTCATGCAATAATCAGTTTGCAATCATGCCATTTATTCTAATGGCTTTGCATACATTTCTTGCTAGAACTGTCACATAAAAGGCTTACACTGGGAACCCAGCAAGTTGGCTATTTCTTTCTACTTTCAAAGGTATTCAGAAACACTGGTATTAACTGAAAAGCATTTGCAAGACTTGATGATACAGTTAATTTCATTGCAATTGACCAGACAATGAAGTGGCACACACATAAATATAACACACACAGAGCTCACCAGCAAAGCTGGAACAGCAAAACAGAGAAGTTGGAAGTGACATCAACAACACCCTGCAACTTGAATACCAGTCCATGGCATCTGTACACACATAAATCATAAAGATAAACTTTACAATTGTGCTACTCCACCATATTTTCCCTGCCCCAATGCAGCAGGCAGTGCTTACTTAATGAACAGCCACTTGCTATTTTGTTTTCTCATCACTGCTCAATGCATGGCCTAAATCTTATTTATTGCTCCCTAAGTTTAAACCTTACTCTGCAGACAATTATTCTGGAGTCTTCCACTGTGCCTATCAGGACAGTATTTTGTACCCACCACTGAAAATTTGAGTCTGTGCTGCTAAAGTTTTGGGGGAAATCTGACAGCCACAAACCCATGTTATTAATGGGAAGCATCCCTTGACTTTAACAGCAGGCAGTGAACTCCTGAATCACAAGTTTGCACTTTTTAATACTCAGGGATCTCAATATCTCAAGGGATGTCTACACTTTAAAGACAACCAGTTCCTACTGTAGTTCTGCACTGATTCAACACCACGCAGATTAGGACAAGTGAAACACTCACCTCTCTTACAAGAACCCATGACCACACTTTTAGGCTTCAAAGAAAACCAGAAACTGCCATACAAGCATCTGTGCACATGGAGGAATGCAAGAGAACAGAGGCAAGGTGGGACCAGAAGAGGAGGGCAGGGGGGCACCGAGGCTCTGCACATGCTGCACACCCCAGGCTCCTCCTGCAGAGCAGCCCTGCGTGCCTGGCTGGGAAGGGCCCAGCAGCCCAGGAACTTCCTCTGCCCTTCCCTATTTGTTAGGCAGACTGTTAAAATGTTCTCTGCAAACTGGGCTGGGCAGCAGACAGCAAAGCATCTCCCAGAGCACTCCCAGGTGTTCCCAAACACCCTGACAGCAGCTGCAGCACCCCCATCCCTCCCTCCCTGCAGACAAACCCTGGAATGTCCCAGCGCCCAAACTGCAGCCTGGCTGAAAAAGCAGAATAAAATGAAATGGTCTAATTCAGCTCTCTCTCAGCACAAAGTTTCCTTGGCTGGGAAACTGCATCTTTTTTTCTTTTTACTACACAGGTTAAATCCCTTCTGCTTTATTTTAAGTTACATTCCAACCTTCCACATATTTAGTCACAGTCTTTTTCCAGACACCTAGAGAGCCTTAGAGCTTGACATGTCAAAACACTCATTGTGTTTGGGTTTCTAGAGGCTGAGGATGACCCTAAAACTGAGGCCAGGCACTACAAGATGACTTGTACAATGACTTTACATTGCACAATCTGCTGCAGGAAACCAAGGATAAATAATGGGATGTGTATTCCATATGAGCATGGATATGAGTGAGTCCATCTGCTCATCTACATGGTCAAGGTACCAAATAAAACTGAGCTGCTAACCTATCATTAGCAAAACAGTCAGAATCTTTAAAAAAGGACAGAAAAAACCATATTAAAAATGTTAAAACCCTGTTTTAACTGTTCTGGCCACCAACAGGAAACTTGCTGAATAGAGGCACACAAAAGAAATTACAGTTTTTGAAGCATAAGAAAGGCTTCTGAAAATACAGATCATTTGTATATGTATCAAACAGAAGACACTTCTCTATACTTTAGCATAAAATGTTAAAACCTCTAATAAAAAAGTCTCTTAAAAAGCCTTGAGGCCTCCTATGGCTACACATATTCCAATAGGACTAATGTGATCGGCTTTTTGGAAAGGATATTAATCCATTTTGGGAATGATCTTAGTAGAAGAAGGTGTGGAAATGCATCCAGTCAGCTACTTCACATGATCGCTGGGAGAGCATACAGAGAGGATGTTTTTACAATAAAGATTGGGAACAGAGAGTTAATTGTTTCCTATGCTACAAAGTGGGGACCTTGAAACTGAGGTCCATAAGCAGCAAGGATAATGGACAGAAAGGCTGCACTGATTTACAGCAGCTCTGGATCAACTTCACAGAATTCCCAACTTTCCGAGGGCCAGAAATGGGTTTCGTCAGACAAACCTAGATTGAGGCATTTCTGTTTAGACAATTTCACCCAGTCCTGTGCAAACAGAGAGAACAGCAGGAGAGAGAGCCCAGGGTGCAGCCCTGCTCTGCAGTTTGTGTCCCTGACCTGCTGGGAAGGGGCAGAGCTGTTGTGTTTATTTTTCCTTGCTGTATGCCTTGGGGCTAAAGGTGACACCATTTGTTTCTGTTTAGGCTCCACATTTATTCTGAGCTTTTGGTTCCCTTCTGTTCATTATTCTGAACCTGGAGCTGCTGCAGAGAGCCCAGAGGAGGCACCAGGATGAGCAGAGGGATGGAGCAGCTCTGCTGGGAGGAAAGGCTGGCACAGCTGGCATTGTTCACCTGCACAGGAGAAGCTTTGGCTGAGCTCAGGGTGGCCTTGCAGGGCCAGAAGGAGCTGCAGGAAAGATGGAGAGAGACAATTGCCAAGGGCTGGAGGGACAGGAGCCAGGGAATGGCTCCCACTGCCAGAGGGCAGGGCTGGATGGGATATTGGGAATGAGGAATTGTTCCCTGGCAGGGTGGGCAGGCCCTGGCACAGGGTGCCCAGAGCAGCTGGGGCTGCCCCTGGATCCCTGGCAGTGCCCAAGGCCAGGCTGGACACTGGGGCTGGGAGCAGCCTGGGACAGTGGAAGGTGTCCCTGCCATGGCAGGGGTGGCACTGGGTGGCATTTAAGGTCTCTCCAGCCCAGGCCATTCTAGAATTTGCACAGCAGTTGTGTGGTTCTGTTTAGTCTGTTCAGGAGTGGGTAAGGCCTTGATTTCCCATTTGATTTCCCATTTGATTTTCCATTTGATTTCCCATTTGATCTCCCAAAAGCCAGGCAGTTCACCATCACTCTGGACTGACCATTCACAGCACTTTTCAGGATGTGGTACAGTGGTTAAACATAAATTAATATAACAGCAGCATGTGATGTTTGAAGTATATCCTGTTTTTTGGTTAATGCATGCAGTTCATTTAGCATCTGCTCTATAAATATCACTTCCTCTTTGCACATCTTCCCAGCACACACCACTGTTTCCATGTGATGATGAACCCTACTGCAGGCAACCTTGTAAGAAAGGAATTTTCTACATTAGAGCACGGCATTAAACAAAGGGCACTTTATGCTGCAAAGGGCCAGCTAAAGAATAGACCTCCAGATTTGCATTCCCTTGACCAATCTCAAAAGACAGAGTTGCTCAAACTTGGAACCCTTTATCTTTAGTGAAATTTTGTGAAAGGTTTTGCTTTTGCAAGGTGCACATCCCTCTGTTCCTCTGAATTCATCTTGCAGTCTGTCTGATGAGGATCACAGACAGAAGTCTCAGATGATGCATGTTTGCTCTCAGAGATATTAAAAGGGCTGCAGAGTCGGGATGTGAGAACAGGGCTTCTGGAACAAAGCAGCAAAGAAAGGAAAACACCTCCAGAGTGAAAATTAGAAGAGAAACAGCATTGGAAGGGACAAATTGGAAATAATTAGGCAGAAAACAAAAGGCACAAGAAAGCAGAGGAGTGTTAGTTTCTAGCATGAAGTTGTGAGATAAAAACTAGAGCAAAGGCAGATCAAGTACCTCAGGGTCCACCATCAGCCAGTGCCAGCCTCCCTTTGCCTGGATCATTTTCCTTGCAAAGCACTCATTTCATCTGATGGTTCAAGTCCCTTTCTCGTTCCTGTTGTTAGCTGCCTCTTCAAAAGCTCTCAGCATTTCATTGCCATGTCTGTCTGGAGATATTCCATTGTGCTGCAGCAGGGTTCTCTAGGAACCAGCGATACGTGTGCCTTCCTCTTTTTTTCCCCTTTCTCACTGAGGAAGGCCCTGAAGCCATGTTCTCATTAAATCTTTATGGCTTTTTAAAATAAGAAGCTATTGTCCCATATACCTCCTTAATTATGCACCAATCAAAAAGTTTGAAAGAACAGCTCTGCCCGTGACAAGAGGAGCAATGGAAAGGGAAGAAACCTAAGGAAAGACTGCTTCAGCTGTTTTCTTGTAAAACAGGAACCTGTGCAGGCACAGGGAAGGCTTGGCACAGGAAAGGGACTAAAGGCTCCCAAGGGAAAAGATTCTATTTCTATCAGATTTATATACTTATTTAGAGGATGTATATGTGATTATTTACTGCCTCAAGTAGGCTTCATGGCACTCATAAACCAAACAAATATTCAAAACAGGCGTTTGGAAAACTCTTCAACTTCAAGTGTCCACACTGAGGCACCTGGAGCTCAAGCATTAGGAGTGAGTGACTTTAGAAATAAAGCAGTTTATTGCTTCTTTAGCAATACCTAACTAGCCAGGTTTGGACATGGAATATTTAATGTGCTAAATTATGGCAGATGTGACCTGTGTAAATTGCTTTGGCCTCATTGAGAGCAAGGCCAAAATCAAGATAATAAATTTATAAAATAATACCAGTGGTATGATCTGGAATTTCTGTCTCTAATTCCAAATTAGTTTTGTGTTGATTCATACATGAGATTTGGAAGTATCATTACAGATTCATACAAATGTTCTTAAAGAAGCTTTTAGACAAATTGCAAAAATCTTAAGAAGAAAAGTTATTTCTACCACAGAAGCAGTAAATGCTGCAATGTAGTGATAATTCTGACATCATGAGTTGATCCCCGAGGTCAATGCTCCAAGGCCTGAGAAAGATCAGGAAAAAAAAACACCTTATCCAGTTTTCCCTCTGTGTGGAACTGCTGGTGAGAGTTTAGGTTTAGGCTTCTTCAATTGAAGTTTAGATGATGACAATCACCTAAATTTGTTTGTAATTAGAAGGTTATAATTTTTTCTCCTACCACCTGCCCTGCTGCCCCAGGACAGGAAAGGTCCTGGCTGCAGGCAGATGCAG
This sequence comes from Calcarius lapponicus, assembly GCA_039654755.1. Classification (NCBI taxonomy): domain Eukaryota; kingdom Metazoa; phylum Chordata; class Aves; order Passeriformes; family Fringillidae; genus Calcarius; species Calcarius lapponicus. Next base: position 21,294,584 of record CM077474.1, on the reverse strand, counting down.
GCTCTGGGATGGGGCTCTCCAGCACTCCACGCTGGCTCTCAGGAATGCCACTGTGTTCTTTGCAGCTGCCTCCAAATGGTACAAAATCCCACCCTGGAATAGCAGGCAAAGATTCCCCAGGGATTAAATGCTTTTCTAAACCTAGATGATACTGGAAATAAATTAACATAATTATTCAAAGCTACTTGTTCATTAAAGCACCAGCGTGTACACTGCAATGCACATCCGTCTTTGTGCATTTTGGCCTGTTTCCCCAGGAAGGGGCTATCCCCGAGCTCCTTCCCTTCCCAGTGCTGCACAGACCCTCGTGCTGAGTTCCCAGAGGAAGAGAAGGGCTGAGGCTGTGCCCAGCAGCCCTGGCTGTGTGAGCAGGCCCGGGAGAACAGCACTGAGCTGCAGCTGAGCCCAAGCCCAGGCTCTCCCCTGTCCCTCCCCAGCCCTGCAGCTCCTCCAGCAGCAGCGGCAGCAGTGACAGATGTTCTGCACGGGTAATCCCTCATCCCTCTAATCCCAGCAGAGGGGGAGGATTGATGGGCACTGGGCACTCAGGAATAAAGAACGTGGAAATGCGTAAGTTGGGGCTGGAATAAACAGTATCAAATAAACATATTACCAACAGTACGGGCATTGGAGTGAGATTAGCTGCTGACACAAATAACATTTATTCACACTACAGGGAGTGATTCCAGAGAAACAACATGAAAGTGCACAGACAAGTACTGCTAAATCAAAAAGGCTTTGCATAAAGAAACAAACAAACAAACAAACAAAAACCCAAAAAAAGAAAAACCCAAAAAATAAAAAAAAAAGGGAAAAGTATAGCATTTTGGAAAAGAGTGATGATGTTTCTTCTTTTGTCAAGTGCATACAAAAAAAAATTTAACAGCTGTAGCAGCTACAGGTGCAAAGGAGAAAATAGGGGGATCAAATCAACGTTTCTCTTCAAATGTTCATGACTCTTCCAAGTGTGGGACCTGAACAGAGAAGGGAACTGTTTGGTTGTACACCCTGACATAGCTCATCACTAAAATCAGGCACCATTTCATTTTGTGCTGTGGAATTGCCTCTTTAGAAATGTCACCGCAGAAACAGAGTGTCTACCTTCCATTTGCTGTGGGTGAATCCATCATGTTCACATCTCAACACTTGCTTAAAATGCTCCAAATTTGTCATCTGCTGTTCCACTGAACACGGTTGATTCAAACTAAAGGCCTCAGTTACAGATGGAAGCATCAGGCAGGTCTGATTTTCACAAATTTGGCCCCTAAAAATTAAATTATCTAAAGGGGTCTCAGCATCTCAAATCTGCTTCAGTGATCTGTAATTCATACAGGTGATTTTCTCTGAAATTTCTGCTCATAGGCTGAGCAGAAAACAGGGCAATTTCTGGGAGGAGTGAAACAAAGAGCTGGGAGGTGGCTGGTGCAGCAGGAGTGGAACACACGTGAGGGATGCAGAGGGTGCAGAGGGCAGGATGGGGCTGGAGGCTCTGGGAAGCACCTGGGATTTCTGCCTGGAATGAAAGGGACAGATGGGTTATCCTGACCCCAGGGATTAACCACTGTGCAGGCAAGCACAGAAACACCAACCCCCAGAACTGTACCTTCAAATGCAAAGTGTGCATTTGGAAGGAAAGCGGCAGCTGGACATGCTCAGCTTGAAAGGCAGGAAGGACAGGAGGGAAACAATGGGAAGTAATTATGAATTATTTTTTTCTTTCACTTTCTGTCCCTAATTTTGCTTTAACCAGGCATCTGCTGTGTAATACAGTCTTCATATGCAAGAGGGACAGAATTCCATCCATTTAAAAGGACCTGTGTAGAGTTTCAGTGTCAGACATGAGCAAAGCCTCTCACTGATTTCATCAAGGCCCAGTCTGTGGGTGAAATCTAACCACTGACTCCATCAAAATGACACACAAAGTTCTTAAGTCCTTTACAGTCCTTCAACCTCACCTTTTTTTCCATTGTTTTCCAAGCCAAAAAAAGAAGGAGACAGAAGAACAAGGGGCAAAATCCCAAGTCCTCTATCCTTGGCACACTCTTCACTCTGACAAGTCAGGAAGATGATTGAAGGCCAATGAAATGTCCCAGATTTAACTGAATATTTCATGTATTCAGCACAAAGGAAAGACTTTTTTATTCTTCAGTGGTCTCACAAGGAATAATGGAAGTGAGCTCTGGCTAATAAAGTGTTTGTATCCTGAACAAGCAGAGTTGAGTAAACTCTTTCTCTGACAAACTTAACCACAAGTCAATTGGAATCTTCTTACATCTCAAGAAACTGGCATTATTTCAATTTTTCATCATGAAAATGCATTCTGATGGACATATAGGACACAAAATCTGAGTTTCCATGGATAATTATGGTCAACTCAAGACTGACAATGGCTCTCAAGATGAACCTGGTGCATTTTTAAAAGGGCCAGGCTCAGCATCCTGCTATCAGTTCTAACTGGTGATGTGGTTGCTGTCAGGGAATCAAGTAAAACTTGGGAGAGCAGTCCTCCACTTTATCCTCTGTCCACAGGCATCCTCACTGAATTAGGCTCTGGAATTTCCTACCTCTGCACTGAAAAAATGGGACTAAAAGTCCCTTTCAGTCTCAGGGGTACTGTAGGAAGAAGAAGCACGTGGAAAATGAACCAGACTCTCAGCTGTCAGGGATGAAGGCTGCACATCTGACACCTAAAAAGTTCTCCCATCGTCTGCTTTGAGGGCTGGCACATCCCTTGGAACACGTACCTGTGAGGAGAGCACTAGTGTGATGTTTCCTCCATTTCTGAGAGCTGAGGGCAGCAGAATTCTCACCCCATGAACAAACCTGGCTTCCCTCTCAGTGGGGTGGCACAAGCTGCCTTCTGCTGTGCCAGTCACAGCCAGGCCCCTGGAATCCTCCTCACACTCACAGTGAGCTCCCCATGAGCTGCCAACATCTGTCAGAAAGGGAAAAACACCTTAAAGCACCCACCACATCTGGGAGGAAAAGATAGCAGACTGCTTCCAGAGGAGAAAAAAGCTGAAATGCAGTAGCACAATCTCTGCTGAAGCACAGTTAGAGGAGGGTTTAGCAGAACCAGACTCTGCAGCAGGGTGAACCAGGATGGTGGCACTGCCCCCGTCAGAAGCCACAACACAAGGAGTGAAGGGTCTGAACTCAGCAATGTGACAAACCCTGATGCCAATCCAGCGTCATCTGTGCACTTCATCTCTGCTGCCTGCCCCCTTCTGTCTCCCAGAGCAGCAGGAGAGACCCCCAAGTTCCCAGCCCCTGGGCTGGGAGAGCACCCAGCGGTTTGCTGATGATCAGCAATGATGTGCTGCTGGTTGGGATCTAGTTCCAGCTGTCCCGGCAGGAACAGAGCAGATCTGGAAGTGCCATGGGGAGGGAGGGCTGCTTCCACAGCTGGCCCATTTCCCTAAGATTTGCATTCCAGACAGGCCACAGGACTTACCCCAAAATCACTTGGTGTCCTGACAGCAGCAGTGAAAAAACACGCCATGGAAAAGGAGACGAGTGCTTTCATGGGAGGGCACAGAGCTCTGGTGAGAGAATAGCAAAACTCTGTTGGTGTGTGGGATGAACCTCCCTGCTCCCACCATCACTGCCCTGCTGTCTGCTGAACACAAGGAGAAAAGCAAATTGTGTCCTTGTCTGGCTGTGATGGTGTTTTCCTCGAGGTACTGCCTTTCTGTACATCTCTGCACCAGCCCTGAGCAGAGGGTGTGGGCACAGCAGAAGGACAAAGCCTCTAAATGAGCCCAGAATTTCCCATGGCTACATTGTCAGGCACAATCCTTATGGAAGCACCTAAAAGTAAACCTTATAATCTAATTTTCCCCCTTTATTTGTTAAGCAGCAACACTAATGATTTGATTGTGAAACACTTATGCATATGAATGAGCTTTTACATAAGGCCTGATTTTAATTAAAAAGCAAACCCAACTTTAAAACAAACCCAAACCAAACCCAGCTTCCAGAGCCAAAAAGAGGAAAAAACTCTGTGGAAGTAGGGCAGGAACAGTGCAACTGGTACCAGCTATTAAACAGAGCTACACTGCTGTAATTTTATGAATTCTTTTAGAAACCACAAAGAAATATGCATTATCTGCCAGAGGAAAGATAAACAAGATTGAGGCAAAAGGGGGAGTTCAGAGGTTACTGAGAAGGTGTTTGAAAGAAATTGGTTCCAGGTAAGGAAAGGGTTCAGGAGAAAAGTGCAGGCAGCCAGAGAAGGTCAGCGAGGAACAGCACAGGCATGGGCAGGCCTAGAAATAGAGCTGGAAAATGCTCTGACAAAGAGTCCAAGAGCTACAACAAGTTCTTCTGCAAACAAAGGTCAGTCATGTGGTTTCTCCTCCACTGCAATAAAACAACAGAAGGACACGAGCTGGATCTTCATCTCATTGAGTGACACTGACAGTTATTTTAGAGGAAAGAGCTAATTCCTGATCCATATTTCTACATTTCAAAAAGGTTTCAATTTGCACATACTGTTGCAAGACTTTTGATCCCATAGTCTGCACTCTCTAGTTTCCTTACTAAGGTCTAGCAGAAGCAGTTCATTACTTGGCTTCTGATGAACAAATTCAAACCAAAGCCTGGATATTTTTTCATCCTTTTTTTTTAATGGAGAATTCAGAAGTCCACTGTTTGAAATTGTAGTTCTCATTACTTAATGAGGCCAAATTAATAGCACACATATAATTTCATTTAAAGAATTTAACTTTCTGTATCTTTAGAGAGAATTAAGAGTTCTGTTACATTTCAAATTAAGTCATTCCAAACAGCAGTCAATGCAAAGTATCTTGATAAATTCTAAGCATTTTCTACACTCATGTCTGATTTTAGCCCTCTATCTGCTCCATGCTGCAGCTCTCAGCTTTCCCATCTTTCCTTCACAAGTGGCCATCAGTGCAGATATCTGTGAAATCACCTGTTTACCTCATACACTTAACCAGGTATAGCTGCTAGAGATCAAAGCACCAAACCCACAACTTCTATGTATTTCTCTGTAAACCAACTCTCTGTTTACAAAACCTATATTTTTTTATTTCCCCACAGACCAGGCTTTGGCAATCTCCTTCTCAGCAGGATTTGTGCTCCAGATTACTGCTGTATTGCCTTCCAATTTGCCTCTGTGTAGCAGCAGAGAGGTGACCCTCAGCCAGCCCCAGGGCTCTTTGAGACAGATTCATGGCCCCAGCCCAGCCAGTTCCTCCCGTGGCTGCCTGGAGCTCAGCACTCCCCCTGCAGAGGGGAGCAGCAATGCATTTCCTTTATTTATTCCCATTTTTCTCCAAGTCCATCACAGTGTTGGTCGATCAGCTCTGATCAATGCTGAGGTGTCAGTTTAGATGTAAACCCTTTAAAAAGCTGCACTTTGGGGCTTAACAATAATCAGGAGGTTTCCAACCAACATATTTATTGAGCTTGAAAGCATCACCCTCAGACCAAATGTGTTTGACTCTTCATTCACATCACTGCAGCAGAATTTAAGCAGCGTTTTGCACTGGAAAACTCCTAAATATCCCAACTCTAGAGGTGAACTCCTTGGTAATTTGATTGCAATTCAGCTTTCAATGCTTTCCTGCTTCCTTGTGTGCAGCAAGTTAGGCTGCTGTGAAAACTATAGGGACGCTAGGGACCACCCTTTTCCCCCCAAGAAAACCCCCAAATCCCCCAAACAGTGTTTTCAGACAGCCCTTCAGGGCACACCTGCAAAACCTTATTTCCTTTAATGTTCTCCAGAGACATTAATTAATCACTTATCAGGTCATGAGCCCAGAGAACATTACAAAAGGGTTTTCCAGGTGCAGGGTTTTAGCTGCTCTCTGTGCTTTCAGCGTGGGGCTTTGCTGACACCACTTTGCCCCAGGAGAACTCATGTGGTTCTGTTTAGGTGAAAATGTTATAAGCAGCATTGTAGGCTTTCTGAATATTGATTTTTGTAAAACAAGTCTTAAAAGTTCACTGCTCTCCTTCTTTCAAGGGGAAATCACAGGTACTGAGGACTGCAAAGATGGAGATGTGGCTGGAGCATCTCTTATGAGGAGATGGTGAGGGAGCTGGGCCAGTTAAACTGGAGAAGGCTGAGAGGAGACCTTATCAATGCACACAAATATCTGAAGATGATGGAGCCAGACACTTCTCAGTGGTGCCCTGCCACAGGAAAAGGGGCAAGGGGAGCTGAGGGGAACACAGGACGTTCCATCTGAATAGGAGGAAAAGCTTCTTTGAGGGTGACAGAGACTAGAGCAGGATGCCCAGAAAGATTGTGGAGCCCCTTCTCACAAGATACTCAAAACCCACCTGTGTCACACCTGCTCAGGGGTGACCCAGCCTGGATCAGATGATCTGCAGAGGCCCCTTCCAACCCCAACAATTCCTTGATATGCATTTGGTACAATACAGACTCACTGATATGAAAACATCAAAAAAGACTCTGCAGGCAACCCCTGAGAACCTCCTCTAGGATCTCCTTTGCATCTCACCAGCACCTGCATTAAAGAAGGTTTGGCCACAGAGTGATGCAAAATCTCTCCTCTCAACAAGCCCTAAGTGTAGCCCATCCTGGAAAGCATGCAGAGCGAATTAGTCATCTAAAAGCTCCCATTTTGGCATGGGGAGAGGTAAAATGTTACACTGATTTCCCAAGTGTCTAAAAGGTAGATCAAGTAACACTAAAATGAAATCGTCAAACTGGAATATGATTTTCACTGAGATATCCTTAATGCTTTGGAAATAAATATTGCAGAGGATTTCCAGTCCAGCCCAGCTCTGATGTGCAATATCCCTTTATCAACTCTTCCCTCTTCTCACACACACATTTCTGCCCTTTTTCTGAAGATTGCTGCAATCAGCCCCTAATGTGGTACTCATGAGGATCTGGTGAGGATTGAGGATTACAAGATTTACAGTGACTGAACCCATGAATTGATACAGAATATTTTGCTTCTGACTCTGCCTAAACTTGATCATTTCCTATACACTTTATCCTAATTAAATACAATTTCCATTGATGCTCATCACAAGTCATAGGAAGAGCCCAGTCCAAAATGCACGTGGCTTCTCTGCTCCATGTGCTCCCTGTTCCTTTGCTCTACATGGTACAAGAAGTAAAAAATCCTGGAGAGCTCTGTAAAAGAAACCTGATCTCTGGAATCAATACAAGGAGGACATGGAACTGTTGGAGAGAGTCATGTTGGAGGCCATGGAGGCGCTGAGGGGACTGGAGCAGCTCCCCTGGGGAGCCAGGCTGGGAGAGCTGGGGCTGCTCAGCCTGGACAGGAGAAGGTTGTGTGGGGAGCTCACAGCTCCTTCCAGGCTCTGAGGGGCTGCAGGGAACCCAGAGAGGGACAGTTCCTCAGGAACTGCAGGGACAGGAGCCAGGGAATGGCTCCCAGTGCCAGAGGGCAGGGCTGGGTGGGATATTGGGAATCAGGAATTGTTCCCTGGCAGGGTGGGCAGGCCCTGGCACAGGGTGCCCAGAGCAGCTGGGGCTGCCCCTGGATCCCTGGCAGTGCCCAAGGCCAGGCTGGACACTGGGGCTGGAGCAGCCTGGGACAGTGGAAGGTGTCCCTGCCACGGCAGGGGATGACACTGGGTGATTTTTAGGGTCCTTTCCAAACCATTCTGTGATTCCATGGTCCTTAACTTCATAAGCAAAACCTTCTGGAAGGTTCTCTGTTTGAACAAATGCAGAGTTCAGTCTCTGCACTGTCAGGCAGCAGCTGCTGTCCTGACCACAGAGGGCACATGGTGTCACAGGACACAGAGCTGGGCTCTGTGGAAAGCTGCTGGGCTGCCTGCAGAGCAACACAGGAGCTGCCCCGTGTGCTCTGGGGTTTGCTCAGATCTGAGATCCAAGTGTTTTCTTCCCTCTGCTGTACCACTTGCAGCACTGGAAAAGTGGCAATATCCTTTCCCATCCCATGATACAATAAGACCACTGTAGTGTCCTGGAATTTAAGCAGCTGCAAGCATGAAGACCCCACTTGTGGATTCTCCATGTCTCTCCTGGTACTCGCAGCTTGGGAGGTGCCTTTGGTCCCTGAGCAGCACATGAAAATAGCATTGCAATTTCAGAAGGAACTGTGGCATCATTTCATTAAGAGATAAGGGGCTGACATTCCTAAAAATATAACTTTGGTGCTAAACAAACACCTGGCATCACCAGCTGAAAGCAAACATTGCTTTAAAAGCAAAGAAAGCTTTTAAGTAGGAGCTAAAGTGGAACTCTCCCTCCTTAAACCTACTGTGTTTCTCCACACTCCACTTCTCCTGGGACCTCTCACTAATGCTAATTAGTCATGTTCCAAGTTACTGGAGCATTTCTTTGTCTCCCATCCTGCCACAAGAGGGAAGGACAGTCTGAATCACAGAGTTATAGAGAAGACAGGGAAAGAAAACAACTCCTCATTTCAATTTTCTTCCTTCTTCTCCAGAGCACATGCACACGCTGATTTAGAGCCTGCACTGATTTGTTTTATCCAGTTACATGATATTCCGACAGCAGGAAAATGCTTCACAGCATTGGAGTCCATCTACAGGGAAATTTCCAAGGGGCTGCTCATGGAACAAAGGTGTCACTTTTATCCTCTCTGAAATCTTGGCAAGTAACTTCATAAAAAGGTTTGGTTGTTGGCTTTTTTTGTTTTTCTGCTATTTTACTGACATCCTCTCCTCCGGCTGCAGAGAGGACCCTCCCGCCAACTGAATGTTACAGAGAACATTTCTGGTGGCCCCAATCCTGAACTTGGTGCCCACTCTGCCAAGGCCAAGCACACGTGAGAGCCTTTTCAGCTCTGCTCCTCCTCTCTGCAGGTCAGGCTATGCTCACATCTCTACTCCATCTTGCTGGATGTGGCTTGACTCCAAGGGAAAAATCGGACTTCAGACTTGTAAAACACAAAACCAATCAAGATGGTCACTGGAACACACATGGAAGAAAGGAGCTGGGGCAGCATTTTCAGTCTCAGATTAATATTTTGTACTTTGCTACAGTTCCCCACCTGCGGTGCTCTTGAGTCAACACTGAAATAAGAGGTGGTTGGAACCGAGGACCCTCAGCTCCCAAAAATCGGAAGATGAAAAAAAATCAGCTTCCTTTCTTCACAGCCCTGCAAGTGCTGTGTCAGAAAAAGCTGACAGGAGAAGCTGAGGAGACAGGATGGGGTGAAGCTGTAAGAGATGCTGAGAAACCAGAGGGTTTACTATGGAATGTGGTACAGCAGCCAAGCTCCATGGCACTGGTTCAGGAAAGCAATTATAAACATTCTTAACTGCCTCCCTCCTCAGGAAATGTCTTAATAAGGTACTTCTCTTTAAAAAATATACTGAGTGCTGGGAGGTTTAAGTCCTGAACTGGGACTGCATCTGGAGATAAGATTCTCGTGGAAAAATGGGGCTCATCCAAGGTCCAGAGAAAAAGTTATTTTGGGAAGTTAAAAAAAATAAAATTAGTTAACATTTTTATATCCCTGGCCAAGGCATCTTAGACCTGTGATATCCTGAGCACTTCCAGGATCCAGGGCAGTCACAGCTTCTCTGAGCACCCTGTGCCAGGGCCTGCCCACCCTCCCAGGGAACAATTTCTTCCTAATATCCAACCTAAACCTGTTCTCTGTCAGTGTGAAGCCATTCCCCCTTGTCCTGGCACTCCAGACTCCTGTAAATACCCTCTCTCCATCTTTCCTTCGGGCACCTTTACAGTGCATGCAGAGGTCCCTCCCCTCTACCTGGAACAGGCTGCAGCTCCATCATTCCAGGTCTTAATGTGACCACACCTGTAAAGGACACGATGGCTCCTAGGCATTTTCACAAAATTACAAAGCTTCCAGAAAGCTACAAAGTACCACCATCTGGAGGGTCACTTTTACAGGGCACTGGGATTTTTGCCAGTCCCTGAGGCACCAGCATTATTTCTGCCTTGCCTGGATATCGGCAGAACTCAGAACAAACTTTCCCACAGACACCAAACTGAGGAGTAAAGGATCATCCAGAGAGAGGCTCCCCTGCACCAAGAACTTTTGAGAAATGGGGAGAAAAGCAGGGGGAACTAGGAGACACAGGGCACCCCACAAAAAGCAGGGTTTAGATTGAGGCTGGATGAGATCTCCCTGCTGGTGGTCTCTGGTGGCACTGTCCAACAGGCCCACAGACATGGCTATTCTCTCTCTCTGTCTGATTTTATTCCTGCTTTCATACCCACAGTCACTCTCCTTTATCCCATAAATCTTCCAGCACTTCCAATACAAGCAGAAGCACAGAGAATTCATCATGAAAAATGGCATAACAATGCTGAGATGGGTTATCAGCACACTCCTGCTGAAAATGAGGGTGTGAAACAGCAAGGAAAGCAACAGCTCTTTAAGAGGTCCAAGGACCTCACTCCTACTAAAAGAAAATGAGAATAAGGAATCCAGGCTCTTCTGGAAAACCTCCAGCCATCATTTCCAGCTGCATAAAGGAAAACATCTCATAGAAGTAGTTTATCTACAGCACTGCAGCTAAACCAGTGTCTAAACTGCCATAATTCAGTGTTCCTTGATAACTGAAGATTCTGGGAAAAGATAATCTTGCTCCTTCAAACATAAAATTGTTCCTCCCTTTAATATAATGTGTATAAAAATATAGGATCAGGCCTGAATAGGCAGGACACATGTGAAAGCCAGTGAAGAATTTGCAGAGACCCCTACTGTCTGTGTGGGTGGGGCAGATATTTCAGCCCAAGCATGTTTTGAAATACACTAAAGAGAAAATAAAAAAGCAAAAGCTGAGAACAACTGCAGTTCGGTCAGATTTTTTTCCTAACAGAAATAGATAATAGAAGAAGATCAGCTAAAATTCCAAAAACTCTTGAGAAGATTGTAAAAGTTTCTGTTTCATCAAAAATTTTCAGCATGTTCACAAAATCCAGAAGAGTACAACAAAAAAAATAAATGTAATTTATGATGGGTTTTTGCTTCTAACTGTAAAATACAACTTCCAAGCTGTCTTCTGCTCTGACACATTGTGAGAATAAGCAAACAAAAGGAAGAAAACAAAAATCAAAATGAGAAAGAAGCTGCCCCCAGCCTGCAGCCTGAATGCTGCAAGAGATGGATGTGGGGTGGGCATGAAGTCAAACTGCAGCAGAATAATGGGAGAGGATTTTAGTCTGGATTTAAACACTGAAAACAGAAATGGGGGAAAGGAAAGGGGGGGGGGAAGGGAAGGATTTTTTAAAAAAGGAAAGGGAACACTTAGATATGACTGAGCTGAGACATTCCTGTACAAGAAGTGTAAAAGCAACTATCACCTTTCAGGTATTTATAAAGTAAGCAACATGAAATCCAGCCAGGCCAGTCCCAGAGCTGCACAAGGGAATTTTCACAGGGCTCCTATTAGCTGCACATTTTCCCACATTCCTCGGGGCAATGAACACATTTCCTGTTGAGAAAGGCGAGAGCACGGCAGTCCATTTATCTGAGGGAGTGCACCCATCTTATCACAGTGTCTGAGCAGATCAAAGCCTCCTCACACTCCCAGCACTGCCACCCAAACTGGGGAGTGTCTGAACAAACTCCTCATTCCCTTAAGTAAATTAAACAGTCAAAAAAAAAAAAAAAAAAAAAAAGTGAAAGCATCAGTGCCTTCAGCAAAGCTTTGCTGCAGTGCTGGCAGTGGAGCGGGGGTTCTCCTGCTCTGGGAGGAGGATAACACACCACAGAGTCAGCTCCAAGCCTGCATCGCCCGTCTAAACCTTTGTGACACATTGTGCCAAAAAATATGTGCTGAGGCTTAAAATACCCGGTCCTGCTTGTCACTGGGCTTTTCAATCTCTTCTAATGGACTGCATCCTGCTTGACAACTTTCAGCTGAAAGGGATTCCAAGTATTTATTTTCCACATACAATTCCTATTTATATATATAAATACTTTCAAAATGGTCTAGATTTCCAAGTGGTCCTAGGAGTGTCAAATTCAATTTTTAGAATGAAATACAGACTTCTCAATCATGAGAGCACTTCCTAAAACATTATTCTGTCTGTAACACTAGCTGAAAAAAAATTCTGTAAGTAAACATCAATTTGAATAAAACCCAAAAATGCCCATAGGCTCACCCCCAGTTTATGCAATTAGCCATGTGTTTGAGAGATTATAGCAGTTATCAACATCATAAAATACTCCTAATGAACAATCAGCTGGGAGGTTTGACTCCATGGGATATGTGTGGATGGTTCACTCTGACTCCTGTATTTAAAGTATTCCTTCAGCTAACTAGGACTAGCAATAGTTAATTAACTTCTGGTTCTTTGAAATCTACAGACCCAGGGATTAAACCTGAAAAATCCCAGGCATTTTCTACTCCCAGTGCAGCCAGGACAGAGTCCCAGAGAGCCATTAGGTAAACTTGAAGTAATCTTATATAATTAATGGAAAAATCCTGTAACTTTTGGACAGCAGGTGGGTTTAGGAAAAGGACCTCATAAAACCCCCAGAAGCCAATTGAGAGATTACAAGTACCATAATATGCTGTAACATTCCTTCTGTAATTCCTCTGTGCTGAAATTCCAGCCAGGGAATGAGATGGAGGTATGTCTTTATGTCTCTTAAATTGTCATTTGATTAAAAGTCAGCAGCTGCATCATCTGAAACAATACTGTGCTCATGCTGGGAAGTCACAAATGCAAACTGCACTTTATTAAACCAGTTAGAAGCTGTTAAAATGCAGAATGCTGCTGGCACACCTTTTAGAGTAGATACTAAAATGTGCATCATGTGGGCACCTTAAATGAGTCACTTTTAAAAAGATTTATTTTTCAATCATTCCATAAACAAGAATAAATCAAAAACAACTCAGTCTTTCACCCCACTGAGATAAAGTAGATGCAAATGCTGTTTTCAAAGTTAATTGGCTCTGAAACACTTAAGTCTTGGAAAATAATTTTGAATGGCAAAACTCTTGCAAAACATATATTTCTCTATATCTGTCATCTTTTTTTAGCATTTGGAGTTCGCGAAGCACAGAAATGTTTTAATAAGTTAACACAGCTCCATGCAAATGCTGGAAAACATATTATCCCTCATATGAAATCAGGTTAATATTTGTCCTTATTCTAGCGCTGAAATAAGAGGCTGAGACGGGACTGGAAGTGGAATGGAAAGGGTGTAAGTGTGGCTGGTGACACAGACGAGGCTGTGACCAGCTGTGCCGACAGTGGCTCTGTGCCGGCAGTGGCTCTGTGCTGGCAGTGGCTCTGTGCCAGCAGTGGCTCTGTGCTGGCAGTGGCTCTGTGCTGGCAGTGTCTCTGTGCCAGCAGTGTCTCTGTGCTGGCAGTGACTGTGCTGGCAGTGGCTCTGTGCTGGCAGTGGCTCTGTGCCGGCAGTGGCTCTGTGCTGGCAGTGGCTCTGTGCCAGCAGTGGCTCTGTGCTGGCAGTGGCTCTGTGCTGGCAGTGTCTCTGTGCCAGCAGTGGCTCTGCGCTGGCAGTGGCTCTGTGCCAGCAGTGGCTCTGCGCTGGCAGTGGCTCTGCAGTGGCAGTGTCTCTGTGCTGGCAGTGGCTCTGTGCCGACAGTGGCTCTGTGGTGGCAGTGACTGTGCTGGCAGTGGCTCTGCACTGGCACTGGCTCTGCTCTGGCAGTGGCTCTGCTCTGGCAGTGGCTCTGCACTGGCTCTGTGCTGGCAATGGCTCTGTGCCGGCAGTGGCTCTGTGCCGGCAGTGTCTCTGTGCTGGCAGTGGCTCTGTGCTGGCAGTGGCTCTGCAATGGCTCTGTGCCGGCAGTGGCTCTGTGCTGGCAGTGGCTCTGTGCCAGCAGTGGCTCTGTGCTGGCAGTGGCTCTGTGCTGGCAGTGGCTCTGCAATGGCTCTGTGCCGGCAGTGGCTCTGTGCTGGCAGTGGCTCTGTGCCAGCAGTGACTGTGCTGGCAGTGGCTCTGCACTGGCACTGGCTCTGTGCTGGCAGTGGCTCTGCAGATCACTCTGCACTCACCCGTTCCCAGCGGGAAGCACGGGCTGCTCGGGCACCTCTGGAGTGACTGTGCAGCGCTGGCTGCCCCCAGCCCCGCTTAGCGCCCAGCGCGATCCGCAGCCGGCGGAATGTGAAGCATCCGGGCCGGCCTTCGGAGCAGGGGCTGCTGCCGGGCCGTCCCTGTCCCTGTCCCCAGAGACGCACTGTGCGCTGGCACAGGGGCTGCCAAGGTGGCCTGCCCTGGATGGCACGGAGGGTCGTGCCCATCCCAGCGCCGGCACTGCCGTGCCCAGGGGCCGGGATGCTGTGGGCACTGCCCGGGACTGCAGAGAGCCTTGGGCTCTGCCGAGAGGAGGACACAAACAGGGTCATTCTGCTGCTCTGTGTCTGGCCAGTGTCCCCTCCATGGCCATGAGCTCAGCCAGCCTGGTGTCCCCTCCATGGCCATGAGCTCAGCCAGCCTGGTGTCCCCTCCATGGCCATGAGCTCAGCCAGCTCAATGTCCCCTCCATGGCCATGAGCTCAGCCAGCCTGGTGTCCCCTCCATGGCCAGCCTGGGCTGTGGCACCAGCAGCTCTCTGCCTCCTCCTCACGTTGCCTGCTCCGCTGGCCAGACCCTGCTGGAATACAAATCCTGCCTGCATCCCTCCATCAATCCCTGCTCACTCTCCTTCTCCTTCCATCCCCAGTCACAGGATGCTTCAGGCAAAAGGCAAGAACATTGTAATAAAATGACATCTCCAAACAGAGAGCCTATTTTTTTCCCCGAGGCCCCTGGCTATCTCAGTTTCATTACATGTCTCAGGAGGGGGCATCACTCCCTGACAACTAACATCTGGCCCAGGAGACCTCCTAATTTAAAACAACAAACTAATTATTGTCACCTACTCTTTCCTGTAGCTTTTATCTTTATTTATTTTTTTTTCTGGAAGAAATATGTCAGCATATTTTTCATTTGAACTGCAAATGCTCTGGGGTTTTTCCCCCTTAAGTACTCTTAACTTTCTTCCATGGAGAGGAAATCCATATTTTATCAATCAGCTTCAATTATCTTCTGTATTTCATTGTGCAGTGTTGAATTATGAGTTGGAAGAATGTTGTGATTAAAGACCTTACAAACATCCAGATATCAGAACCACCAATCTTCCCGCCCACATGACTTGTTGTAAGGAACACTGAGCTGACATTAGGGAAGATTTTGTTTACTGTGATTCCTTTTTCAAATTGGAACTCTTGGTCTCTTTGTTAGAATATTGATAGAAGGAATAAAGAGCTAGAGGCATTTATTTGAAAAAAAAAAAAAAGTGATTTTTTAATTCTCACTTTTATTTCTTTTCCTCACAGAGTGCTTTTGGAGATCTAGAGGCCAGGCTGATTTTTTCTTTCTGGGCAAGGAAGAGCTACAGGGGCTTTATCATGTGGAACAAACACTACATTCATGGCTCAGACATGAAAAGTTGTCACCAATTTTCCATGCCTCTTTGGCAACTTATTTACCAAAATCTGTTCTTCAATTTTCCTGCCTTTAAACTGAGGCTCAAAATGCTAAACTTACTTCATGCACTGTTCTTCACTGCTTTCAAAGCTGAACACTTTTAGAAAAACTCAGCATTTTTTATTACTGATAGTGAAAAATTCCATTAGTCCACACAACAAATATTCACCAAGATTACCACAGAGCTATGTCTGAGAAGATGATTTTTTTTTTCAGGTTTGATGGGGAAAATATCAGTGTAGCCAGGAGGAAACAGTAGAAAGTGAAATCACAGCTTATTTTAAATTAAGTTTTTAAATTGATATTGATGGTGTCAGGATTTTTTTTTAACCTACTATAGAGCTACAATCCCAAGCCAATCCAGTTTCTAGGACATCCTGGACACAACAGCACCTTGTGCCCTTTGGTTGTTGGGTAAATATCATCTAGCAAGAAAATCTCCAAAATAATTTAGCAGCTTGAGAGACTCTTTCCTCAGGAATCATCCATCCAACCCACAAACCACCAGATGGACACATCTTTGGATCACCCCAAGAAAATACTTTGTCCAAAATTAAAAAATAGTCTTTTTAAAGAATGGGAAAAGCCCTTTTACAAAATAAGCAAACAAAAACACCTCCAAACCAAAACAAAACCAAAATTGCCTTTTAATTGGAGGCTAATCACCATCAATCATGAGTTCTACAAGAAAGAGGGAAAATTTTTCTCTATGACAATAAAGCATTGATGTCATCATTAATGACAAAAATGGGCCAGTTAGGAAAAGAACAGGGAGAAGAGAAGAAAATTAAACATTGGGTCCTAGAGGGAAGAGAAAAGTGAGGCTCCTCCAACCCTTTCTGCCCCTGCCTATTGTCACCTGAGCACCTCCTGTCCAATCCCATGGCCATGGGGCCATGTGTGGGGGCACTCTGGGGCCACCAGGCAGCACCACCAGGTCCATTAGCACTGATTGATTCATTCATTGTCACATTCCAAGGCTCTGCCCTTTGATGCAGACCAGAGCTGCTAATGCTTGGAAGGAGATGGGAGCAGTAAATAGCCAGCCCAGCCTGGCCAGGCCCAGGGAAGGCTGATAAAATGTTCCAGGCTCGTGAGGAAGCCAGTTGTGTTTTACTGCTCACACTTATTCCATAACACAGAGCAGGCTCCTGGCCCCTGGATTTTTACAATTGAGAGCACAATGCCTTCAGCAGAAGGAGGTGATGCTTCCAAAGCTATGCTTATCATCTGAATATGTTGTTCTAAATAAAAGTAAGTAAATTTAAAAAAAAAATCTCTTTTGTTTACCTTCATATTTTCACTGTAGGAATAATCCATGACTAAACTCTCTCTTTAAGAACCCTGGAGTTTATTGAAAGAGCACGAGTTCCTTGATTGTGCTTTGCAGGAGAGCAATAAAGGGCTCATTTAAGTTTAAACTGGCTGTAGAAGTCTTTAAAATTATTAACATTATCCTTCTTTATGAAGAACAATTTTATCCTCGCGTTTTTATCCTGGTATCAGGAGACGTTACCGCAGATGGTTTTACATTCCTCAGTGAGGTTGTTTTCAGTCCCTCTTGCTGACAGCACAGGACTGAATTACCCAGTGCAGCCTGGCTCTCCCTCCCCGTTTCTGCAGCCCTTCAGGAGAGCTGGCTGCGTAAAGAAGCCAGGATGGGGGGAAATTTTGGCAGAACTCTCCATCAGTCACTGGGGCCAGGCTGAGGGGGTGGTTTACAGCAAAAGGAGTTTTGAATATGATGAGGGAGATAAAGAATGTTGTTTTAGGCCCAGGAACTTCAGCTGGGGGGGATTCAGCAGGAATCAGGGACTGCCCACATGGAAGCCAGATGACAGCAATTTAGTCCAGGCTTTCAGACTCCCCAGGAGTCCCATTTAGTGCCACTGGATGGAATCCTGGCTCATGACACATATCTCAAGGGATGGCAATGCCTCCGGCTTTCACTTTTAAGGCTCAGAACTTCTCCCCCACCTTTTAGGCTCATTGGAGAGAGTGGATTTCAGCCTGGGAAGATCTAAGAGTTAATGTGGTCCTTGCTGTAAGCTGGGAGTGAGGAGCTCCATGGTACCCAGCACCTGGGGGACCAGGCGAGTCCAAGCCCTGACCTGCAGTTTAAGCAGCTTCTCTTTCTCCCACTAAATTACACAGCGACAAGGGAAAAGCAGCCCTTATCACCCTCAAACTTCATGGGGACCCTGGATCCCAGGCAGAGCAGCTCTGTGCTCCTCCAGGGAACGATCCAGTGCACATTCAGATTCCCAGTGCTGCTGAGCCTGATTTCTGCACACCCCAGGGACTGCTTAGGACCAGGGAAGCAGATTTCCCTCATGTACCATTGAAGTCTGAGCTGAACTGAAAGGCAGAGTGAGAAAAGACATAATGCCATTGTTTACTTAAAATGTTTGAGCACAAGAAGTTACATTATCATGTCCCAGCCAGTGACATTGAATTCCCCTGAGCTCCCAGCACGTGCTTGCCTTGGTTTTGGCCTGTGTGATTTGGGAATGAGCTGCTTGGCATTTGTAACACACCCAGTAATCTGGCACACACCAAAATGATCTTTGAATTTTTAATTTTTTGGTCTTCTGGGGTTTGCTTTTGGCTCCTAACAGCACGACCTTGATGCAGATCCAACAAAAAACTTAAAATACTTAACGGCATAAGTTTAACTGGATCATTACTATAATTATTGCAATAGTACAAGCATCTACTGGCATTTCTTTTAAAAAGAGAAATTCGATAGGGCTGTTTGGAACAGCTCTGAAATACACTGAGATTCAGGTTATTTTATGCATATGGTTGTAATAGAAAAGGACAGACAACAGGAATAATATTTTAAAAAATAAAATTAGAAAGATCTCTCCAGTCAGAGCATCTGTACTCAGAACTAAGAGACGTCACCAAGAAAATTCTACAGGGTCTGAGCTGCAACTTATAGGTGCAGATACCAGAGTTATGAGAATTTCTATGATGCAGAGAGAGAGGCAGAAATAACTGCTCAACATTCAAAGAACCCCATTTCCCCTTTTCCTGTTACTTCCTGGGCTCAGGCTCTGCAAGGTGCTCAGCAGCCACTCTTTTGGACAACACATACTCCCCAATTTCCCACCTTATTAAACAGCTCTGAATAGAGAACATAACACAAGAAGTAATTATTTAGTGACCAGGGTAATCAGGAAATACAGCACAAAACTTTCCTGAAGTGGGACCCCTACTTTTGCACATGGTTTAAAAGGAGCTGAGAAACACTGGCATTTGAGAGTAATGGTGTAACTTCCAGATTTAGTAGACAAGGCAAGACAGAGACCACGGGGAAATGAAAAGAGGAGGTGACACCAAGAAAAGGAGAGAAAAATTCCACAGCAGGGATGAACAGGGTGGGATTGCTGGGGAGTCTCTGCAGGGACAGGAGTGGGTCAATGATCCTGGTGGGGTCGCTTCCAGCCCTGGATATTCTGTGATTCTGTGAAGTATTTAGAGACCCAGCACTCAGTGAACTCTCAGGTGACCCTGCTGCTCTCCCACAGAACAAATCCTTGCGTGCTGGGATCCCCTCCTCACTCCCTCCATGGAACTCTGTCTTTTGGAGCAAAGCACAGTATCCCCCTGCAATGAGCAGCCTGGTCTGTGCTCAGCATCCCATGGCATCTTCAAACAATCTCCCCTCATTTTCTATAAAGCCTCGAAAAATAACCTCTTGAGATTGATATATGGGGAATTTATTTTGAACTGTAGCTGATACGGAAAAAATATCAGTGTTTGAAACTGTGTCATTTGGGAGATTATGGCTAGTTAGGTATTTGTTTTTACTGGCATAAAGGTGCCTTAAAGTGAAAGGTGGGGGGAATGACTGAAAAGTAAGTTTGGTCCTACAGATCCAGAGCAGCCTGAGAAAGTTGTTTGTTTAAATTTCCCTGTTTTGAAAGTTTTATCTTGAGAAATTTATATACTACCTTTTATTTCTGCTTCCCTGAGTGTATCATGGTTGTCACCAGCACAAATGACAACTTGAAGAGGACAGTGTCATGAGACTGTACATATGATCATCTGAAAATTCCAGCTGAAATTCCTGGACTCCTGTAAGATGTCCTGCTCTACCTCTTCCTTTCTTTCCTTCTCCCTCCCCAGCTTTTTCTCCCTCCTTGAAATTCTGAGAGTCTTAGTCCATGGTATTGCTTTCAGCTCTGGCTAAGATGGTAGGACATCTTTTTTTTTTCTTTGATACAGTTAGAGAATCAGTGGGATTGGGGTTATTTTCCACCCTCTCTTCCCCATATCAAATCACAGCCCTGTAATTATCTTTGGACCTGATATCTGCCACTTTCCCAGCAGATCACTCAGCACAGCAGATTTCCTAAATAAATTTCCTGCCCTGTTATTTTCATCTTGTGGCTAGCCCTCTTTCACCTTTGCTAGATTTCTTTACATTTTTTTTTTTGTTTTCTCCTAGTCTGTCTGTCATAAATATCCTCATGCAGTTCCCTCCTTTGCAGCTGTGAGTTTTGGAAGGAGAGAATTATCCCCAGAGATTCTTTTGTTATCTGGTGTCTCTGTTTATTGGCATTAAGCATTGCCCTTAAATCTCCACCATGTGTGAGACAATTTGCTTTTCCAAAGCAGCTCTGGACGCTCAGGTATTGGGACTTCCAGGATGTCATCAAGTCCTGCCCCAAAATCTTAGCCAACAAAGGCCCTATGACAGTTTCAAGGCCATCCCTACATAATTTTTGGCTTTTGGAATGTTGTTGTCTGCGTGGGAGCTTCAGGAATGTGTACCTACATTTGTAATAAAACCCAAACAAAAGGTTTGTGCAAAAAGTTCCCCCAATTCCCCCCCTGATGTAAAATGGTCCAAGAGAAGAAAATAATTACAAAGATCTTTCAGGTAGCAATGAAACCAACTAAGCAACACCTGTCAGACATGCAATTCACCCTCTCTGAATGAAAATCACTCTCAAAACCACTAAACTGAACCGATGGAAGAATCAGGATCATTACTTGAATCTACACTTTCTCTGATGAAGAATGAAAAGCATATAAGTAGGCAGAAGTTAAAATGAAAGCAAGCCTGTGATTACTGTAAATCATCATGGGCTCACCCCAAGCCCACATGCTTATCCATTCCCATATGCTTTTGGAGATAAAGTTCCTGCAAAGCACACAATACCCATGTTTGTATGGCACTGGATTATGGCTGCAAATAGGAAGGCCAAATGCTCAGTTTCTTCCTTGCTCTTTGCAGCAGCAAATTGCAATTTGCAAAAGGTTTTTGATAACATTTGGTATTTGGTGTTAATTGGACTTAAAAATGTTAATCGCCCAAATCACTGTGATCTTAAAGACACATGTAAATTATCTCAGCATGGTAAGGGAGCCAAAGCTCAGATTGCCTTGAACTTCTCAGTATATGGGTTTTCTCAATGTACAACTAAATGGTAGCAGGGTGATTTACTGTTCTTGATCTTTCTGGTGTGAAAATTAACAAAGCACTCACACTATATTTAACATACATAGATAACAGTTTCAGAGGTTGAAAACTAAAAATATGTATTTTCTTACTAAATATATAGGAAATTAATTATGTCTTCCAGCCACAGAGAATGTTATCCTTCCTTCACTAATCTACAAAAGGATGAGCACTTCCTGGAATAGAAGCTGCACTCCTTCATGATATACAAGACACATAATTCTGTAGAGAATCCCAGGATCATTATGTTGAAAATCCTACTAACCCATGTCCCCAAGTGCCATATCCACAGGTCTTAAATCCTTCCAGGGATGGGGGACTCCAGCACTGTCCTGGGCAGCTGTCCCAGGGCTGGACAGTCCTTTCCATGAAGGAACTTTCCCAAAATCCACCCTGAGCCTGCCCTGGCCCAGCCTGAGGCCGTTCCCTCTGCTCCTGTCCCTGTTCCCTGGAGCACAGCCCGACCCCCCGGCTGTGCCCTCCTGGCAGGAGCTGTGCAGAGCCACAAGGGCCCCCTGAGCCTCCTTTGCTCCAGGCTGAGCCCCTTCCCAGCTCCTCAGGGATTATCCAGCTCCTTCCCAGCTCTTTTCCCTGCCCTGGACACACTCCAGCCCCTCAAGGTTTCTCTTGCCCTGAGAGGCCCAGAAGTTCCCCAGGACTGGAGGAGAAGGAACTTAACCACTAATGCCCCAAAAACATCACAGGGGGAAATCATCAGGGTCAGAAGCCTTTTGGGCTGACATTCCCAAGAATGAGAATTCCAATCCTGTCTCTCATGGACTGTCCCCCTGCAGCCACTTCCACCCAGTTAGCACAATTTCACTGCAGAGCAATATAGGGCCTGTTTAGCTGTTTGTTCATTATAGAAGTTATGAAAATGAGATCAGAGGTTTTTTCTTTTGCTTGAGAGAGCAGCACAGCCCCCATTTCTCTGATCTTTGCACAGACTTCCATTCTAGCTGGACTTTATCTGATTTACCTATTGCTCTCAGCATGTCCAATTTCATTTCAGTAGCCCTTAATCAATTTTCTCATTAAATATGTCATATAGCCCATCACCTGGGAGCTCCATGCTATTTTTCCATCGTTTCCTACACTGTTTTTCACTTCCTATTTCAGAATTGCACTCAAAAGCCAACATTTATTTTTCTGTATTTCCCCACAACCCTTCTAACCTTAAGTTCTTATTACTGTGTCTGAGTTCCACGTCCTGTTTGAAGCCAGCCTCAAAAGGGCACAAATTCCAAGAGACACAACTTCCTGACTCTAAAGCTGGACAAACAAACAAACAAACAAAACCCCTGAACAAACACAACCACCCCAAAAAAGGGTATATTAAAAAATAGGCTGGTTTGGATTCACCCAAGATGAGCTCAAACTATCTCCTCCTTCATTTATCCATGGAAATTGCTGGTTATTCTCCCCCTCACAGATCTGCCTGAGCACAGAACTTGACTTTTCCATCCTTATTGACACTCAGAAATACACTTTTTATAAAACCTTATTAATTTTGGAGTGGCATGACTGAGGTTACAGCAGTGGTCCTTCACTTTTCATCTTCGTGGGAGAGTTTTGCAAGGTGTGGTCATCTCTAAACTGCTACATTCACTCCAGGCAGCAGGACAGTAGAAGGAATAAAGTCTTTAGGCTTCCAGAACTAATAAAAATACACTAAAGTTTCAAAATCACAATCACAGAAACTCCAGAAATGTAGAAATAACATACTGTTCATTCCAGCAAAAAAATCTTTCTTATATTTTAATTTGTGATAGGAAAATATTGGAAAATATTGGAAAACAAGTTTTCTTCAAATTTCTTCATGTATCAATGCAGAACTTGGCAGATGAGCAAGTCTAAAAACTCTTTTAGATTCTGAATATCAGAGCAAGCTACGGTTTTTATAACAGAAAAATGAAATTATTTTATGTGGCAGATACATTTGGGATTCAATACTGTTAAAGATATTTTAAAGTATTAGACATTAAACTCCTTTTGCAAGTCTCAGACTGTGACCTTGATCTCAAATTCAGGACTTTTTCCCCAATACCAAGCTGTGCTGGGCACTCCAGTTGTCCTTCCTGGTTTTACAGTATCTTCAGCCTCAACACATGGAAATAAAAGACCTGTTTATCCAAACTTTGTCATCTCTCACCAGCTTGTTAAACTAAATTTAGATTAACTAGCAATGTTTTTACTGCAGAGAAGGCGATCTCTGTCTCTTCAGAAATCTGATAAAAATAAGGCCACAGTATCAATCAGATTATTGAGTTCAACACACATTATTAATTTTGACATAATCAGCTACAGTCCAAATCTATTTATCCTAGGACACTCAAATCCATATGAAGGCAGTACTATAAAATTATGGAAATCATATGATACCATCTGTAACAGAGGGTGAAGGAAAAGAACAGGAAAAAAAAAAAAAAAAAAAAAAAAAGGAAGACTTAAATGTGTTGACCAGACTGCATATGGGGCACATGAAAAATCAAGCATATGCTGCACTGGCAGAGATATTTTTGTGACTTTAGCCATTATGAGAAATACTTTAAGAAAATAAAACTGGTGTTTTTAGGGTCTTTGTGTCAAAGACAGCATGTCCACATGCAGGAAACAAAGGAACGGGCTGCCTGCTAATAAAAGGTTACATTTTATCATTGAGCAAAAAGCCCGAGAGCTGTTAAAATGATGCAGTCCTTCGTCTATCCCATAGGGCATCCCCAGCTTCAATGTGGGTGCCTGACCCAATGTACTGTACAGTTATGCCAGGCTTAAATAAAGTTGCTTTCTCTAAGATGCTGAACTGGAAAAGCCAAGTGAAGGAACCTTGCACACAAATCAAGGGCTTCTGAGGACACTGTGAGAGCTAGCAAAGAGCCATTGCTTTGTCACAGCCCAGGAAACTCCCCCTGTGCATGCACTGAAATGTGTCACAGATGTCCTCTACCCATTGCATCCTAATAGGCAAAACACATGCTATGAGAATATTTGATTTGATTTGTTAGTGACAAAGGTTTGGTTTAGAGGATTAAACAGCATTTTCATTTCACAGAATCCCAGGCTGGACCAGGCCAGAAGGGCCCACGGGGGCTGCTCTGGTGGCACCTCCCTGCTCCCCCAGGGCCATCCCAGAGCCCAGGGCACAGCAGTGTGTCCGTGTGGCTCTGCAGTATCCCCAGGCAGGAGCCTGCACAGCCTCTGTGCCCCATCTGCTCAGGGCTGGGCACTGCCCAGGGCAGGAGCTCTGTGCATGGGCAGGGGCAGCTCCTGGGCTCAGGCCCTGCCCGTGGCTCTGGGGCCATGGCTGGGCCCGGAGCAGAGCCTGGGCCCTGCTCTGCCCCTCCCTGCACACAGGGACACCCAGGCCTGAGGGCCCCTCTCAGCTGGGGCTCCTCTCCAGGCTGAGCAGCCCCAGCTCCCTCAGCCTTTCCTGGGCACCGAGATGCTCCAGGCCCTTGCTCAGCCCCAGGAGCTCCTGGCCCTGCTGTGCTGAGGATCCACAGCTGGACACAGCACCCAGAGGTGCCTCCAGGGCTGGGCACAGGGGCAGCATCCCCCTGCCCTGCTGCCAAGGCTCTTCCCCATGGCCCCAGGGCACCCTTGGCCTCCTTGGCCCCAGGGCACTCTGCTGCCTCAGGGACAGCTCTGTGTCCCCAGCACCCCCAGGGCACTCTGCTGGCTCAGGGACAGCTCTGTGTCCCCAGCACCCCCAGGGCACTCTGCTGCCTCAGGGACAGCTCTGTGTCCCCAGCACCCCCAGCTCCTTCCCCTAGAGCTGCTCCAGCAGGTCCCCCCAGCCTGTGCTGGTGCTGGGCTTGTTCCTGCCCAGGAGCAGGACCTGCATTTGCTTTGGTTGATCATCAAGTGTTTTCTCCCTGCTCATCTTCCCAAGCTGTTGAGGCCCCTCTGAAGGGTTGTGGAGCCCTCCCACACTTTTGTCCCTGGCTCCCAGGTCAGGCACCATGGAAATATTGAACCAGTTAATCATTCAAGGAACCAAATTCTGAATAAAAACAAAGCTATGTAAAAACACTCACAGTTGCATATTAAGGTCATCCAAAGCACTGCAGCAGAACCTTAGAAAAAGAGACCCTGATTTCCATGAGTGTGTTCAACCATTACTTGTATAAACAATTATTTCAGTTGTGTGGCTCCACTTAATGTAAGTGTGCCTGCAAAAATCCAGCTAAACATGTAATTGGATTTTTGTGCATACAATTACTGTGCTGTGGCCACTGAAGAAGCCCTCTAAAATACAGATAGTTAACAGAAATTACGGGGGCAAATATTCTGTCCCAGGGCTTAAATATGAGAATCGTATTTTAGAAATCCAAATGCCCAGAGCACGGCTCAGATACAAAGCAGGTTTATAACCAGGATACTAAATTTTAAAAAACTGGAATTTGTGGTACTATTTAAACCAAAGAGTAAAACAACCTTATATTCTCTCAATATTTCCTGTTTCCATTTGTATTCTGCTCATTTGTGCATCCCCATTTCATGGTGACTGTTTCTCCCCATGCACATAGACATGCTAATATCTTCATGGATTTGTTTATAATAACCTTTAAATCCTTTCCCTGTCATTATGCTGCAGAGATTTTTGTTGTATATACACTTTTTACTCTGGTTCATTGCCTACACATCGATTATTTCGCATTTGTCTATGTTAAACACTGAAAACCATTTTCCACTTGCTAGTCCAGCCATTTGAAAATAACCAAATCTATTAGAAAAAACTTGGTTCCTTTCTTCTCAGTTATTAGCTGTACATTTAATTTTGATATTATTATCAAAACATCCAAGTTGGTCACAGGAAACAGCGTATTTTTCAGACAAACGGCCACAAAACACCTGTTTGGATACTGTCATTTCCAATAGGGACACTCACACTTAGAATGAAACTGCTGAGGTCTCTATGCTGGCTTTAAAGACACTTCAGAGTCAACAAGAGCTGCTTTCCCTGATTTTCTATGTAGGCAACTGGATTTTTCAATATTTATTGTTATCTACTGTCACCAAATTATTATTAATCTCATATTTCCAGCAACAGAAAAATCACAGAGTCACAGAACATTTTGGGTTGGAAAGGACCCTAAAGTTCATCTCATTCTACCCCCTGCCATGGCAGGGACACCTCCCACTGTCCCAGGCTGCTCCAGCCCCAGTGTCCAGCCTGGCCTTGGGCACTGCCAGGGATCCAGGGGCAGCCCCAGCTGCTCTGGGCACCCTGTGCCAGGGCCTGCCCACCCTGCCAGGGAACAATTCCTCATCCCCAATATCCCATCCAGCCCTGCCCTCTGGCACTGGGAGCCATTCCCTGGCTCCTGTCGCTGCAGTTCCTGAGGAACTGTCCCTCTCTGGGTTCCCTGCAGCCCCTCAGAGCCTGGAAGGAGCTGTGAGCTCCCCACACAACCTTCTCCTGTCCAGGCTGAGCAGCCCCAGCTCTCCCAGCCTGGCTCCACAGGGGAGCTGCTCCAGTCTCCTCAGCCCCTCCATGGCCTCCAACATGACTCTCTCCAACAGTTCCATGTCCTTTTTATGTCTGGACACCAGAACTATCCCCAGCATCCAGGTCTCAGAAGAGCAGAGCGGAAGTGGATAATCACCTGCCTCACTGCTGCAATTAATGTATAAAATATGCTTAATTTATTTATTAATGTTTTGCATATTAATTGAATAATACTGAAATATTGTATCTGTGATGTCTGAGCACAGTACTATGGTCCAAATGTCTTTCAACCTCCCGTAGATCTCTTTACAGAAATTTCCTGGGCTTTCCATAATCCTGACAGTGATATGAATAAGGACTGGTCAGCTCTGGCTGTTTTGCCAAGTAATTGTAGCAGCAGGGTGAGATGGTGAATGCTGCTGCCTTCCCTGAAGGGGCTTTGGTGAGGCATTGGGGCAGGCACACAGCAAACACACTCACAGTCACATGGCCCAGCTGCTCAGGAGGAGACACCACAGGGGCTGCTCTGACACAGCTTTATTGGATCCCTCGGTGAAGGGCTCCATGGAGAGAACACAAGGAATCCAGGAAGGTCCACGTTGAAATATGGGCAGGAGGGGCTGGAACAGCATCAGGACAAATGGGCTGAGGGCACAGGGGATGCACACCTGGGGCAAAGGGTAGGAACCTATGGAGAATGCCAGGCTGGAAATGCAGACGTACAAGGGCCAACAAGGAAATGGAACAGGGAACTTTCTACAACTGAGACAAATACGGGAAAGATGGACAGGTAAGGCCAATGGGGGGGAGAGAACTTGGGTTAATTAACATGGTGCTGCGGAGCACCATGGGGAAGCCCTTTCTCTCACCTGAGTTGGAGGAATGCCTATGGTGTGTCCTTCCAGGCCATGGCCATGACCTTCCCCTGGTGGGCCCACACCTCTCCACTGTTAGTGGCTGGTACATTCAAGCTGCAGCCCCTCCTGAAGTTATGAGGCAGATACAGCCTGGGTATAACACAGTGACTACAGCTTAAAGACCAACCTAAACATCTTCCATTTTCTCTGAGGCTTCCACTTTTGACTGGTTGAGTTTTAACCTTCACTGGTAAAGTCAAAGTATTTTTGTAGTTTTTTTCTTCTCTACTCCCATTTTCAGTGACATTAGAGACAAAGTGAGGGACTGTGACACAAACAAATTAAAACTCCTGTAAGATGGTCTGAACAATCCGAATTTCTGTGGTGGGCCCAGTTATTTGCTGCAGAAACAAGGAAAGTTTCAGAAGTGTCCTTTTCAAATGTGTTACCCATAGGTTTTCTGGAATACCAACCCCCATTTGAGACTTTATTGAGTGAAAACACCTACCTTACAAGTGTAATGTCTTTTCCATAAATATTAGTATCATCTCCAGATTCTTTGTGTCCATTTCCAATAAAACTTTATTAAAACATCAAGCTGAACTTTGCCAAACTTATTGTAGCCCATTCAGTGCTTTTCCTTTCTATGTTATCTCCACACTACAAACTCCTGTCTTCTACCTCAGCTGTAGAACCAGGACTAAGGTTTTTTCACCAAGCCAGACTTAAATCCCATCTTTTATCTCTTTGGAACCATGCTTTTATCCATCTTTAGAGAATTCACTTTTCTCTATAAGCAAGGTAAGAATATGTGCCTAAAAAACCCCACCAAATTTAAGCAATACAAAAACCATCATTCTAACGGAATAAAAATTTAATTTGTAAATATTGACTTAGGCCGACTGTTTCCACATGAGGCGTAACCAAGCACAATTTATGGTATAGGTTACAAATAAACCTTTGGAAACAGTCAGAACTGCTGCTGGAAGCAGCACCATTGAGTAGCACCACTGCTGCTATGGGAGATAATTTTGTGCAGCCAATGTAATATATTTCTAATGCAGACCTGAGAGAACAGAATAAAATCCCAAAAAAAAAAAAATTAAAAACTCACTAAACTAGTAAAAAAACCCCTCAACTCGTAATGAAGAGGCTTAAAAATATTTTTAAAACCCTTTAAAAGTATCAGTTCTCTGCGGTCCTTCATTATTTTTCTTCTTTTCTGTACCCTTCTTCCTCTCTAAGTACTCAATTCCAATGCTCATCTTAAAGAACTGCCTGCTGTAGGTAATATGAGCATTACAAAGGAATGCATTTGCCCTGGATGTAGCAATAGCTACAAAAATGCAACTTAAGGAACACAAATTTAGGAATCACTCATCTCAAAACACTGGCAGTCACCATACTGTACCCAGAAGCATCAAGCTATTACAAATTTAGCCACTATGACAAAGATATAGAAAAACAGAAACCAGAAAAAGTGAGAGAAATAAAGGCAATGAGGCAGTGCAGGAGGGTCTGACATTTATCATTTGCATTCTGCTGGTTTTATTGGAGGGCCTGGCTTGCTATTGCACCACTTCCCCCATTTATAAAAACAAAGTGACATCATTTTATACCATTTCCATTCTTGCTTTCTTTTCTGAATGTTCTGCTCTTCCCTTTAGCGCTTGGGACACTTTACCAGACATTCAGTATCCATCCAGCTGGGGCTGTCCCTGGATCCCTGGCAGTGCCCAGGGCCAGGTTGGACACTGAGGCTGGGAGCAGCCTGGGACAGTGGAAGGTGTCCCTGCCATGGCAGGGGTGGAATGGGATGGGATTTAAGGATCCAACCCAAACCATTTTGGGGTTCCGTGGTCTGCACCATTTAGGTATTTTTCCTTTGGGTTGTGGGCTGACCCCTCATGCGGAGCTTCCTCACCCTGTACTTGCTTTGCAGGAGCAAAGAGAGTTCCAAGTCTGCCAACATGAAAGGAAAAGCTGACTGAATTCCCCTCTGCTGGTGCAGAACATGGCTGCCAAAGCAAGAATCAGCTGTATTTTATTTACTGGATATTTACTGGGAACAGAGATAGGAGAAAGGAATATTTTGCCAGTGATACAAGAAAATAGCAATTTCTATTTTACTATTCTATCTCTATCTAATGAATATTCACCCCAGAGGTTATATGATAGTTGGGTGAGTTTTCTTTTAGGGAAAAATCAATCAAAAGACAATTCTGCAACTGTAAATATCTTCTCACTGAGAATTGCATTCACCTTGCAATACTCAAGAGAAAGCATCTCATTTGTTCAATTAATCTGACCTTTATCAAGAGTTTGCCCAGACAAAACACTCTCAGGGAAGGAAGTACTTGAAGTCAGAGTGAGCAGCACTGGGGACCGGAGGAAGCTGCACAAAGGGATGTTTAAAGGATGTCCCTGCTCACACTGCAGAGCTGCTGCTGATTTACAGGAGGTGCACAGCTCTTGGCCAAGCTGCTCCCCACAATCCTCCCAAAAGCAACTGAGATGCCTCCAAGTGCCAAGAAGAAGTGCTGAGGAAGCCCTCCTGGGTCCCCAAAGTCACCTCTCTATGTTTACAACTCACTTAAGCCTCAACACCAATTTTTAAATTCCCACTGAATGATCTGAAACTGCCCAAGAGCAAAGCCTGGTGTCACGCACACAGAACAGTCCTGGCTGGGGAACCAGGCTCAGAATTGTCTGAAAAATGTCCATGCTCTCTCTCTGTGGCTACAGGGACTGGGATGTCAACACTGGGTGGTTGTTAAGGGCAGAGTCTGAAGGCTGATGGCTTTCACAAGAACAGAACTGAAGAGTACTGGGTTGAGAAGGGTGAAATGAGAGTAGGTGTGGACATGGGAGGGAGGGAGGGAAGGAAGTGGCGGAAGGAAGTGAATGAAGTGGCGGAAGGAAGGAAGTGGCGGAAGGAAGTGGCGGAAGGAAGTGGCGGAAGGAAGTGGCGGAAGGAAGTGGCGGAAGGAAGTGGCGGAAGGAAGGAAGGAAGGAAGGAAGGAAGGAAGGAAGGAAGGAAGGAAGGAAGGAAGGAAGGAAGGAAGGAAGGAAGGGAAGGAAGGAAGGAAGGAAGGAAGGAAGGAAGGAAGGAAGGAAGGAAGGAAGGAAGGAAGGAAGTGGCGGAAGGAAGGAAGGAAGGAAGGAAGGAAGGAAGGAAGGAAGGAAGGAAGGAAGGAAGTGGCGGAAGGAAGGAAGGAAGGAAGTGGCGGAAGGAAGTGGCGGAAGGAAGTGGCGGAAGGAAGTGGCGGAAGGAAGTGGCGGAAGGAAGGAAGGAAGGAAGGAAGGAAGGAAGAAGGAAGGAAGGAAGGAAGGAAGGAAGGAAGGAAGGAAGGAAGGAAGGAAGGAAGGAAGGAAGGAAGGAAGGAAGGAAGGAAGGAAGGAAGGAAGGAAGGAAGGAAGGAAGGAAGGAAGGAAGGAAGGAAGGAAGGAAGGAAGGAAGGAAGGAAGGAAGGAAGGAAGGAAGGAAGGAAGGAAGGAAGGAAGGAAGGAAATCCAGCCCTAGATGTGTTCTGAGAGCCACTGATTGCTCTGACTTCTCTGACCAGTCCTTAGAAAAGAAAAGGGCTGGATGCTGATTTTGCTTTAAATGGCCCAACCTTACGCTAACTTGGAGCACCAGGTTGTTTATTATTCAATTATTTTCCAGCCATTCTTATCTTTCCTCTCCCCCAGCACCACCATGATGCATTTTGCTGGTCTGCAGATGTACAGTGCCACAGACATCCACCTCAGCCACTAAAATATTACCTTTCCATCTGAACACCCTCTTGTAGTCCAAAAATACCTTAAAGTCCTAAGTGTGACTTTCATATAAGCCACCTGTTCAATGGCAAAGACAAAAAGGTTCAGTTTAATTGGGCTGCTTTCCTTTTGGCCATTTTCTTAAAAGGAGAATCACTTTCAGTCATTCTTTACTGCTTTAGGAATATCAGTTTTCAGTACAAACCCATTTTGGAATATTATGAGTACACAAAATCTGTTCACATCCATTGAGGTGCAGACTCTGGAGTAACAGACCTTCCTTCTTCTCCTAGGCTGAAATTAGCAACCTGAAAGCCAATTTTAAAAAGTGAAATTGGAAAATGAGAAATTCCAATAGAAATTCAGATCTTTTTTTTCTTTTCCCTTCATTAATTCCTGGCTGCAGCCTGTGTAACTAATTGCAAAAAGAAATACCTGCTAGAGGAGCAGGCATGGATTGGAATCAGGTGCCTGCATTTGGGAGAAAGCTATTAAGCAGCAGGTCATGCTGCCTGCTTTTTGTGAGTTTATTGCCTCCCATTCAATCTTACATTAAATTTACTTTACCATAAATTGAGACTATGGGATTCTGCAGGATCAGCCCCTAGCACCCAGCAGATAAAAGCCTGTGCAAATGCTGGCAGGGTCAGAGTGGCCAAGCCTGCTTGGCTAGAGAGCCTAAATTGACTCACGAGCACTGCTGCTCCCAGCCAAAAATAAGTGTGGATTGCTTTAAATTTCCTTTTCTCCGTTTCTCACAGGCATCTACATTTACATCAACACATAGTGAGTAGACGAAACACAAAGACATTTGAGCAGAATCTTCTTTAAACTTGTCAAAAACGCCTTTTTCTTCCTTTTTCCTTACTTTAACATTAATTGAAGCTGGGCAAAACTCCTGGCATTAACAGCAGTAAAAGCAGAGCTGGTACATTAGATTTAATTAGCATCTACACCAAAGATCCTACACCCCCTGAGCTATTTTCCACCCAGGAAACCCTTCCTCTCCAACCAGCTGGGATGGGCCCAGGGCAGCTCTTCCCCAGCAGCAGCAGTAAATTCCAGGAGGGGCAGGGATCGGGTGAGGTCACACCAAGCCTAACTGGGACAGCGGGGCAAGCACTGCCCTCCTTGTGAGAGCAGCTTCCCCATGAATAAAATCAAAACATTCTTCAGAGATAATTGAAATCATGTTTACTGCATGGGTTCATAAATCTGAGATGTGGAGCTGCACAGACACTGTTCAATCCCAGCAATATCATCATAAATCAAAAGACCAGCAACTTGAAAGTCTCTGATGCTTTTTAGAATAACCCAAAGACTTATTCTCAGCGTTTGTTTTTTTCTGCTTTCCTTCACTCTTCTGTCCTGTAGGATGTGTGTTGCCATCTATATTTAACAGGAAATGTAAAAGACAGCTTCGTAGATCAGAAAGACGAAAGTTTCTTCTTGTTCTTCTGTTCCCTTCAGCTCACTCTGGTACCTCCACCCCCTCCCTGGCTCTTGTTTTTCCCATCTCCATGCTGTTTCCTTTATCCTCCCTTCCTCAGTCCCCACAGCTCCCTGTTGTTTCTCTTTCTCCTCTTTCTGTTCCACCTCGTCCTATTCCAGCCCTTGTGTTCTGATCTCCTATTTTCAAAAATACCAGACAAGAAGGTAACAGAAAAAGAAAAAAAAAAATCAAAAGCTCTTGGCAAGGCTGCTGTTCTGTAAATGACCTAACTGGACATTGTGCTACTTTTATTTTAAGAATTTTTTAGGACAAATCCAAGCAGCTCTTCTTTTTCTTCTAATATGAAGGTTTTTTTGCTCTAAAAAAAGTCCAAGTTACAAAGCATTTTTAACCTTTTCCAAGGAATAAGGACATTTGTAGCTTTGCTGGTGGAAGAAGATTGGTAAATTCAAAATAACACCGTGTATCAGTGATTCATAACCTTCCCAATTGCGCTCTGTCCATGAGTCACATCCTTGTTTTATATCTGGTGTGGAGTTACAGGGCTGATTTTGACTCTGGGCCAAAACCAAACTTCTTTTTCCCAGGTCACAGGTCAGGACAAATAATTCCTTTAAACATGGTTCTGGTTTCTTATGAATATCTTGGCTCCTGAGCTCCCTTGGTAAGAAAAGAGGACAAATTATCCCATCATAAAGGTTTCAAATAGATGCAGAATTCATGAGCACATTTGCATGCCTGGTTTGGAAATGTCACCTGTCTGTAAAGGGATTATCCACTTCCACATCCAAATGCCCAATTTGTGCATGCGGTCATGGCAAGTGGAGAGCAACCCTTCCTGGAAAACCTGATTTAACTTCTGCACCTAGAGCACATCTTTCAAGGCACATCTGAGTAGAAAGTTTTAATGATTCTTTTCAAGGATGTTTAAAGGTATTTTTTAAAATGGTTCTTCCCAGGGATAAAAACATTGTCATTGTCACTGAGTAGCATCACACCAGTGTCAACCTCCACAGCCCCACTAAATTCCTGTGATCTAAGAAAAACTGTATTTCCTATTCATTTTTTACTACCCCAAATGACAATGGTCAAGTCAGGCAAGAGGAGAGATAACAGAAGGTCTGCTCAAAAGGACATCAGAATATCCACAAACATGGGGGAAAAAATCCTCTGTCCCAAGGTTTTTAGAGAGCCTGTGCATACCATAATGTGTATGGAATTGGCATTGTTCACCTGCACAGGAGAAGCCTTAGGGTGAGCTCAGTGTGGCCTTGCAGGGCCTGAAGGAGCTGCAGGAAAGATGGAGAGAGACAATTGCCAAGGGCTGGAGGGACAGGACCCAGGGAATGGCTCCCACTGCCAGAGGGCAGGGCTGGGTGGGATATTGGGGATTAGGAATTGTTCCCTGGCAGGGTGGGCAGGCCCTGGCACAGGGTGCCCAGAGCAGCTGGGGCTGCCCCTGCATCCCTGGCAGTGCCCAAGGCCAGGCTGGACACTGGGGCTGGGAGCAGCCTGGGACAGTGGAAGGTGTCCCTGCCCATGGATGGGCTTTAAGGTCCCTTCCAACCCAAACCATTCTGGATTCTCTGACTTCACATATATATATATATATATATATATATAAATTTTAAAAGGTACAAAACAGAAATAAGCATCAAAACATGTTCAGAGTATTTTTAAATGGACAGTGTAGATTTCATAGGTTATTGCAAAGAATGAGGTTTTGGGCTGCTTTTTCTCCATCCTCCTGAAGCAAAGGTTGCTTTTTCCTGGGAGGGGCTGTGGAGACAAAGCCTGTTAAGGATCATCTCCAGCTGCAGAACTGGAACTGCTCTCTGCAGCTCTTTGTGTCCTGTCAGCTCGCTTGGACAACTGATGGCTGGGATGAGGATGAACTGTGACACTGTCAGAAAGCAGGGACTTGAGTTTGCACAGACTTCTGCCACTACTGGAGCCTGATAAGATTAAAACTTGTGGTTTTGTTGTGATGGGAGTTCTGTGGCAGAGCACTCCTCTGGCTACAGGGCAGGGCTGTGTGAGCCTGAGCAGGCAGGGAAGGAGAGGAGGAGGTACTGGGGTACAGACACTCTGCTTTGCTACCCCACTCAGGAGCACTGGAGACCGGGGGATATTGGGAACACAGTGGTTCTTAAAGCATGGCACTAGAGCTATGTGCTGTGCACTGACATTTCAGAGTAGCCAGGTGAATGGGGTGACCAGATAAGGAAAAGCATGGTTAATACAATGCATATGTAAATGAGGGTGTGCATTATCCTAGGGGATCACAGCATGAGAACAGCTGAGCACTCGACAGAGGAAAGGACCTCTCTGTCTGTGCACACAGAGCTTGCCGTCAGTGCCAGCGCCAGTCTTAGGACAGCAAATGCCACACACCCATGGAATGTGTCTGTCCTGCTCCTGGACATCCTGCAGGACCAGCTGGCTGCCCTCCCATGGACAGCCCATTAATCCCTGCCTGCCTGGGACAGCCATTAACCCATCCCTGTATGGGACAGCCCATGAATCCCTGCCTGGGACAGCCATTAATCCCTGCCTGGGACAGCCATTAATCCCTGCCTGGGACAGCCATTAACCCATCCCTGCCTGGGACAGCCATGAATCCCTGCCTGCATCCCCCAGTGCTGGCACAGCACTGTGGCAGCCATCACTGTGGCACATCCCATCACACCAACTGCACAGACAGGAAATGGGGAAAAGGCAACACTGCTTGAGCTCTGCTTCAGCTCCCACTAGCAGTTGCTCTTGTTTGTCCCCAAAGAATCACATCCAAACTCTTGTGACATGAC
This sequence comes from Calcarius lapponicus, assembly GCA_039654755.1. Taxonomy (NCBI): domain Eukaryota; kingdom Metazoa; phylum Chordata; class Aves; order Passeriformes; family Fringillidae; genus Calcarius; species Calcarius lapponicus. Next base: position 21,259,334 of record CM077474.1, on the reverse strand, counting down.
TACGAGGGCTCCAGAGAAGCCAACAAGCCATTGAATTAATTCATGATTAAAGGTACTGCAAAATTTGGTGCCAGGTTCCTGGGCCCAGTAGGGCTGTGCTGGTTTCTCTTGTGCAATGTTTCCCATTCCTTGAGTTACATGGTATGATCTTTGCCTGACTTATCTTCTTCTAATTGGAAAGAAAGACAGGGCTGGAAGGGATTTCCTGAATAACCAAGTATAATCTCCTGCCACCCACAAGAACAATAACATAGAAACCTTTTAATTCCCATTTAGTTCCTCAGGACAGGGACTGGCCCTTCTTCTGAGGAACATTCTGCAATTCAAAAATATGCACAAATGCCAAAAAAGCCAGAGCTGATTAAAAAAAAAATAGTGGGGAGATGAGTAATGCAGATGGCTTGTGCTGCCCATTCCAAACACATTCTGACCTATGCTGCTTGCTTACCTTCAAATCTCTTATCTCTGTCTTGGTGGCTAATGACCTGGAATACACAAGTCTCACGTTCAGGCTCTAAGACAACAAGCAATCCTACAGAGAAAACTAGCAGTGTGTCCACAGCTTGTCCTCTGGAACTGCCCGTGGCAGGGCTGGAGGTTTTCTGGGTGTTTCTGTTGTTCTGAGTGACCCCAGGAGCAGCAGCCCTGATCTGGGTGGGAGCAGCTCCCGAGGGAAGGAGGATCAAGGAGCCAGGGCTGACCTGAGCAGAGCACCGAGTCCAACAGCACACGGGACTGGCTGAAGCTTGCTTTGGCACTTGGGGGTGATAATTAGCTGAGGAGCTTAATTGCAACCTCAGGCACTGCAGCAGGGCCTTGGTGACAGGCTGGGGCAGTGCCGCCTCTCTCCAGGAGCTGACACAAAGGGAGGACAAAACTGGGCTGCTCTCAATATCACAAATGGTGCTGCTGCTTGTGGCTGAGATATATGGGTTTGTTCCTGCTTCTCTCAGGTTCTCCTCCTCCCAATGATTTATGTCAGGGGGTTGTGCTGGCATGGAACTGCTCACTGTGACAGGGGATGTTCTGGATGTGAGAACCCCTAACTCAGGACCATTCCCATGTCATTTCTCTGCACAGCTGACAGAAATCTCTTTTCCTGGTTATTTATTTATCAATTCCCAATACTACATCAGTGCCCAAGAAAACCAGCTCTCTACTCAATCCATACAGGTACATTTTTGGCTTGACAAATGGCCCGCAGTTGTTAGAAAATCACACGGTTTTTTAAAGAATTGAGAAATGAGCTCTGCCTAAGTGCAGTAAAACCCCCAGATTTCTCTGTGTTGATTTTCCCTCTTTAGTGTCTGTTCAGAGAACATCCTCCATGCCATGCTCTGCAGATGTGATGTATGATAACACAGCTGTAACTAAAAAATGATATATGAAATAAAAATCTCTCAGCAGTGCAGGGTTGGGAATACAGAGGCTGCAAGCACCAGAAGCTGCTGCTGTAGCACTTGGAAATGAGGCAGGAGCCAGGGTACTGCAGGAAGGATTCAAACACCAACTGTATTAAAAACCTTTCAGGATGTACACATGCCCTCTTTAATGTGCTTTATGAACTGTGAGAGGAGGCTACAGCAGCGAGTCCTTTGGGATCTGAGTCCAGCCTGGGAAGGTGGGAAGCTCAGGGTCTGCTCCCAGCCCTGTAAAGGGCCCAGAGCTGAAGGCTCTGCCAGCAGAGCTCCCAGGCCAAGCCCGGCCCCTCTGGATGTACTGCCATTTTTGCCCCTCTGGATTGTAGTGGTATTTTCCCCCCTCTGGATTGTACTGGCACTTTTGCCCATTTGCAGCAGCAATCAAATTGGTGACACTGCTTTACATGCCTCTAGAATAAGCCTAAAATATGGTGCAATAAGAAATTAATGTCACTGGGTCTGCCACCATGTTTTCAGGAACTTCAGTTATCAGGAAATAAAAAGGGACAGAAGACCCCAACCCCTTCCAGTCCCCATCTTCCCAGACTGAACAGAATCCAGCATAGCAGCGCCTGCTCTTTAGGCAGCAAAATAACAGCATTAACAGCATCCAACTTGTTTCTCCCAACCACAGCAAAGAAAATATTGAGTTTCTGAAATGTTTCATCAGGCTGTAGTTGGAGTAATCAGGTGAAACATAACTGAAGCTGCCTATGGAAGTTTGGATTTCCTTGACAATCTCCCTAAAAGTTGCTCTTCTGAGACTCATAGACCTTCTCCTGCACGGTCAGCAAAAACACTGCCCAGACTATGTCTGTAAAATTTACCTTCCTTTGCATCATCTCTGTGGCTCTTTTAACAAAGGCAGCAGCAATTTCTGCCTTCAAGTTTGGTTTACACATTTCTTTCTGCAGAGGAAACTTCTCCTTGCTTCTGTACACAGACAACACTTGTGGATGCATGGGAATACTTTCATTTCTGGGAAACAAGCTGATCTTCCTGCCCCTGCCCTCCCACAAACCCCAGATGTCAAAACCTTGCCCTTCCATCTCCTTCTGTGCAGCCAGCAGCTCCTGGACCTGTCCCACCAGCCCTGTGGGGTGGCACATGTTGGAGTCAAGGTGGGCCAGGAAGTTCCAGGTGAGGAGCAGGGTCAGGGATGCTCCAGGCCAGGGGCTGTGTGGGGCAGGGAAGGACTGGCAGGGCCCCAAAAGCTACAACAGGGAATGTTCTCCATGGGAGCAAAGGACAAAAATGCAAAAATGCAAAAAACAAGCACTGCCTAACAAGAACAGACTTTCATCTTGATTTCTGTTTTCTATCAGCATTTTTTAATGGATGCAATTTCAAAGCATAAACAAACACAATAATTATTAGGAATGCTTGCTGTACAGACAAGAAATTCCTTTTTCCCTAAGTGGGGCTGGAAGGGGATAAGCAAATCCACAATGCTGCTGCACAGCCTTTATGTGCTGGTGAAAACAGCTGGAAGTTCAGCTGTGATTAAAAATACCAAACTTCATCAACAGCTGCTTTTGTCAGTGAAAAGTGTGTATGATTGTTCACCAAAATACTGGCACCAGCAGCCAGCACTGCAGAGGACCCTGAGAAAGGGTGGAATCAGAGCCCACATCAGTGGATTTTAAAGCAGATTCTCTAATAATCAGTTGTGCACTGCAGCCTGTGCCAGTCCCTCTGGCATTGCTGCTGGCACAGCACAGCTCAGTGTGCATTCCCTGCACAGCCCAGTGTGCATTCCCTGCACAGCTCAGTGTGCACTCCCTGCCCAGCTCAGTGGGCATTCCCTGCACAGCCCAGTGTGCATTCTCTGCACAGCTCAGTGGGCATTCCCTGCACAGCCCAGTGTGCATTCTCTGCACAGCTCAGTGTCCATTCCCTGCACAGCTCAGTGTGCATTCCCTGCACAGCTCAGTGTGCATTCCCTGCTCTGCTGGCACAGCACAGCTCAGTGTGCATTCCCTGCACAGCCCAGTGTCCATTCCCTGCATAGCTCAGTGTGCATTCCCTGCACAGCTCAGAGTGCATTCCCTGCACAGCTCAGTGTCCATTCCCTGCACAGCTCAGTGTGCACTCCCTGCCCAGGGGAAGGTGCAGCAGCTCGCCCTGGGAGCACTGCTGCTGCCAGGTGGGATCAGGGACTACAGTGCCAGTATTGCTGTCACCAGTCTGTCAATGAAAGCTTCTCAGGATGCTACTGATGGCCAAAGCAAAGGGCTGGCACCTCATCTCCTGGCAGCAGTTCTGGGCTGGAGCTGCAGGAGCAGCCCCGCAGTGCATGGTGCAAACTGGGAGCAACACAGAGCCAGGGAATTCCTGGAGTGAGCTCTACCATCCTATCCCTGATGCTTCCCAGATCACAGAGGGCAGAAAAAACTGCCAGGTACTTCAGAAGGCCACTGGAGATTTGAACATGTGCCAACTTTTTCTGCCTGCAGACTGGCAGGGGAAAAACCCACGCAGTTTTCGAGCTTTTGTCTTTTGCTAATGGCATTCTCTGAGCGCTCATGTAGCTCAGAAAACGACCCTGATTCTATCTGCTTTCTTCATAAAAGATCTATTAATTCAAAATCAAAGTAGGTAATTCTAATTCTGTGTGTGATATGAAGGGAGTTTGGCTAAATCTTTTCTTTACAGAGAAACCTCTGGTCTCTTTTTATTCTTGTGCCTCAGTAGCTGCAAGTCCTCTTGGCTATTCTCTTTCAGTTTCTGTGAAAGGTTTTGTATCTTCTTTCTCTGAACTCTACCTGAATTCCTCACATGCCCTTGCTCTCCCTGTAAAGCACTCACCAGTGTGTGCAGTGGCACCATGTGGAATACATTTCCAGGTTTTTTTTCAGATGAATACTGCTAAGCTGGTGAGGACTTAGACACTGGCAGCTTCCACTGACGTCAACTGCAATTGCAAGTTTGCAGCCAGTTGAGTCCACTGCAACTGAAAGCACCCCTGGGCCACTGATCTCTAATCTTCCTCCTCCCTCACCATCTTCCCTCTGGAGTTACACAGTGCACCCTGCCTTTAGGGCACATAAACTCCACATGCTGGGGCCACCCACATCCCACGTGCCCATCTGCAGATTTGGGGGTTTAAACCCCTGTCCACTGCAAACGGCAACATTATCATGACAAATTGTAAATATTGCTGAAAGACCAGTAAGTGTTATTTCATTATTTTAATATCAATCAGAATTAGCCTTTGAATTGGGATGAGTTGTGGAATAATAGCCATTAGTGACTCCGTTAGGAAGCTGTTCCCCCCATACTGTTGTTGCATTCCAGTTCTCCAGAAGCTCTAATCTAGTGCAGATAGAGCCAGGGAAAAGAGAGCAGCTCAGCAGCCTGAGGGAACACTAAATCACCATCCAGGGATGGGCACCTATGGTTAGGGACAGCAGCTTGGGGTGTGCAACGTCAAACGCTGAAATGCAACTTTCCGTGTTACCAGGATGTACACGACTGAAAAGGTCCAAAGGAAACAACCCATTAGAATCAAGAGAAGGACCAAGGATTTTGTGCACAAAATTTGACCTTTTAATTCCCTGAGAAAACTGCAATGTACAGTATATGGGCTGCATAACGAAGCAGGAGGGCACTCACAATCCACAATTTGTGTAGCAAATATGATGGCACTGAGAGGAGAAGGAAAATGATACTTCACTAGGAAGTTCCAACAGAAATAGAATAAAATATATTTGTAATGAAACTTCATGAAACTGCTTGGCATTAAGACCAAAAGCTGTCATTTGGTGGGGTGATAAAGAACCATAAAACAGAGAGCTAATCCCAAGTATGCATGGGGTGTGGAGCAGGGCTCTGGGAGCACGGATGAGTGTCAGCCTCAGAGAAGAAACCCCAAAGTGGTAACAGGAGCTGAGGCTCAAGATCTCTCACTATGTCCATTTTAGTTGGCAATGAGTTTCATGCTTCATTTCAGTCATTATTTAAACATTGTTATTTCTGCAAACATGCCTCACTGAGATAAGGTTTCATGCTGTACCACATCAAAATGCAGATTGGTGCAGAGCGTCAGGAAGAGCCTTTATTGAGGTAACTGTTTATTAAGCCATGGAGGAATTGAAATTGCAAATTCTTAAAGAAAGGGAGGCAGAGGGAGAGATATGTTACGTTCCCTTTAATCATGGGATTTGCACAACAGCAGTACAGTTATGATCTAAATAAAGTTTCTGGAGTCATCAGGATATTATACTGTAGCTGCTTCATTTAATCTAATGGTTTCCATTTAGGTAATTTTCATGCATTTTAATGTATTTAATGATCACCTTTCCTTGACTGATTTACAATCTCTGAAACTATATTGTACTTTATCTGCAAGATTTGGGATTCCAGACAAAGATATGCAGAGAAGGACCTGGAAAGTTGAGTGAAGATGCTACTTTGCATTTTAAATTCCCATTAATCATGCTATTTTACTAATGTAGAAGAGCCTGAATATAATTTCAACCTGTAGAAAAACAATACTCAAGAGACTTCTGGAGAATGAACTTGACCTAGATTTTGGATTATTTCACTCTAACAGAAACTGCTAACATTTCAGACACTGACAGCACGGGGAAATAGCAGGAATGCCAGTTCTGTATTCGCTATTTGACAAGCAGGATCCCTTGCTCAGCACCAGCAGGGGCCAAGGGCAGCCGGCTCCGTGGCTGTGCCTCTGGGGGGCTGCAGAGGGGAGCAGCTCTGGTGAGCAGGCACATCCCGCCGCTGCGGGATCCCTGCGGAGGCTCAGCAGGGGAAGGAGCCCTGCTCAGCAGAGATCGCCCCTCTCCCACGGGGACCGTGGCTCCTGCATCCCCCCGGCCCGCAGGGACCCCCAGAGCTGCTCTCGCTCCCGGCACCCCAGAGAGGGAGCAGCGCTGCGCCAGACACTCAATTCTCTGCTCCGACTGCATGTGCAAATGAGCGATGATGAACGCAAAGGACTAATTACATTCACCTGCTTGTGCAGTGCCCCTTGCTGTTGGGCAGGGGAAAGGACTGTGTGTGCAAATGAGACACACAGCTGGAGGCAGCCCTTACACGAGGCCTCGGGGAGAATTCCAAGGGCTTGGGAGTTCTGCCTTTGTTTTGTACATTGAAATGCAGCCCTGGCTTTGAATATGATATCATTTCCCAGGTATTGGAAAAAGAAGTAGTGCAGTAATCTGAGGGATGCAAACAAGGATTCACATTTCATATGTACACTTCAGGAAAGGAAAAAAATAGCTGATATTATGAATGGGGAATAGCAAGAAAAGAACACCAAATTTTAATGTCTGGATAGATTTAGCTAGTAGCAGATAATGAGATTGTGAAATTCACACTATAAAATGTATGATAATTAGAAAACTCAAAATGTCTCGAAGAAGTTTTACAGTCCAAATAACTCTACTAGTGTGTAGTTCATTGTGGGACTACAGATCTGAACAACAGAGAGCTCAGATCCCAGCTGCTCCTCCCTTGGGGAGCCAGGCTGGGAGAGCTGGGGCTGCTCAGCCTGGACAGGAGAAGGTTGTGTGGGGAGCTCACAGCTCCTTCCAGGCTCTGAGGGGCTGCAGGGAACCCAGAGAGGGACAGTTCCTCAGGAACTGCAGGGACAGGACCCAGGGAATGGCTCCCAGTGCCAGAGGGAAGGGCTGGATGGGATATTGGGAATGAGGAATTGTTCCCTGGCAGGGTGGGCAGGCCCTGGCACAGGGTGCCCAGAGCAGCTGGGGCTGCCCCTGCATCCCTGGCAGTGCCCAAGGCCAGGCTGGACACTGGGGCTGGAGCAGCCTGGGACAGTGGGAGGTGTCCCTGCCATGGCAGGGGTGGCACTGGGTGGGATTTAAGGTCCCCTCCCAACCCTTAGCATTCTGTGATTCCATGATTTAGGGGACCAAGAGTATAAGAAAAAAAAGTTGTCTGTAATTTGTGTAACAAATATATGGTTGAAGGTTTTCTCGTTTTATTTGTTTGTTTGTTTGTTTTTGGTTTTTTTTTTTTTTTTGAGGGGTGGGTGGGTTTGTTTGTTTGTTTGGGTTTTTTTTTGTTGTTTTTTAGTTTTTTATTTTTCAGGGAGTTGTTGGTTTGGGTTTTTTTTTTTTTTTTTTGCAGGTGGCACACATGAATTTAAATGCAGGTAGTGCTTGTACATTCATGTAAAGGACACTGGATTTAGCAAAAAACTGAAACTATTTTAAAACATTGAATTCAAGGAGAAAGTCCTTCTAGATGCTGTCTCCACTACTTTTTCAGACATTGCAGTAATTTCTACAAATTCCTTTCTTTTTTCTTAACCTTTCAGGATTTCTACTTCCTATATGAAAGCTTTGGTTATTTTAAGTCCAACTAATCATTCAGCATGTATGTGCAACAAAATTTACAGCACTCTAAGAAAACAAAACCAGTTCAAGGCATGTACAAAGTTCAGGGTGAGGTTTTGATTATAACTGGAAATGCCCAATCTAGGCTGTTCTGGACTATTAGTAATAAAATACCTTCCTCATTGAAACAACAAAAATGTTTCTGTTGTCTGTCCCTGACAGCAACAGTAGCTACAACACATTCTTGTTTTGCTCTAATGGGATTCAGATCAGAAACTTCAAATGAATGAAAAGGAAAAGTGTTTTCTGTTTTTCCTTAGTCCAAAGCCTAACACCAAACTGTGCCAGGCTGGGCACAGCAGGAATTTCCCCATGGAAAGGATGATCAGGCCTTGGCAGGGGCTGCCCAGGGGGGTTTGCAGTGCCCATCCCTGGAGGTGTCCCAGGAAGGGCTGGAGGTGGCACTCAGGGCTCTGGGTGGGGACAAGGTGGGCATCGGGCACAGCTGGGACTCCATGGGCTGGGAGGGCTGGTCCAGCCTCAGTGGTCCTGGGATTCCCTGCTCATCACAAAGAGGACACCAGAAGTCAGATTCTCCTTCCATCACCTCTAGCAAGCTCCCATCAGGCAAATCAATTAAAACCCAGCACAGGGAACACCCTCAGACATCTGAACTGGCAGAGAGGGAGAGCAGGGAGGGCAGAGCCCTGCTGAGGGCTGAACATAGCTGGCAGGGCCACCTGTGCCCATCCTGGTGACAAGGCAGGAATGCCACCATCCCTCTGTGCCGCATCCCAGTGACCAGGCAGCAGTGTCAGGGGCAGGGCACCACAGCTCCCTGCTCTGGGATGTCTCCAGTGAAATACAATCCCAGCATGTCTTGCAAGGAGCTTTTATAGTTGCTTTCCTGCCAGGAGATTTTTATACATGTACTTGCTTTTGAAACTTTGTAAACACAACCAAATTGGATTTGATTTATTTTTATCTTCCTTGTGATATGACATAACATTGATAAGATAGCGCTGGGTGATGAGTTCTTTGGTAAGTGCACCTATTGGTAAATTAGTGACAAAATCTGATACAACATCTTGGGTGAAAACAAGCTTAATTCTGCAGTAAATAATTCAGCTCACTATTACTCATAGAACTGGTTAGATTGAAAAATCTAGTTTGTCACCAGAACAGATTTATTCTGAGTTTATGAATTCCTAATAAGGCTGCTTTTCTTAATGATGAATGATAATTATCTTTTTGAAGTCTAATCATTTACCTGAGTATTCCTATCTGCGAGATACCACAGGTAAGTAAGAACCCTTCCTGCAGGGAAGGTCTCTTAACCGGCTGCAGCAGCACAGCAGTTAGTCTTGGAAATACTGAAATAATTTTAAAGCACACTCCGATGTGTTAAACAGGATGGACAAGATCCCTTCATAATCTGAATCCTACCAAACAGAAACAATTAGAGGAGGAAAGAGGGGCAGCTCTGAGCTCTGCTCAGGCCAGGGGCAGCACCAGGAGTGGCTGGAGCTGGGCCAGGGCAGGCTCAGGCTGCAGAGCAGGGCAAGGTTCTGCTTCCCCAGAGGGTGCTGGCACTGCCCAGGCTGCCCAGGGAATGGGCACAGCCCCGAGGCTGCCGGAGCTCCAGGAGCCTTTGGGCACCAGGGATGGACAGGGGGGATTGTTGGGGGTCTGGGCAGGGCCAGGGGCTGGATCCATCATCCTGGGGGGATTGTTGGGGGTCTGGGCAGGGCCAGGGGCTGGATCCATCATCCTGCGGGGATTGTTGGGGGTCTGGGCAGGGCCAGGGGCTGGATCCATCATCCTGGGGGGATTGTTGGGGGTCTGGGCAGGGCCAGGGGCTGGATCCATTAGCCTGGGGGATTGTTGGGGGTCTGAGCAGGGCCAGGGGCTGGATCCATCATCCTGCGGGGATTGTTGGGGGTCTGGGCAGGGCCAGGGGCTGGATCCATCATCCTGGGGGATTGTTGGGGGTCTGGGCAGGGCCAGGGGCTGGATCCATCATCCTGGGGGGTTCCTTCCCATGCAGGATATTCCGTGTTTCTCTGACTTTCAGATAGAAACCCAAGAGTGGTTCCTTTGAATAAGTCTGCAGGGAGACGGAATCCACAACTTGCCTGCTCAGGAGAGGAATCCAGGTGAGCAGCTCTCCCAAGCATTCATCTCATTCCTGCACCTCCTCTGTCAGCTCCAGCCACCCTAGAACTACAGAAACAGGGTAAAGAGCCCACACTTCAAAGCTTCCTTTAGTTCCCACCAAACCCATCACTTCTGCTCACAAACAGTGACAGCGAAGCTGTTCCCAGTCAGGAACAAGAACAACAAAAAGAAACAATTCAAAATTAATTTATCACTGGTTTAATTCCTTGCATTCAGACATTCATCTCTTCCAGACAGACATGATAATGTGATTAGTACAAATGATACCTGGCTAGTTACAGGGCATTTAGGAATACAGGCAGTATTTATTTCCCACAGTGCAATGTATCTTTCTGCTTTTGTTATCCTCAAGCAGGGCTGTTTTGTTTGCAAAGGTATCTCAAAAATGTGTTCTACAGCCTTCCCCTCCTTTCAAAAGATGAGAAATTTTCTTTTTTTTCCTCTTTATTTTTTTCTTTTGGCATGTGACAGCATATTTTGCTGTAGGAAACAGAGGTATGTTTTAATAGTGAAACAAGGGATGTACTCGCATGGAATAAATCACAGTTTTAGTGGTTTTCTTTGTTCTCAGTCTTTGAAAGACCTGAAGAACTATTTGATCTCTGCACTTCCACAAGTTTTGCAATAGTTTGGGGTTTTTTTTATGATTCTTTTTTCAAAAACCGCAGAAGAGTAAGAACTCAGAGATGTCTGATTGAAGGTGACTAATTTTTAAAGGCAGAACTCCTGTAGTCATAGTGGGATCTCCCTGAGTGATTGTTCCAGAATAACAACAGGAGTACAACACTTATGCCTTTCCAAGATCAATTCTACGATTTTTAATCATACCATTTCCTTATTTTAACTGTGATGTGCTGGAGTTCACAGTTTGTATCCATCAACAGACACTGTGTCCCTATTGACACTGCTGACGGTGGAGCATCAGAATTTACACCCCGAGTGATCTGGTGGGATCAGACTATAAATAGATGTGGCAAAAGGATTCAGATAAGGTATTTATCTAATCTGCCTGAGAATAAAACTGAATGCTTATGTTTAGGTCATCAAAAATCTATAGATGAGCTATTTAATAGAGGAATGTTTAAAAAGACCAATTCCTTATAAAGGTGGAAAAAAGAAAAAACCACCCTTCCCATCTAAGACTTCATCAGATTGGAAGCACTTGGGCATTTTACCTCTTTGAAAACTGGGTTCATCTTCAGAGTGGCTTCTTTCTCAATTAAAAAAAATCTTTCAGAAAGGCAGAGTTTTAATTTTCCTCTTAACTGACTGATGAACGTCAGAGATGTGTGAGATTGCCTGAACATATTTCAGAGAAAAAAGAAGGAGCTGTTGCTGGTTTTTGCAGCACAATGTGACTACATCTGTGAGACTTGCAAAAGGAATGAGCACTCACACTTTTCACTACCAAACTCAAATGAATCATGCCTAGTTTAATATAAAATTTAATGTCAAGAACGTGGTCAAGTTTTGGAGCACAGGCTGAGCTGCGTACAAATTGATTTAAGAGACACCAAGACCAGAATTATCTCTTTTGGAAATATCTTCAACAAGGAGAACAGAGGGATTATGTTCCATTCCTTGCACTTTGAAAATGTTAACGGTGGGTGAGATGATTTAACAAATGCTGCTTTAATGAGACATCACTGCAACGCCTGCTGCTGCTAAGGTCATACATGTTCTGTGTGTTACTGCCAGGATTCCATCCCAACAGGATCCTACACTTTAATGAAGTACCTACATGAAATTGTCTCTTTTTTTTTCCATTTCATAACTGTTCTCTGCTATGGAAGACCCAAGGTACCTAATGATGTCTGCTTATTATTTTGTGGAGGGGAAAAAACCTAACTATAGTATAAACTCTATAGTATAAACTACATCCTTATGTTAATACAAGTCAGGGAGGGGAAAAAAACAAATGAAAACAAACCAAGCCCTAGGAGAGACGTGAATTGCATGAATTCAGCCAGCTGAAAGGTCACACTCTGGATCACACAGTCAGCTCTGTGGTCACTGTCAGAAATGTGGTCACATTATGGAACCTGCAGCTCACCCTGCACCAGGGGTGAACCAAGGTAAAATCAAAAGAAGGAGGAATTCCTCCTGTCTGATTTTCCACCATGGAAATCTCACCTTTCCCATGCTCAGCAGCTGCACAGGTGTGAACCTGAGGCTCTGGCAGACTCAGAGGAAAGTCCCCCTCAGATGAAAAGCTCTGTCCTTGACCTCAGAATGGTCTGGATCAGCCCAGGTAGGCAAGGAAAGGGAGAGTGGCAAAGCCCATGGCACAATAAATTCAGCACAAATTCTTGCCTCCTACTGCTCTGTTCTGATTCCTCTTTGGAAACATGAAAGTTTGCTGTCTTTCCATTTCTCTAGTATGGAAAAGGCTGAGTAGGGCCCTCAAAGGCTCTAAGAAAGTCCTCACTCCTCAGATTTAGCAGTCTGGCAGGAAGGAACATTACAGCAAAAACAGCCTTGCAGTAAGAAGTGCTAACCAGCCAACCATATGCTAGATTTGCTCTTTTATATTTCTCCCTTTCTCAAATATTACTTTTAAAAGATAAGCATATAACACCTTTTAAAGTTCAGTGAGTGCCCAGACATCCTGTTAAATGTCTTTCTCAAGGTTGTTCTAGAAATTCCCATTTCATATGGATTCATTTTGGAATATCCTGAGAAATTGAAAGCATCCCTTCACACCTTGCTTTTCAGAAATAAACACTCCACTCAGCTTCAGCTTTTTAGCTCATCTTTCCCAGGAACTAAATCTTTATAACAAGCAGGAGTTTCCTTTTACTGAAGATCATTTGTTAGAACTGAATGATAGTCTGCAAAATAGGTAAGAAAACTGAATAATTAAACCAGAAAAATAGAATCTCACATCCAAATTTCAGAAGGACAAAAGAAAAAGTAGTACTTTTAATACTACTAAAATAGTACTTTATTTTGAAGGGTCAAATTACTTTTCTGTATGAGCCCCTGGGTGCCTTCTTAGCCATTTCAGCATCGCTCCCCTAACAAACTGTGCCCCTTCCAATGGCACCAAGGAGAGACAGACAGAATAACTACCTTCAGAGACTCTCAGAAACTGGCGATGGCACAATTCTGCTGTTTTATTCCGAATTTACAAGGGCTTGGGCCCTCTTGCCCAAAGGGCCAGTGCTGTACAGTGTTATCATACAGAGATCTGACTGAGCTCTTTAATCTCATTTTCTTGAGAGGCAAAGGCACAGGTCACTACACTGCACTGCTGACCTGTCTGAAAATCCAGGCTGGCTCTGCCTCTGCTTCACCCCTTTCCCCTCTCACTTCTCCAAACCCTCATTCAGTTCTGGGCCTGCCCTGATTTTATGCTTATTGCTTCATTTCTTCAGATTGATTCCCCTGTTCTCCACTGCTCCCAGCAGAGCAGAGAGGAGCACAGGGACACCTCCTTCTGAGCCTGGTGTGACACTCAGGCTGTTGGCAGCCTTGCACAGGGGTGCTGGGGACAGCAGCCTGTCCCCTCAGCCAGCACACCTCTGAGCATCTGGAGCAAAGGGGATGTGGGCCTGAGTGAGCATTGAGCATTTTAGCAGGGTGAAGCCCAGACACCCAGTGCATCTCTGGCTTAAATAATCCTCGAACTGCTGAAAAAAACACTCCTGAGAGAGGAACAGTGCAGCTCTCTGCAGGCAGCACGTGCTCGGGAGGAGACTGCAGTGGCTGTCTCTGTGTTCATGTGAAGCCAACGAATTTATAGCTAGAAATAGATCAGCCACAGGCTTGGAATCATGGAATGATCTGGGATGGAAGGGACCTTAAACATCCTCTCATCTCACCCCTGCCATGGCAGGGACACCTTCCACTGTCCCAGGCTGCTCCAGCCCCAGTGTCCAGCCTGGCCTTGGGCACTGCCAGGGATCCAGGGGCAGCCCCAGCTGCTCTGGGCACCCTGTGCCAGGGCCTGCCCACCCTGCCAGGGAACAATTCCTCATTCCCAAGATCCCATCCAGCCCTGCCCTCTGGCACTGGGAGCCATTCCCTGGGTCCTGTCCCTCCAGCCCTTGGCAATTGTCTCTCTCCATCTTTCCTGCAGCTCCTTCAGGCCCTGCAAGGCCACCCTGAGCTCAGCCAAAGCTTCTCCTGTGCAGGTGAACAATGCCAGCTGTGCCAGCCTTTCCTCCCAGCAGAGCTGCTCCATCCCTCTGCCCATCCTGGTGCCTCCTCTGGGCTCTCTGCAGCAGCTCCAGGTCCTGGCTGTGCTGGTCCCAGGGCTGGGGCAGCTCTGCAGGTGGGGCCTCACCTGAGGGGCAGAGGGGCAGAATCCCCTCCCTGCTGCCCACGCTGGGCTCAGCCCAGGGCAGGGCTTTGGGGTCCCAGGGCACGGCCGGGGCAGGGCCAGCTCTGCCCCACAGCTCCCCCAGGGCTCTCCCAGGGCTGCTCTCAATCCCTTCTCCACCCAGCCCCCAGGTGTGCCCAGGATTGCCCCAGATACCTTTTTTACCCAGTTACTTGCAGTGCTTTGTACTGGAAGTTTACCTTCCTGCAATGGTGCTTTTGTGGAAATTTTCCTGTTCTTGTAGAGTATTAGTTAAAGGTTTGTTGTCACTACTGCTCTTCACAACAACCCTTGAGCAAGGGAAGCCCCAAAACAACTGTTCTGTGACTCTGCTGGCTTAAACAACCTACTGGAGCCCTTCCTTGTAACCTTGGCACTGCTCTGTCTGAAAAGTGTGGCTCCATGGAAATCATTTCTCCAAGAGCTGGAGCACCAGTGGGGTCTGGGATGCACCATTGTGCTCCTCCTTGTTCTGCTCTTAATTAGGAGGGGACCAATTACAAATCAAATAAATCCTTTATAGCAATGCCTTAAACCATCAAAAAGTCTGTCTTGCTTTTGGATAAATCAGGTTGCAATAACAAAGGTGGAGACATGTTCACAGGCAGGCTCCAGGCTCCCAGACACCAGGATAATTGAAACATCTCACAACTAATTAACAAGTTAAATTACTTTTCTGCAAGGTGACCTAGTAATGCAATCTGTCAAGACAGCAATAGGTGCCATCCCAATTTCTCCTCCCAGATCAAAGTTGGGAAGACCACTGCCATGTATTATTGACCATCTTTTGCTGTTCACTCTTCCCTCCTTTGTCCCAGCTGACATGCCAACAGACAGGAAAATTGTTTAAAAAATGTCAGAGAGCAAAATTCAGGCTAGCATTTAATTTAAATCACAGTTTCTCATAGTGCATCATCGAGGTGCATGGTGTCTTTAAATGCTTTACTGTGCTGGATGAATTAATCTCAGGTTTTAGTGGTAATGTGAGTATAGAGCAGGCATGACTTAGAGATAAAAGCACTGTGCAATCCATACATTGTCTGAATGAGAAGAAGGAATACCCCAAGCTCAGAAATCTGCAGCACTGTTCCCAGATGTAGCTTGGAATAATGACAAGAATGGAATGCAAAGAAAGGCAAAAATAATCTTAAATCTGGGCCAGATTTGGGGGTTGTCTTTATCTTTTCAAACACATGATTCCTTTCAAATAAGAGATCTAATTTGCAGCAATGAAAGCTGCCCTCAGAAACTGAGAGGAATAACTGAACAGATTGATGAAGAGCATCAGAAATACTCAAAGCAATCCCAGGAGTCTGCTAGACATCCAATAATTTGTGGTGCTGCTCGAAGCATCCATTAACATAACAAAGTACATGCACACATTGATCCTCTCTAATTTTCAGAGAGGCAACCTTTGTATTGCAGTTCAGAACACCTTGAACTCCACATATTCTTTGTTATTTCAGAATATTAACCATGTCTATTTCTAAAATGCGTCAATTAAGTTCCTAAATATAAATGAACAGGAGATTCAGGCTCTCAGTCTTAATAAAACACTTATCCAAAATGATCACACTGTCAGAGCTGCAGGAACAGCAACAGCATCAATTGTAACACTAATGATATTCCACGGTTTGTTTGCTCTTTGTTTGCTACCATTTATTTTTATTTTCCCTTCTGAAGATACCAGAGTTTTGACCAAAAGGTGCAGCACATTTATACCACAGCAGTAATATTCTTGGTATACACTTCCCAAACATATTTTAATGACTTAGAGTGAATTTTAAGAAATATATTGAATTCCCCATAAGAGAGCTCTATTTATGAGTCTGTTTTCAATACAGATCATAAAGGGATTTGTCAAAAAACAGTTGCAATATCAGTGGTGTAGAAAACTGCAGTCCTATCTTCTGAGTTCAGGATATATCTCTGATCTTTCCACCACATTGGCTATCACTCTCAAACCTTCCTTCCCTGCCCCCTCTTCAGCACAAACTGGGGCTCCTTCCCCCCAGTGCTGTTGCTGTTCTAATCTGCAAAAAGTGAGAGCTGGGTACATGAGCTTGGTAACCTATTTAACAAGTCTTAAAGCTGCCCTATCAGAAGCTAAGTGCTAAAGGGTTTTTTGAAATTCTCTGTGAAGTCTAGAGCCAGATTAGACCATCTGATCGAGATTTAGATCACAATACAGCCAGCATCTGTGTTTCAATCTGCACAGCACTAATGGGAAAAATTTGACATATTTCATTGTAGAATTCCCTGGACAACCAGAAGATACAGCTAAATAAAGATTTAAATCCACTCAGAGCATTCTCAGCATACTGATGTCACAGGCATTTGAAAGGGGATAGGCAGGGAAAAAAAATCATATTGAACTCTTAAAATCTAGGAGCCTGTTAATTCACATCTCTAGTAAATCCAGGCTCTAGTTCACCATACCCATATGTTAACCAAGATTTCAAGTCTTACTGACAGGTCCTGAAACAAATCTGCTCCCCACAAACAAGTAAAACTGATTACTGCTGGTAGCAGCACAAACAGCAGTGCATTCCTTTATTAGTTGAGTGAAGCAATATTCCTTCAGAGCATGCTTGCAATTGTCTGGTGAGGCTGAGCCTCCTCCTCTCCATACAAACCCAGGCACACAGCAGCACTGCCACCTCCCCTCCGTGCACAGGCTGCCTTTTCTCCTGCCAGCACCAGCCATTCCCCGACACAACCCCCGGAGACCTCCCCAGCCAGGGACCACGCTGTGTGACAAACACACCCCGCACTTCCCCACAAAGGCACCGCGGCTGCTTTCACTTTGTGCTCCTTAATCCAGGCTAGAATTGCTTTGTGTGCTAACCCCTCACAGCCAGTCCAGCCTTTTGAAAAGACACAAAATTTGGATCTCATTTGATAGATATCATATCACAATCTGCAGGACAGTGGAGAAAAACCCATGGAATTCCTAAAAAGGCTGTTTGAGGTACCAAGGGTCCATCTGAGGTAGGAAGAATGATCTGATTTCTTTGCAGGGAAGCTGACTGGTTTCCTATGTTTCAGTCTGAGAGCTGTAGGATGAAGCAGACAACAAAGTAATGAGTGAGAAAAGTATATACAGGGAAGGACTGAAAATTAATTTGTCAGTGTGGACAAGAGAGGAGCCACAGTGCAGAAACACGAAGAGCACCAGCAGAGATTGCAACAGAGACAGGAAAGAAGGTAGCATAATACTGAAGGTAATAACAGATTGTGGAATAAAGACAAATGTCTTGAGGGCTTGAAACAATAAAGTAATTCTTGAAGACATTTTATAATGCTGCAAAACTTATCATAAGGAAAAATACAGACACTATAAAAGCAAGAGAAATTGTAACAGAGCGGATAAAGATGAGACAACATAAAGATCAAAGAACATGATGCTTCAAGCAAGAGACAGCGATGTCAAAGACTTTCCAAGCTCTGAATAAGTAAGAAAAAAGTTGAAGCTTGTCTCTGAACTGACCTGTGCTCCTCTGAACACTCCTGTTTTCCTTTGGATGGGTTTACAGCTGTAGGAAATTGAATTGCAAGAAAACTCCTACAGTTTCCTACAGTTGTAAGGTATGAGCAATTGTAGCCACTCAAAAGTACCCAGAAATCCTGATGTCAGGAGGATGCAGGATGACTCCAAAGGAGCATTTCTCAAGCAAATAAATCAGTTGGTGCCAAGTAGCCAGCACTGACACACAGACCACTCTGCTTTGTCAGCCAGAGTGTCTCAGTGAGGACTCACAGAGGATTCCTCCAAAATCAGACTCCTGGTCTGAGCTGCAACACTGCTGCAGGCACATCTTGCAGTGGTTGCGTTTATGAGCTCTCAGACCATGGCAGAGGCAAAGAAATCCCTTTTACTCAGCTGAGTCCATTGGCTATTTGCACACTTCTGCAGCACAGTGATATCAGAGAATCATGGAATGGTTTGGGTTGGAAGGGCCCTTAAAACTCATCCAGTTCCACTGTCCCAGGCTGCTCCAGCCCCAGTGTCCAGCCTGGCCTTGGGCACTGCCAGGGATCCAGGGGCAGCCCCAGCTGCTCTGGGCACCCTGTGCCAGGGCCTGCCCACTCTGCCAGGGAACAATTCCTCATTCCCAATATCCCATCCAGCCCTGCCCTCTGGCAGTGGGAGCCATCCCCCTTGGTTATTACTGCATGCCCTTGGGAAAAGTCCCTCTCCAGTCTCTGTAATCCCTTTGTTAGAGAGGGCAATGCTCTGGAACAGACAGTGACAGCTGTAAATCTACTCTCTCAAATAAATGCTCTTACACATTTTTCTGTGACATCATCTTTCAGAAAAGAGACCTCGTTATCATTCCCCCAAAAGGTTATCCCGATCTTAATTTCATCTTAAGTTTTATAAAAGAGAATGCTTTCACACAGGCAGAGAAAGGGGCCAGATGAACGTCCTGGCATTCAGATAAAAATCTGTTTGCACAATAACTGTCTCAGAGTATGTGCTTCTGAGAGAATATTTTATTGAATAACATCCAACCTACTGTACAAACTCCTCCACCTCCCAGAGCTACAGAACAAATGAGGGTGTGCCCTGTAGTTGTTGCACAGAGGGAGATGTCTGATTATGCACTTGGGTTAAACTTCTGCAGGCAAATCCCTGGTGCTCATTCAGCGTCCAAAGGATAAGGCATAAGGCACCAACCAATCCTGGAATGATGTGGGAAATTGTCCAGCTCCCTCACTCCTGGGTGAATCACAGAGTAAATGCAAATGCATTGCATGGAACAAAGGCATGGCTGCTACTGTATGCAAAATATATACATGCATATATATATGAAAAAAAGTATCTCCACCAGGATCCTCATTTTCCAGTATCAAAAACAAGCTTTATTTTGAATTCCCCATATTTAATGGAAAAGCATCACTAAGCAACACAGAGTACAAAACCTTTCCCACAGCATTCCAGGGTGTTCCAAACGAGCCCTCTGGACAGGACCCTGTGCAGGGCTGGAGAGGTGCAGTGCCTCAGAGCCCCCTTTGTCCTTTCCTACAGCAGTCCTGGCCCCTTTGCAGACCTGTGCAAGCCCTACACGTTAGCACTGCTGTACAATGCATTTGGCAGGGCACACAATTATACTGCAGCCCAGAGGAAAAGTGGTCTTTTTGTCCCATGCACCAAAACCATCTGGAGGAATCTCCTTCTATCCTTCAGCATGAATCTTCCCAGAATCACTGAGGTGTGTTGGCCACAGGGCAGGCTCGTGGCTCAGCCCCTGAGCTCTCCTGTGGTGGCCGGGGGTGATGCCAGAGCTGGGCCCATGATTAATCACGCCTGGGTTAGGCCCAATTTCCCCTAAAAGGCAAGCCAAGGACTTTATCAGTTTTAATAATGTTCCCAGACACTTTGGAGTGGTGTAACAGAGCTGCTGCATCTCTGCTACACCCCCTGAATTTGAATGGCTCTCTCTGGAAGCAAGGAATTGAGGCCAAGCGCTTGGCTCATCACAACCAGAGTTTGGAAATGGGTAACAATGACAGAGGCTCTTGGAAACTCAAATATATCAGAGATATCTTTGCTTTCATGTTGAAGGTCTCACAGAGAGGAGCACTGCCTGAACGTGGTACCCACACCACATCATTATCCTGTGGCACTGATTTCAAACTCTGAATTTCAAACTGATACAGGAGTGATTTTGCCTCAGCCACGTGCCAGGAGAACCAACTACATCCCAAGATAGTTGGTTTTATTGTGGAGCACCCATTTTCTCCCTAAGCCACTACTGCACAACCCTTCTCTCTCCAAGTATCAGTCACAGCAGGCCATTACTGAATTTTAGGCAATAAAAACAGCAGTAGATTGAAATACTTTCTATCACGTGTTAACTGCTGCCTTGATAAATCAATGCACTAACTTATACATAAGTTGAACTCTGGACTAGTCCTAACTCTCTAGTGTTTTTCCACTCACTTTACTCAGAAGTTGGGGCATTTTACACTGGAAATAATTCAAAATAATCAATTGGACCACAGGAGAGCTATGCGAAGTCCATGCTATTCAGGCAACACTGCATAATTTTTCATGTTAAAATTTGTAGTTATCATTACACTTTGATCTTTAGAAGAATTGTTACTGTTTCATTCTAATTTAATTTTTCTTTGTCTTATCTGCTGAAGATATAAGAGATAATTAGTTGATTACACACACAGAAGAACTCATGCAAAACCAGCACATCTAGAGATAACATGGAAGTTAAAAGGCAGGAGAAGCCTATGACATGTAGCGGGCAGATTTTAGTCTGAATTAAAGAAAAAAGGAAAGGAGAGGGGATTGGAGAAGGACAAACCAGTAATGATTGCCAGCCACAAGCCTGAATCTTTATTTTATAGGAAATTTCATGGAGGCTCAACTGATAGCCAGCTGATATCTTGGTGAAGTTTTGGTCTTGTACTGCAGAGAGCTCCATTCCTATTAATACAGTCTGTTTTTATTAATAACACTCAGGACCAAGCAAGCTGGAGTGTTTGTGGTATCAGCGGATTTCCCTTGCAGTTGTGGCAAAGATCTGAGGACTAATCTGACAGGGCTCCTCTGCTCCTGCAGCCCCTCTCCCCAGAGCTTTTCTGAGAGCAGCACCCTCGGGGCTCCTGCCAAGGTCCCCCTGCTTTGTTCTCCCCCCTGCCAGGCTCTGCAGCGAATGCTCACAGCTGGGAACCCACAACCCAGCATTCTGGAAGCTCTTAAAAAGCATACGAATTAAATTGTACTCAGCTGATATTTTCTTTCCAATCCATATTTAGAACTATTTCTTCAAACTACATCAAGCAAGAGCCCTGGAAGGACAGAGTTTTGATTGCAGATGTTTCCACCTGGGCTTCCGACTTTCATTCCCACTTAAGGTGAATCCTGCAACTTTAGTGTATTTTTCTTCAAATACACTAAAATCAATATTTTGCTGCAAAAGTTTACAGCGTTTCTCACAAAAGGTCAAACCATTTTTTTTTTTAATTATTATCTATGGCTCCTGGTATAAGTACTGGATGGGAAACAAACTTTTTATTAGAAAAAACCTCTTCACCAGATAACACACAATTCAGTGGGAAGGGCTCTATCAGAACCTGGCTTCCTGGAGAAGCTGTTGCGCTCCTGAGGTGATGCAGAGCAATGCCATCACAGTGGCACTGATTCATTTTAAATGTCACTGCTTTAAAATGCCATCAGCTGGGAGCGCCTCTGGACACACTCTGTGTAAATCAGCTCAGCTTGGTTGGCTTCAGTGGGACTACAGTGATCTGAACCAACTGCAAATCCACTCCCTTGTGCTGAGCCTTCATTCTCACCGGGAAGGGGAGGAAAAAAGAGCCAACACTGCAGAGCCCAGGAAGTTTTTTGCAGATTCTCACACCAGTTGTTATCTGTGAGAGCAGTTGCGCTGCTGCTCCAACAATCAGAGGCACAGACAAGCCAGAGCCAGGCTCCCTGCACCACTTCAAAAGCCCCTCTCACAGGGGGGTTTGATGACACAGCAGGGAAATCCCTGGCTGGCAGGGACCCTTGTTAGAGCTGATGCATCGACACTCCTTGATAATAACAAGTAAAATCCTGCTGGAGCAGCCAAGGCCAAAATGGGCCTTTAATCAGGCCCTGTTCCTGAGGCTCCCACTGTACCCAGCTCTGTAAGAGATAACAGAGAATTGGTGATGAGAATGGTGCTGCAGAAGCAGAAGTGGCATTAAGGATCCTCCCTTTAAGAGCTGGATCCTCCCAGCATCTCCTTTATTCATAGTAAAGCCAAACTCTCCCAACTACAACCCAAAGGAGTTTCAACCCAGACATATTTTCAAGGAAATTTGAATAACCCCAGTGGAAAAACTTGATTCATTTACACCTCAAAATGCCATCAGCTAATCGTAACCTGCAAACCAAGAGCAACAAGAGCAGAAGACAAGATTAAACTTGGCTCACAAACTACCAGCCAGGTTTTGCTAGCTTCATTTTTAGCATTTAAGGTTCAAGACTTTCCTCCTCCTATAAAATTCTGTTCTGGGCTTTGTTATCTGCGCACAGAGGAAAGTCAAAGAGACTATGGTGTTGCTATCCATTATGGTTCATCTGGATTTGTTTCTATGGAATTGCTTTATTTGCCTCTCCATAAGTAATGGAACAATTGAAAGGCACTTTTTACATTAAAAATAAAAGGTTATATTTCCAGAAAATCCTACCAAATAGTGCTACACTTTCATATACAAAAGTGCCTAGGTGGTGTCTCAATGTTTTTCTGCAAAATTCCCAAATGTTTTCCAGATGATGGTCCTATGGCCATGAACAAGCATGTTGAAAATTATATCAAGCTGGACATTTAAACCCTGCATTCATTTCCCTGCAGAATGCCATCACCATTGAACTCCATGATAGATACAGAATTTAAGTCCCCTATTATTCTAAGTTCACATTGCTTTTCAAACAGACCTAATACATGACTCACACCATGCCCCACTGATGACAACCACAGGATTCAGTTCAGCTTTTTTGCTCTCCCATCACCTCCTTCCTCCAAAAGAGAAAGGGGGGATGCCTTTCCAGCCCTCATCCTTCAGCATTCCCTGCACAGACACAGCAACATTTCCATCCCCAGCTCCGTGGCCTTTTCCCTACACAAATTACCAGCTGGAACCTACAGTGAACTAAACTGAACACTGCATTTTTAATTCCTTTCCTAATTAACCTATTTGCATGCATTTCAGTAATTATACAGCTTTGCATAGCTAACAAGCAATGTCCCACTCTGCCATGCCCCAGCAGCTGATGGAGCACAGCCACCTGTGACCCCCACTGACACTGCAGAGGATGTTTGGGAGGGCACAGAAACTGGGCCATGGCCAGTGGCCATCCCACAAGCTCTGGGTGAAGGCATCAGGGGAACATTCCTACTCATTCCTGGTAGGATCTACCTTGAATCTTGTCCATGAATTTGCACGATCTTCTTTTGAAAGTGATGTTATGTCACTCTCCCTCCTCTGGTTTCATCCAGAACTCCCAAATCTCTTACAGTGATGGGAGTGGGATCTGCTCTTTATTCACCTCAGCTTCTGCCCCTGTGACTTCCCAAAGTTCAGCCATACTCTCTGCTCAGCCTTCCTTCCAAAAACCTGAGAAGTCTCATTTTCTGTAGCATGAGCTTCCTATCCTTTCCTGCTTCTCTGCTCCCTCTCTAACTGCACTGTGTCCTTGCTGAGCTGTGGAGATCAGCCCTGCACAGACACCCAGGGTGGGGGCACATGAAAGCCCTTGGTGCTAGAGACAGAGTGCCCTGAGCCTGTCCCTCACCGTGCCCTTTCTCAGGCTGCCTGACACCCATTGAGCTGAGGGCTTAAGGAAACTGCTAAAGCCTCAGAGATCACTTTGCTGAACTGTAACTGTCAGTTCCAAA
The DNA here is from genome assembly GCA_039654755.1 of Calcarius lapponicus. Lineage (NCBI taxonomy): Eukaryota > Metazoa > Chordata > Aves > Passeriformes > Fringillidae > Calcarius > Calcarius lapponicus. Next base: position 21,235,684 of record CM077474.1, on the reverse strand, counting down.
TTCAGCCCCACTTTATTCTGGTTTGGCTTATTCTGTCATAGTCTGCACCACAGTTTCTTTTCCACCTTCTTGGCCCGTGACACGAATTGTTTTACAAGATCTTCCTGGATCAATCAGCAGAGCACTGAACTACCTGAAAGAGCTCCATACTTTGGAAAAGATTTCACAGATGTGCTGCACATCACACATCCCCTCTCCTATTTAGTGATGGAGATGCTGTCAAAAATTTGTTTCCAACACTGTCCTTCGGAACCAATTTTCATTCATTATTTCCCCCAAACTGGCAACAGGTTACACAGCTCTTCTTTCACAGTTACAGAGTTTATTCTTGCCCTAAATCCTCCACCATTGCCTCTCACCTGAGAGATGAGTAAAAATTGACCACTGGAGACATAATCAAAGTATTCAGCACAGAGAGGGGAAGCTTTGGGGTGAGCTCTGTGGGGGCCTGAAGGAGCTGCAGGAAAGATGGAGAGAGACAATTGCCAAGGGCTGGAGGGACAGGAGCCAGGGAATGGCTCCCAGTGCCAGAGGGCAGGGCTGGGTGGGATATTGGGAATGAGGAATTGTTCCCTGGCAGGTGGGCAGGCCCTGGCACAGGTGCCCAGAGCAGCTGGGGCTGCCCCTGGATCCCTGGCAGTGCCCAAGGCCAGGCTGGACACTGGGGCTGGAGCAGCCTGGGACAGTGGGAGGTGTCCCTGCCATGGCAGGGGTGACACTGGGTGGGCTTTAAGGTCCCTCCCAACCCAACCCATTCCACAGTTGTGTGATGACAATGTGAGTAAAGAAGCTCCATCAGGGGTTTCCTACTTGGCCCCAGGAGCCTCTCTAGTGACACCAAGCACTTGGCACACACCAAGCAGGTGTGGCATTGTTTGACAGCCAGGAATTCCCTCTGGGAGCCTCAGGAGCCAATCCTGGACAAAGTTGCTGTGTCCAAAATGCTTCCAAGGCCTAAGGTAGCTCAGATACAGCAGAGTCAAATGAGTGCAGAGCAACCCTGTCCTTCCCCTTTTATTCTGAAAAAAACTACAGCCTTGCCTCCCAGTCTCCCCCTGATACTCCCAACAGGTCTTCTCACCTTTTTCTTGACAAATCCTATGATTTTTCCTCTTTTTTTGAGTGGATTACTATGCCAGAGCAGCTGCTTCAGGTGCATGCAGCAGGCTCTGTATAGCAGGGATTTATCCCAAGAACAGGGCAGAGGAACACTGGGAAACCTTTGACAAAATGCCTGTGGTTCAGATAAGGCTTCAGAGGGAGCTTTTCCTCCAGCAGCTCCCTTGAGCTTCAGCATTTGTTTCTCAGCATCTCCGCGTGAAGTGCCGCAGTCCAAAGGGGTTTCAGCTCCTTTTACAGAGCCCAAGACTACAAAAATCCTGGAAAAGAGAGTGGGAGGGGGAAGGAGAGAAGTGCAACAGCAATATTCCTTGCTGGTACAGTTTTGCTGCACTGCAGAGTAACTTCAATGGGGGAGGACTTAAAACAGACTCTTCTCTCACACTTGGCAGGGCAGAGACTGAAAGGCTGAGAGCTGGCAAGATCACTCTTTATTCCCAACACTAGGAGTGGAAACCAGACGGATTTGAGGATGATTCTTGCATCAAACAAACATTTTTCTGTTAATCATTTTGACTCTGATGAATTAACCTCTGGTTTTCTCCATTTCTGAGACACTTTGGTACATTGTGGGGATTTCTGATGAGAAATGTTAAAAGTGATGACTGAAATGCATGACTGACTGTTCTTAGCAGCTACCACTGAGCCCCCTTAAAGTTCTCTTCATGAATGTGCTTTTTGCATGTTTTATTCTTTACACAACCATCATTAAACAAAAAAACCACAAAAACCCCAGGGTCATAAGGGCTTAATCTGCTCTCGATAAGCACAGTGCAAACAGTCCCATTTCTTAATTTGTGAACGAGTGCACATTTCAGTGCAGTGAAACCTCAGTATCACTTGTGGAGATGGCTGCAGCGTGGAAGAAACAGGCAGGCAGAATCTTCTTTCATTATTTCTTAAAGTATAACAGCAATAAAGAGACACCCTGCTAACAAGGTGGTGCTTTGATATGGATATCCTCCCTCCAGTCCATTACTGCATCTCCTTCACAGCAAGCAAGCTCTGCCTTTTAAGACTTCCAAGGCCAGCCTGCTGCTGCCAGTTTTAATGCTGTGGGCCAGGGTTATGAATATCCCATTGTGAGCTCCTCTCAGGAGGTTACAGGGCATTGATCCCGGGTCACTCGGGAAAGTGCCACCAAAGGCAGCAGCACCAAGGCAGCAGCTCCTGCTCTCAACTTACTCCACATCAATCCAAAGGGTGACCCAAGAGCAGGAGACCTCAACCCACGAGGCAGCAACTGGAACAGGATATTCACAATTCCACCATTAGGAATCAAAACACAAAATGGCTGAGCCACAGGAGTGAGTGGCTAAACCCGAACTGGCTTTTGTGGAACAGACAACAGAAAAGAGCTGAATTCATTACAGAATAAAGACAGAAAGATTAAATATAAAACTCCTTCAGATATGACTAATTTCACATATCCTAAGTAAAATACCAGAAAATACCATGAGCAAAATATTTAATGGGAATTTTCTTAGTACGTACAGTGAAGAGAAGGCTCCACCTTGACTTTAGCAGTGTTCCAGCACCTAAAGGGGGCCATCAGGAAAGGTGGAAAGGGAATTTTTACGTGTCCTGGAGTGACGGGACAAGGGGGAATGGCTTCACACTGACAGAAGTACGAGATGTAGCAAAGAAATTCCTCCCTGGCAGGGTGGGCAGGCCCTGGCACAGGGTGCCCAGAGCAGCTGGGGCTGCCCCTGGATCCCTGGCAGTGCCCCAGGCCAGGTTGGACACTGGGGCTGGAGCAGCCTGGGACAGTGGGAGGTGTCCCTGCCATGGCAGGGGTGGCACTGGGTGGGATTAAAGGTCCCTCCAAACCCAAACCATGCTGGGATTCTATGATCACACACTGTTTTACTCTATGTTCTGTGCTGTTATTCTATGTGCTATGTTATTATTCTGTGTTCTGAGCTGTTATTGCACCAGCTGAACCAGCTCCCCTCCTACCAAACCAGCACAGCTTTTGATTTACAGTTTTCAAATTTTCAGATTTATTTTTCAATGCAATACAAACAAAGGAGGATTCCTAAATACTTTAGCTGAAGATGAAGCTTCCTCTGTATTTCCTGCAGCCCTGTCCCCACTGCAGGCAGAGCTATTAACCTGTTGCACAAATGACCACACAGCTTTTTTATAACAATGCTTACACAGAGTTTGAGAAATTATAATTTAACTTTGCCTATGTAAATCCTTATTAATACATTTAGACAGAGAGAAATTTGTGATTTTGAGAAAAGATTGTTCTTAACAATCTCTTTGGACATAACCACAGGGCTGGACAAAGCCATGAAAGCCACATTGACATCCTCCAAGTTTCAGCAGGCCTAACACATCTTCCCCCAAAAGGTACCGGTAGGAATTAGGCATTAATATCAAATGGAATTGGAGCTCATGGAGAAAAAATATCTTTATGAGAGCATTTCTGCTGGGAAAAATGTGCAATGATGGGATTGAGAGTGTATTAGCAAACAATCAATGCATCTGTGGCATATGTCAGTGAACATCCCTGAGAAACAAATGATTATCCTGAGCAGCACTAAGGCACTCCAGAGCATGGCAAATGGAGAATACTTTTTATCATGTGACATCAAGCATATGGCACATTGCTGACTGGTGAATGACAAACTTTGAAAGGTTATTATTACCCTAATGAGAAAAACCTGACAGAAAGGAATTAATTAGTCTTGCATTTATTTAATATTACCAAATAGCAAAGGCTCCAGATGGCAGCACCCAAGGTGTGAGAGGGGGAGAGTGGGGGGAAATCTATCTTTTCTGTCTCTTGATACTTCACTCTAGGATGGCAAAACAGAAGTGATCCAGTTTCTCCAATTCTTATTTGCTGTGAGAAAGAATTGCAGCAGAGCTATTAGATTAGGGATTTAATCTTGATGGGACATTGGAATATTTTTAAACACATGTTGCTCATTCAGTTAAAATTATGTGTGGTTCTTTTCCTTCAGCAGCTGCTCACAAATATTTGCATAAAGCCTTCAGCTGATTTGGGAGAGGCACGAACTCAGTCACAGCTCCTTGCAAAGGAGCCACCTCTGTTAAATGATCAAGGGGTTTGGTTGGGTTTTCCTGCTGAAATTTACACCAATACTACACTGGGAAATGGTGTGATTTTTTTAAAACTTGAAACAGTTGGAGCAGAAACAATAATTACAATAATGTATAGACAGGCAGCATTTTGAGTACATCTTTATAACCAGTGCTTTCACACAGAGCACAGACCACAGCTGACTCAGGGCATCCCCAGGTACATTGTCCTAAAATTTAAAACCCTTATGGGGTCACCAACACCTTTCCCAATGCATCCAGAGAGGAGTTCAGTCAGACTGAGCACACTGGATTAGCTGGCTGGGGAGACTCTCCAGCAAAGGGTACAGATTAATCCAGCTTTATTACAGGGGTGCAACCCTAAAAACCAGTATAGGACTAAGCCTAGGCAAACCAAACAGCTTCAGCAGTGAGGAGTGACTGTTCACCTTGTAGATGGATGGGGACAAAGGGCATCTGAGGACAAATTAAACTGTCCAAGAGGGCAAGTGCATCAAATCAGTATTTTTCTGTAGCACTAATTACTAGACACTCATAGAATCACAAAGGAAAAACACTCCCTAATTCTTTTCTCTATATGAGTCTGCAGCCTCAAAATCAACTGAGGTTTTTTGCAGCAAAGAGCAAGTGAACTTCTGGAGGGTTTTTTATGTCCTTTAGTGGTGGAAGGTTAGGCACAAGATTTCATAACTTCCTTAGGAACTTCATTTTGCCATGGCAAAGAGTTCAGCTTTGCCTTGGTTCCATTTCTGACCTAAAATACCTCATGACAGCTTTATAGTATTAATTTCCTCTTCTACTGTGCTCCTTATAAATGTTTTCTTTCTGGCATAAATCACATTCCCAGCACCAGATAAGTGAAGACTCACCCCAGATCCCTTTGCTGGGTTTGGTATCCCAGGTGATCAGGGCTCTCTATTGACCAGTCACTGTCACAGCCCTCAGTGACCTGAGCCATTCTGATGGCCACAGAAATGAGATGGTGAGAAAAGGAAAAGAACTTTAATTGAAATTATATATTAGGGACAGCTACTAATATGGTCACAAGATCTTTAAAGGATATTGCTGGTTTTCAAAGGGAAGTTAATCCTGCTAGTAATATTTGTTTTCTCTAGGTTTAGCAACGTTCTTCCAGAGACACAGATAAGCCTAAGGTCTATTTGTTTTCCAGAATGACTTTATCTCCTGGGCTCTTAAATAAGAGGTACCAGTTTTCTGGATCTGGGGAAAAAAAAAATCCTCAGTGTGAAATCAGTCTAGTTCTACCCACAGCTTTTTTCAGGCTGTGCTACCACCCAGATTGTTGATTCAAGGACCCTGAAACTAAACAGCTCCATCACTCAGCCCTGTCATCAGCACCAGTGCTCACACATAAATAAATCCAGACTCTGCAGGATCCCTGGGCAGCCATGCCAGGGAAGGTCAGGACAAACAGCCAGGAATCCCAGCTACCCTATAGCACCCAGCGGGGGAGGGACACCCACAGGGTGGGGGTCAGGGCCATAATTCCAAAAATTCAACTCCATCAGCAGCCTGCTATTCCTGGGACACCGTGCCGGGAACCTGCTCAGCCTGTTGGCCCAGCCCTGGTGCATCACAGCACCAGAGACCCCCAACACACCAACAGCCACACACCCAGCCCGGGGCACTGCTGCAGCCAGAAATGTTGGCTTTGTAATCACTTCTGCAGCCAGAAATGTTGGCTTTGTAATCACTCTCTCCTGAGCTAAAAGCACAGGACTTTAGGATGAAAACCACAGCTGCACTTGCTAATAAAATGCATGTAACCCAAGCCTGGGGAGGTTTTATTGCCCTCACATGTGGCACAGCCAGACCCCTCTCACTGACCTAGGTGCATCACTTGGAGCCAACCAGGAAGTCACAGTTAGGTGGGAATAATTTGTGTAGGCTGTCCTTTCAACTCCCTGAAAAAAGAGACAATGCTCTGTAAGGTACAGTCACCGAGTGCTTCATCTGCAAATTACCTCTTTTTCCTTTATACTCCTTTTTTTTTTTTTCTTATTTGTTCCCTTTTGCTTTTTTATTTTTCTCTCCTGTTCCCTCTCCTTTTTTTAATTCTTTGCAAATGCAGGGGGTTCTGTGGTGGGCCCAGAGAGCCCTGGTGACTCCTTGCAGAGAGGGAGCGAGAGAGGAGCGAGCTCCGGCCGTGCCGCAGCACTGCTGCTCTTGGAGCAGCTGGCCAGGGATGCCATGACACTTCAGCCAACACACAGGATCTCCAGCACTTTGTTCTTGTTCCTCAGACAGAAATCATCAAGCTTGAGTCTTCATCTAGGCCTGACTTTCCCATGTGGCCGAGCAAACTCCATTTATTCGACTTTTAGAGGATAAGGCAGCTGTATCAGCCCCAGGCTAGGAAATGAAAGGAGCATTACAAAACTATGAAAATAAAATGTTCCATTGAAAAAGTAGTTCCATTAGACTCAAACCTATTCCCTGTTTCAAATCAGGCCTAAGATGATGTTTGCTTTGCATGCTGCTCTGCTAACTGAAAACTTTTATTAATGGCGTGCTGCTGTTTCTTAAAATTATCTTAACAGATGGATTTATAAATCATAAGTAGTAACCAAATTCTAATAATGAAGCCATTTAATATATACCTCAACTTCTGACAACTTAATACTTGCTTTGAAAGCAACAGTCCCCAAGCTAATTTGTTTATAGCCCCACACAAGTTACACAGACGTGCTCTCTCCCTACTGCTCACTCCTGGTCCCAACAGCTCAACTTCCACGTCTGTGTTCTTTACCCCATTTTGCAAATGAATACTTAAATTACAAAAGAAATTAATGGTCATCAAGATTTTAAAATATTCTGATCCTCTGAAAAAAATGTGGAGTCATGAACTGCAACTCTGCATTTACGTAGTAATGGAAATACACACACACACACACACACACACATTTCCATGCCATACACACACAGGACTGTTTATAAACTATCCCAAATTTATTCTTCATCAGATTGAATATTAAGAAATTAAATGAACTTTTAAATAACTCTTTGTTCTAACTGGATAGCCTCAAGTTATTTATAGCCTGTTCTCTCCCCAACCAGCTTTTGCTCATGGATTTGCCAAAGACAGCACCACCACCACTCAGGAAATGGCAAGGGCGTGGAGAGCACAGCAGCTCAGGGCCAGATTAGCTTTACCAATTTTTCATAATGGAAATATAAAAAAACCATTAATTTAAACTGCTAACAATCTCAGAGGAGAGAGAAAGGACTGAAATCTGCTTTCTGTCTCAAACCTACATTTCTCATTTATTTCAGGGCCTGCAGAGCTGCAGCCAAGCATCACTGTGAACCAACAGACAGAATAAATCAGGAGAGAAAACAAACCCATTTCTGGACACATTCAAAGAGTCCCTCACATGAGCTGCCTCCCATCTCTCTGAGCTATGGCATCTCCCCCAGGGAAGGAAGCAGAGCATTTCTTTTGGGACATAGCATTGGAATAATTTAGGGTAAATCCAGCTAACTCAAAATTCAGCTGAATGGGGAGCAGCTAAAGAGGTTAAGCTGATTTCATGGAAGCATCAGGTGGGTTTAGGTGTTGTTTAGGATGCGCTTGTTGTAAAGCAGATCCACAAGCTGAGCATCACAAGCTTTAGGAAACAAGGGATGTGCAGACAGTTTCTTTTCTATCCAACTAAAAAAAAAAAAAAAACAATTGAAAGAAACCCAGGAAACCCCCCAAAAGAACCCAGACTGATATTGAGTATTCAAGCCCACCCAGATTGTGCCCCTGGGCTATGCCTTGCCTGGTGTGAACACCTTCCTTGCCATGATCTGAAGACCAGCAGCACCCAACTGTCACAATAACTGGGACAATCTGTCAGTCTCAAAAATGTCCAACACCAACATCCATTTCAGGTGACTTTTGCATTTATTCACCTGAATTACTGACATAGCTCCACTTTCCTCTGCTGCTAAGAGTATCAGAACAAAGAGTTACATTCCCCAAACCTTCCCATGACATACAGATCAAGGCATCACATCTCAAAACAATTCCCATGAAAACCTGAAGTGTGTGATTACTATCAACTAACTCACCAAATTTGCAACCACTTTGTGAGCTCACAAGCAATTGCACCCAGAATTCAATGCTGGCACACAAAAGACAGTGGAATAAAAATATTTTAAAGCAATTATATATATATAAAAAATTAAAAACTGTTGGTTGCTTTCATTCCACTTTGTATTTCTGCTCTCACTTTTATGATTAGTTTTATTTCCACTTAAAAATCGTTATAAATGTGCAAAATTAAGAAGATATGTGGGTGTGCTCCTTACATGCTTACAGTTACATATTTAACAATCATCACCAAAGTTTGATATCATAATTAGATTTGTAAGTATCAACACACATTTGCAGAACTAGACTTTTGCTCTTTTCCTCTGCCAGAAAAACATTGGCTCTTGAACGTTCCTCTGCCAGAAAAACATTGGCTCTTGAACGTGGAGCACGACAGCAGGGGTACAATTACAGGTGGAGACTGGCACAAATAAAAGTGCTCAGAAATGTAAAGGTGGAAGTTTTGATCCTTCCCTCTCTCACTCCCATGTTACAGAACAATTCCACTGCTCTGGAAGCCTGGATGGACAGGCCAATAGTGGAGAGCAGCATCTCTCTGCCAGCCATGGTTTCATTCCAAAATTAAGCTCTTTAATTTATTGTCAGTTTAACAAAATAGACTTTCAGGCTGTCATTAACTCAGTGGGGTACTGACAGGGTGCCCACAGAGCTCTCCCATTCCCCAGGGGTGACCACACATGTACAGGGGACACGGAAACCTCCAAAGCTGAATCAAGAGACAGGTTTCAGCTACATTTAATTCTGCTTCAAAGCTACAGAGATTTTTAGTGTATTGCAAGGCCAGGAGCTGTTTTCAGTATTGCCATATCAGAAAATAAAGATAACAGTTGTCATACAGAGTAATCTGGGTGATGCACATTTACACACACAGGTATATACAAAAACACACACCAACACTCACAGAAACCATGCAAGAAAGGTCCAATGAATGCAGAGTTTCTATTCACAGGAATATTGATATTTCAATTGATAACGAGGTTCTATGGCTTTACAATAATTACCTTTGCTTTTAAAAATCCCAAACCAAATAGTTCCCTAAAAGGCTCATTTTCTGCTATCTTCCTTTAATATATTCCTCCAGTTTCATGATTACCTAACAAGACACAGCACTATTGATCCCTTATGCTTGGATGAGCTGTAGATTATGATGTACTGAAGAAAAATTCTGCTTCAGAGGCATTTTGCTTTATCTCAGAAAACATTTCACAGGCCAAACATATTGATTCAACATTGTAATAAGTGAGAGATTGGGACTTCTCTTTTTTTGTTCTTCCAAGAGTCGATATCCCAGTTTCTTGGATCTAAAATCACACAGGTCAGGCAAAAAATAACTTACTTCAGGACTTCAGATCTTCCCTATCCATTTTTAATACTCCTAAACTATAATAATAGAGAAATAGAAGCAGGAGTTAATATTCACTTAAAGAAAAATATAGAAATCAATCCCAAAAACCAGCAAAAGCCACACATTTACTCAAGTATTTACTTCATAACATTCCACAGGAATTCTTTGGGTTTGGGAATTCATTTTCTCAGAAGTCACTACATTCCCTGAAACATGGGGTCCCACCTGATCACTGCTATGGACAATAACTTTTTCACTGGTAAATTACCCATTTGCATCCTTTGGGTAGATTTTAAAACTTCTCTTAGTTTAATATTTTACAAAATGAGAAACTCCAAACATCCCATTTACACTTCTCAAGAACAATCTAAAACACATCAAAATTTGCATTTCATTTGAAATTCATTGTTTCCTGGCTAAGATATTCCTAAACATCAGGATATCTATTTATATATAAAAAAAACCCCATGCAAAGTAACTTGATTTTAGTTCCTGAAGCATGCAGACAAAAAAATCCAGTGCACTCATAGTCCATCCTGAAGCTCAGTGATGAGGAGATAATTAGGAGGGGATGCAAATGATGACAAGTCTGATGCACGCACTGAGCCCAGGCGTAGCTGAGGGGCTGCATCCTCTGAGCAAAGCTCCTTCCCTCTTTAGGGGAAGATCAGGTTGTGGAGGTTGCTGAATGAAGGAGGAGGTTGCACAGTGAGCCCAGCAGAGCTGGGGTCAGGCTGTGAAAGCAGCTGCAGAGAGCAGCCCCAAAGTGTCAATGGCAGGGCTGAGCTTGGCAGATCCACGTGCAGGGCAGGCACACCACAGGTGAAAGTGCATTAAATGTTCTCAGCCTTCCTCCTCATCTGCTCTAACCTCAGGGTTGGGTTTCTAAACCCAAATAAAACCCCTGGCCCCCATAAACCTCTGATCTGCTTTTTGCAAGTGTGTTTTGTCTCCATTCTAATAATTCAACTCCATGCTAATATAATATAAAATAACCTTTTAAAAAAGATTTGAGCTTTAAGCATTCAAGACATTACAGTTGCAGGCATAACCTGATCTGGTCACATTCTTACAACTTTCAGTAGGAAATATTTGTAACACAACAATATCTCATTTCCCAATGTGAGCTACTCAGTGTCCTAGACAACTTGGCTTTAACCTCTGTGATGTTTTCATTGGGCTCACAAACCTCACAATAAAATCAGTCTGCTTTTAGCCCCTCATTTCAACCTTCTGGCCTGTAATTTATGCTCTGCTCCTGTAAATCTTTTCCTGTAAATTGAATAAGAGTCTTACACTGCAGCATTCACTTTCTGACCATGAGAATGAAGGTTCTGCTCATGGAGAAGCCTCTAGCAAAATTCAGGAGACATTCAAGCTGTGCCCTGAGGAGAAGTGTCACGAATTATGTAGTGCTATGGAAGGCAGAGGTAGTTATACAAATGCCTTTCTTCTGTTAATTAGGAAAAGCTCTGCTGATGAGTGAGAGCACCTGTACAGCCACAGCAGCCAGCAGGAGCTGACACCCAGTGGGGACCAGCAGCACCCTTCATTCAGGGCAGGAATTCACCCCAAACATTTGCACCCTTCACAAATCCTAAGCAAACCACATCAGCTTGTTGAAAATCTGAAGGAATCCAGATTTTCACATCAGCTTGTTGAAAATCTGAAGGAATCCCCACCTAGGGCATTTAGAGCCTCCTTGTGCGTGCCACAGCTGAGCCAGGGCGGCAGCAGCAATCTAAATACGTTATATAAAAATTAATATAGAGAGACAGATCCCTGGGACATCAGCCTTGCAGGGATCAGCAGGAGCTCTGCACAGCCAGGGTCCCATGAAGTGCTCAACCCCCTCATGACTTCTTTGCTGTCCTCACACTAGTTGGACTATAATTTTTTTAAATTTAAAATTAGCCAGAAATAATTTAGGAACGTTTCTCCTTCAAAATTAGCTCTCTTACGTTTTGCATAGTAAAGCAAAATGGTTTTCAGTATATGTTTAAGCGTCTCTGAAAGGTGAAGAACACCTCTTGTTCTTACAGGTGGTGACAAATCTCAAGGTGATTCTGTGCATTCCTGCTTCAGCTTCCTCTCTTTGAAACTGCTTTTTGGAGCTCCATATGCCCTTCTCAGCATTTGTCAGAAAATAAGCCTACATATTTCACATCCACATATTCAAATACAGTCACAGAAAACTTATTTTTGTGTGTTTAAAAGCACACGCTGATTAATGCCAATAAGTCTCAGTCTGAACAAACACAAAATCTCTTTGCACTTGGTATGTCAGACTTGTTTCTGTGGCATTCCCTTTCCATTTTGCCAGCAGCGTGCAGTTGTTCTGCAAAGAAACATTTCCTAAAATGTTCCTCCCTTTATTTCCAAAATGAAAAGCTTCTTTCAGGAACAGAAGCTGAGAATACATTAAAAATGTCACATTGAATCTCAGAGCAGCAGCTCTCAGCAGTGTGGTGCACACAGGATGTCCCTGAGGATGGCTGGGAGGCTGGAGGACATTAGCACAGCAATCTCCAAGTGGCACTGTCAGGGATGCTGAAGGGTTAATCCACATGAAATGCCAGGTGATGCTAACCCTCCATTTCAGTCAGCATATGGAACCTGATTTCCTGGGATTGCAGTGTTTCCCAAGTACTTAAAACACAGCTGGAACTGTGGCAATTTTGTGATTTCCTTAAATTTGGGGACAGCTGCTCATAGCCCTGTTAGTGAGCTGACAGCTCTCGGCTGGAGCCCTTGGATTTGACCATGTGAAGATGTTTCATGATCTTTATTAACTTTTCTCTGCATGTGTTTTGATTCAGCCCCTCTCATTGCACTGTCTGCTAAAGCCTGCCCGGAGCTGAGTTTTACAGTATTTCCTCCCATCCCATTCAATTACCAGCAGTCAAACCACATGATCTGACATCACTTTAACCAAATTGTTCACTGACAGCGCCATTGCTCCAGCTAAGGAAATGAAAATGCTTAAGACAGTGCAGGAGTGGCTCTTTTCCTCAGGCAGGGATATTTTGGAGGAATGGCTCTTTTCCTCAGGCAGGGATATTTTGGAAGAATGGCTCTTTTCCTCAGGCAGGGATATTTTTGGAGGAATGGCTCTTTTCCTCAAGGAGGGATATTTTGGAAGAATGGTTCTTTTTTCCCTGAGGCAGGGATATTTTGGAGGAGTGGCTCTTTTCCTCAGGCAGGGATATTTTGGGAGGCAGGAAAAGCCTGCTGGCATCATGGTTAAACCCTGGCTGTCTGAACTGCTCTCTTTGTCCTGTGCAGGTGCAGGGAAAGGGCACGTGGGCAAGGTGACCACTTGGTACCCAAAATACTCCTGTAGCAGCTGCATTTCTCCCAGCAACTCTGAGGCCATGGAAAGTGCAAATGGATGGATCACTGAATGGAAAGGTGCAGAAACCTCACACTGGACACCAAACAGCTTTAAATTTCAGGAACTGTCACATATGCTTCTATACATGCTCTTGCTAGAGGAAAAGAAAATAAGTAGCAGAGGTAGAGGGATACTGGAATAATTAAATGCTCTTCCTAGCAGGCAAAAGCTGGTTTTCCCTCTATAGTGTTTTGGAGCTGATTGTTCAATGCCATCAATTTGTTCTGTGCCACCAACTGCCCTCTGAGAAGGAAACCCCTCTGGGAATTTTACACGTTGGCATAACATGACAAGAGTCATCCACATAAAAACCCAACAAACTTCATGTGTTTTGGAAAGAAAGGCTACCAAAACTACAAATCCCTGTCAGCCAAAACAGCCTTCAAAACTGGATACACCAGATAAACAACTTCTAATTATACCTGCAGCGTGTCATAATTCCCTGTGTTCTGTGTCCCAAATCAATGTTCCTGCCACAGCACATCAAGAGCTACATCCTCAGAGGGAGCACACAGCACTGAGCACTACAGCACCCAGTCCTGCAGTGAATCCACAGCTTCTGGCAGGGCCAGGCTGCTGCACGAGCGACAGGAGACAGGCAGCCAAAAATGAGAGCTGCACTTCATCATGTCTCTGCAGGCACAGTAAATACAGCAACAGTAAATCTTAAGGAAATAAATGCATCCTAAACTCTGCTCTCCAACAACTTCAAGGCTATTCAGAGATTTTTTTTTTTTGGGGGGGGGCAGGGCATTATTAGGTACTGAAGTCATCACACAGGAAAGGAGAAAAATCCTCACCACCTTCTGTGGGACCAAGCCAGCAAGCAGAATCTGAGAACGTTTTCCAGACCACATAATCAGGAGGATGCTCATTTTTGGCTCTGAATGGGACTCAGGCACTTGTGTCTCACTCTGTCAACACTTGGGAAGGGCTGGGAAGGAAACAGCAGCAAAGCTTTTACACCTAGACAATGTTCTTGGCAAAAAGCACAGACTCCTCCAGGAAGCAGCCGAAAGGATACACAAGGGAAAGGGCTGCTCAGGATTTGTAATCTGGCCCTTGGAAAGCTGAAAGAGAAACTGTGCTGCACAACCAGGAAAGCTGCAAAAAACCCTGAGCCAACTCAGCTCAGCTCACCTCCACGCTGGGTCAGCTAGACTGTGCCCAATGGCCAGGCTGGCCAGTCTCAAGCTGATTCAGAAATCTCTGTTCTGCTGTAAGTGTTTGTAAACAGCCCCCAAAGGCCCCTGGGCTTCTGTCTCAAACTGGAACACACGAGCAATACAATTCCTGGGTAAACTAGGAGCACTGGTATAGCTAGATCTTATTTCATATACTTAGAATTTGAATTCTGCCTTTCAAGTTGGCCTTTAAATCATCTCCACACCCTCCAAAATCATATCTGGAATTTAAGCAGTGTAAGCAAGGCTTTGAGGATCCATTGTTTAGGCTGTCTCAGCAGCTATGTTTAGAAACATCAAGGAATGCTAAATTATTGATCCTGCATTCACTTAACTCAAGGAATAAGTGGTATTTAGTTGGATTTTTCCTTTTAATTTACTTTCAAAATGGGTTTAAAACTGACTGAGAAGCAAAGGTGGAGAAAAAAATTAATTTGTGTTTCTTTTTTACAAAACATTTTGAACAAACCAGCATGCTAGAAAGCAGTTTTCCCAGTAATGTTCACTGGAGGAGTTACCATGTTTTCAGAATAGGCCTGTTTTCAGAAGCTGAGGAAATCTTAAACTTTTCAAACCCTTGGCCTAAACGTGACAAGTATTGCAACATTTCTTGCTTCTTGTTCAAGGAAATCTCCCTGAAAATAAACAGCAGAGCAGATAAGCTATTAAACTGGGTCCCTGATGCTGCTGGCTCTTTCATCAGGTCTTATATCTGTTAACCTTTCATAAATGTCAGGCTGAAAAGAAGTTTCAACTACATCCCAGAGCCAAAAAATCCCCTGCTCATTCTGCTCCACCACAGGCTTCCAGCCCAGCTGCATTGCTCCCTGCAGGGAGTGGGGATCTGCAGCAAGGATGAGCTGCCCTCTGCCAGGCTTCTCTTCCCACAATGAAATTGAGGTTGCACGTTGCAGGTGTATTTTCATAGGCACTGAATTTGCATCAGAGTTGTCACTCACTGACAAAAGGGAAAAATGTCACTATGAATTACAACAGCATGGAAAATATTCTACTAAAATCACTGTCATCTACTGTCTCCCAAATTTCCTTAGCAATTTTCATATATCTTGATGAAAATGCAATAAAAGCAAAAAATTGCACCTGCATTATGATGGCCATACTACAGCTACTGGATTATTATTGGCATAATTTATGGGTTAAGTTGAAATGCAGAGTGTGTGTGAAGATTTTCACTATTTGCTACAACAGAAAGATGGTTTTAATGAACTGTTAGTTCTCCACAATTGTTACTAATTACCTGCTCTCAGAAACAGCCCCTACTCATTGCTAAGATTTTTAATTTAGTGTTTACAGACAGCAGAAAAACAACTATCATTATCACATATAAATTAAGAGTCTATCCTTTTCCATCCCTTCAGCAATGATGGCAATTATCTCCTGGACAATGCTCTCAGGCACAGGGTGGGAATCTTGGGAATATCCCATGCAGGGTCAGGAGCTGGACTCTTGATCTTTGAGGGTGCCTTCCAACTCAGGGGATTCTGTGGTTATTCTTTTAAGAACAGCAAAAACTCCTCCTGCTAATGGTTTCTGTGAACCATCAGATCCATGGGAGCAAGCCCATACAGGTAACACGGCGCCGTGGTTTGACAGCACGTAGGTTTTCTGGGATATGCTGTGGTCACCAATGGGTGCTCAGATTTGAATATTGGCACCTGGTGTGGCCCCTGGGGCCTGGGATCCGCCTCTGAGCGCACCGGGGTAAAAGCAGAGCCCTGCCCTGGGAAGCTCTCTCGGGTTTCCGGCGGGAACAGAGCTCGATCTCCCCCATCCCAGCTGGGGAGGGGAAGCCGTGGCCGGGAGAGGTAGGCCCGACCCCGAGGGTGGAAGGGTGGAAGAGAGAGAGACAGCGGGAGCCATCGGGCACCCGCCCTGGGAGACAGAGAGAGAGTACAGCCCCTGCTTGTGACTGCGTTACCTTGAACCTTGATAAACAGGTGCCAGCAGCACGGCTGAGAAGGAGAAGCAGCAGGAAGGTGTCCAGCCACTTGTGGGAGCTTTTAACCCCTTTTTGGACAATTAAAACTTTACAGAACATTAACCTTTCCTAGAAGTGAGAGTGGAAGATGAAGAAGGAAATGGGCAAGGTGAAGGTCTGGGCAAGAACAGAGAAGAGTCTTAGGTGGGAAGAGATGATGGAGTGGCTCAGCTAGACTCTTCTTGTTATAGCCATGGACAGAGCCATGTTTCCTTGTGATACAGAGCATCCATCCAGCAGGAGGCAATGCCTCAGAACCAAGAGGGTTCAGTGTTGGTACCCACTCGGCCCTAGGGGGTGAAATCTGGGGGGGACAGGTATCCCAAAGGTGAGACTGTGCCCTTTTTGGATCGGGACAAAGCATCCTTAAAAAGACAACCCTAGAGGCAGCTCTGGTCCATGTGCAGTGGTGAGAGTACTGGACATGAAGGAAGAGGTCACGATGGCAATGATCTCCAGGCGGTGCCACGAGTGACATGGAAACACACGAGGTTTCAATGGTGTTTCCTGGAGAAGCCTATGGCACAAGAATGACTCCTCTCCTCTTGATGAACTGAGAATTGATTGTCTGAAGGGTGGTGCTGGACGGAGAGTTGATGATTGGGGGGATGGATGTATTGTATTGGAAATTTTGGTGGGGGGAGGAGGAAATGTTTTTGGAAAGTTTTCATTTTCCCTGTGTGTTTCTTTTTACTTACAGTTGTAGTTTAGTTAATAAAGTTTTCTTTATTTCTAAGTGGGAGCCTGCTTTGCTTATTCCTGGTCACATCTCACAGCAGAAACCAGGGAGAAGATATTCTCATGGGGGCACTGGCGTTGCGCCAGCGTCAAACCATGACACGCAGGACAAAACTAAACCCCAATCTGCACATAAAAGAGACCCCATCCCAGTTGTAACTTCAAAGGGAACATCAGATAAGGATGTGGCTTGTTTCCCTAAAGCACTTGTAGGAATCAAATGCACCTTCTCCTTATCACTGAATAATCAAGTATTATACATTTAAACACCCTCCCCCCCCCCCCCCCCCCCCCCCCCCCGTTTTAGGCAGCAAGTGAAAAATAAAGTAAATATTTCAGACCTGTAGTGATGTCCCTCCACAAGAGCTTTCCCTGGGTTCCCACATCTGTAGGATATCCTCACAGAGATTAATACCAGCGTCCATTCTGGCTGAACTTAACAAACGAAAACTTAATGTAAATATTCAGGAAGCTCAAATGATCAGAGGAGCACAGGCTTAAAGGTCAGAAAGAAATTCTCGTCTCTGTATCCCCTTCTCTCTCCCAAATGTCTATTAAAGAAAAAAGATACTAAAAAAGGTCATTTGCTTACAGAGAGGGTGTGTTCATGTGGGTAAATGCATCTCCTTGAGGAGATGGTCAAAACCAAAGTAACAATTCTTGGTTAAAAAAAAAAAAGAGAAAGAAAAACAAAAGGATAAAGTCCATTTATATGTCACCCTGAATTTCTGACACTGCATTACTTTCTCCCCCAAACACTGAAGAAGGCAGGAGGACAATGCAGAGAATTGCTTTGATTTGACATGGAGATTTAATAACTGGCTGTTACCCTGGCCTACTGTGGAGTTAATAACAGGTGTAAAACCACTGTGCTATTCCATTGCTAGAGCCTGAAATAAAGAATCCTGAAATTTCCTGAGCTCCAGCTCCTCAGACCACTTAGAGCTTCCATCATCACAGTTTGAGGATTTTGTTTATTTTCTGTGGCTGTCACCTGGACCGAGTTGTTCTTAAAAGCTGATATCCACCCAGGAATCATTCCTCAGGCAGCAATTTGCCCAGATAACAGCTCCACTTTGCACATTTTTTTTGCTGATTGGGTTTTGCTGATCAGAATTTCCTGGTGCTCAAGGGCTGCAGCACCAAGGCAGCAGAGCTCACCTTGAGAAGGGGCTGGAATTGATTTTGTTGGTTATTACAATGTGGCAGGAGCTGACCTCACATCCAGCACAGTGCAGTGTCATTTGTGCACACAGTGCTGAATTTGTCCTTGTTCTGGGATTCCACTGCTTGGCAGGAATCAACGACTTTGGGAATGACAGTTCTGTGTTACCACAAAAGCAAAAGATTTGGCTTTTGTAGCAGGGGTGGTAATAGAGTGTTACTGCAGCTCACAAGCAGATCGTGTCCTTCAGCATCCCTGGCTCCATGGAATTACTTGGAATGTCACACAGAATTTACTCTGTGCAGGTAATTTCTGGCAGCACTTGTGAAAAAGCACCAGAGAAGCGACTACAGCAGCTCATGAAACTTTAGGCACAGCACAGGGCAGAAAGTGAGATTTGGTCAGGGCAGAAAGTGAGATTTGATCAGAGACAGCACCATGGTCTTTCTTCATGTAGAAAAGACCACGAAGAGTGGTCAACTGCTCCAGCAAAATGGAGCAGCAACAACAAATGTAAAATAATCCAAGATAAATTATAGTAGGACTGTAAAATTATAGACATGCAGTCCCAACAGGTAATCTCCACCTCATCAAAATCCGATCCCTCTGCTTAAGTTCAGCAGAAAAAGTCAATTAAGAAAACAAAAAACAACTGTTTGACTGAAACACAGATTTTCAGCTAGTGCTGAGTGTACTTCAAATATTTACAGCATTAAATAGCTCAGAACTCAGCTAGAGGAGTCAAGCAGGGCAGTACTCTTTCCTTAAGCCAAATGTCTAAACGAACACTGTGGTTCAAAATGCCTTCATGCACCATTTGATCCAAGTATATAAATATTAATGGAAAAGATTTAAAAATTATTTCTAGCCTGGTAAGTCTAACTACAGCATTAACAACAAGCTCAGCTAAATATGAACAACAATCTTATGAGGTGCTACTTAATGATAGTGTTTTAATTTTTTTGTTGTTGTTTCAATACTTGATTTATTGCTCTTTCTTACTGAGGAAAAATACAGTCACTATTACAACATTCTGAGCTCCTATTCTTGGTATGATTTTAGGCAGACAACAAAGTGATTTAGGCACATAGAAGTGGCCACCAGCAAGACTGAAAAACACAGCTAAGTAAAAGGATGTATTTTCCTCCCTGCCCCAAACCCCCCGTGCTGAGCTATTTCATCCTTCTGGCTGTGTACTTATATTTGATGAAGTGAAGATCTCTGTGGCTGCTCCCACACACAGGACAACAAAACAAAGGCACAGATTAAACACAGAAGCCTCAGCTTTATTTTGGTTAACTGGAATCTGACAGGCTGCCAGCTACCACCCACCTATTCCCAGAGGGTTCCCAGCTGGGACTTCCCAGCCTGGAAGTTCAAATTGCTCCCAAGGTCCCAGGCACAACAGCAATTCCCTCAGCAGGGTGTATTGGGATAGGAAAAAGTTATTATCTCCTTATCACTTCTGAAATCACCATTCACTGGACACAAAGTCATACCCTAGCAAATGATATCGCTCCCCAAAAAAGTTTACTGCTGAAAACTAATTTTCCTAAAAGAAGATGAAGCACATTTTGACAAGCAGGCAAATCAGGAGGGAGAAGATAAGATTCAACTTGATAAGGATAGGTTATGATAAAAGTGAACATATTGCTTAACTTAGCAGTTCTGAGATGTAGCAGATAGGGAGACAACAGCAGGCTGAGGCCAGGAATCCTTGTTTCATCCAGGGAGATAAATATCCATGTATTTGCTCAATATCCCAAACAAATGCAAATATCAGGAAATGGAGATAATTCTCCATTTCCTCAGCAATGCCAGCAGCTTGGTTTATATATCCCACATGCCTGGTGGATCCTGGGGGATAACAAAGGAAAGAGAGGATGGAATGGCTTCTGAGCTCCTCTGGGACCTTACAGAGAGAAGACACAGGGTGTTAATTGTGTCCAATTATTCCTGGAAGGTGCAGCAGTGAAATTTTGTAGGTTTTCTCAGAGCTAGACCGCGATGCTTAGCTGCAGACTCTGCCAGAATTTTGACATGTTTAAAAACCTCCTGGCAGACATAGGCAGAACGAAAATAAGCTTTTAAAATACAGCCTCACACACTTGATCCCATAATTAATATACCCTTTCCAGTTAGCATCTCCAAGATTCAAATAATCTACAAACTAATAGTTAAGTAGGAATCTCACTGGGTTTTTTCAAGTTTTCTCACCTTTCACTTGGGTCCACAAATAGATATAGGATTTTTACTTAAAGTCAGAAATTTGAAATGCTGGTTATTAAATTAGCAAGTTGCTCTTCTCTCTGCACATTAGCCACTGAGTAGATATCAGACTGAAATACATTTAATCAAATGATTCGTGAAAATGGCCAAGCAGAATGTTTCTGTACAGTTCACTGAGCAGGGAACTGAAAATGCAGGAGGAAAAAGATTTATTAAGTTGAACTTTATATACAGAAATAATTACCATAATATGTGCATGCATCCAGCTAAGTGCTGCAGATCTGGATTTGTCTTCCTGCACAGTGACCTCCTCCACACAGTCCCCAGCATCCTGCCAGGTCACCTCCTCCCAGGCAGAGCAGGGCTGCTCCTCTGCTGGCTGAGCACAATTAGTTCACGTCACTGGATTTTACAGTGTTACAGGCAGATGTCTGGAATTGGTAACAACCATCCATGTCTTGTGCTCAGAATACTTTTCTGAGGAAATCATTCCCCTGACAGGAATGCCTTGTGGTTCCTCTCTGCCAGGGCTGCAGTGAGGAGCTGAGGGTGCCCCTGGTGCTCCGGGCAGGTGCTGCCCATGCTGTTCCCCTCACCAAGAGCTCCAAAGGCCATTTCTCCTGCTGACTGCCCTGCAGCAGAGCAGCAACCTGTGCACAGTGAGATGCCAGCAAGGCCTTTGGAATGGCAGCTCTGTGCCTCCCTCCCTCCCTCCCTCCTGGAGTGGCATTCCCACATTCCCTCTCCCTCCAGCTGCCAGAACTGCCCCTGCCTGGCAAGCTCATAAAAGACCTCAAAAATGCAAACAAGCTCCTATCTTCCTCTCCTACTGTCCAGCCAGGGCTGTGTCTCCACACAATTGAACCACAAATATGCAGTAATTAGTAAATATAATAAATAAAGTTAACTCCTCACAGGCACACAATCCCTGGCTTGTGGTTGAAGCCACATCCTCAACCCAACAGGGGTATTAAAAAATAACAAGAATCTGAAGCAGCTTTAAGGAGCTGCCTCCTGCTTGTCAGATGCTCAGCCAACACTCCTTTCCCTTTATAAACACAGCCCTGAAGCTCCAGTGGTGGAGGACCAGGGAAAATTGAGTACAAGGAAGGTTTTGTTTTCCCACTGCTCACCCAGGAAGGCACTGTAGCTTTAATCTTGTAAAAGTAGCTCCCATTTAGGAAAGGAGGAATTTAGGGAGTAGGCCTGACCCACACTCGGTAACTCTCGGCATTTACGGCTTGTTCCCGCAAGGACTTTGATTAAAACAAAAAAAAATCAAACAGGACCCAAAACTTAATATTGCTTCTGAGGAGTCTTTCCCAGGATATCCAGGACATTTAAGTCCCTTGGACCATGAAATATAACTATTCTTTAAAGCAATTCTAGATGGAAGAAATGACACCATAGAAAGGTGAGGATCAGCTGGGAAAGGGAAAATGGGCCCCATGAGCTCAGTTCACGTGTGGGCAGGAGGAATTGCAACCAGGTTTGCCCTGCAGAACAAGGGCTGGGTTCTCCTGCTTTTGCTACAACTGACCCAACAACAAAAGCAGGTTTGCACAACACAATGTTCCTGAGCCAGGAAGGATCTCTGAGAGGAAGTTTTCCACCTGCAGCAAACAGCGCCTGCCTGTCTTGTGAGGAAGCCTCATTATTTGTGTCAGAGTGGGAAACAGGCCTTAACTTCATTCCTGTCCTGCTCACAAGCTTTGAGGGAGTGGTTTGGTTTGGTTTGGTTTGGTTTGGTTTGGTTTGGTTTGGTTTGGTTTGGTTTGGTTGGTTTGGTTTGGTTTGTGTGCAGTGTTTGAAATGTTATGTGGATGCACAGGTCATTCCTGCAGTGCTGCTGCTTCCATTAAGGCAGCAGATGTGGGTGTCCCAGCCTGGCTGATCTGTCCCTTCAGGATGGCTTTCCCAGGGACCTTGTGGTAGTTCTTCTTTTGCACCCACCGTTATTAAAGTGTCACCTCTGGGTGCAATGACTGCTCTCTGCAGAGCAGCCTCACTGATGACAAGGGATGAAGGAGATCAGTGTTTCTCATGCCCTGTCTCTAAATATTCATCTGCATTAAGAGCTTTTTGAACTTGGTGTTCCCAAACAATGTATGGGATGTGTATAACTAATGTGATGGTGAGAAGAACACAAAGCTTTGATGGAGAAAACGAAATACCATTTTTGTAAACTAGTTTCTCACAGCTTGAATGAATAGACTTATTCATTGTTTTCCATTTCTAAAGCACAGAACTGGCTCCTATTAAACAGCATTATTGACTTCTCTTTTATAAACACTATAACACGGAAAAATGAAAACTAAAGAAACGCACTTGAATTCATATGGTCAGCAAACACTGACATCATTTTTGATTTATCCTTCATCCTGTATACATTTTTTAATCCTTTTCTTGGAACTCAATTTGTTTCCATTTCCATTTTTATTTTCATATTGAAATCTGCAAGAAGGCGCAATATGCCAGCTAAATGAAGATTGATGAGGAGCACACATGCTCACCTGGGCTCCGGCAGGCTGCAGGTACTCGGAGGGGTGCCTGAGGAGGAAGGAAATTGCAGGACTGCAGCAGCATTGCTGATGTGCTCACACTTAGAGATGATCAGCAGCAGATTGCTGAGCAGGGCCCATCTTTCCTGTTACACTTTTTAATTGTTCTCTTTCTAAGTTTCACTACAGTGCTGAGAGTTGGGTTCCTCCCCCTTGCAGTAGATTACAGGTTTTTATGACAAACCATAACTTTATGTTCACTGGCGCCAAGATGTACACAGCATCAATTTTCTTTCATTTTTGTGTCTCAAACACTCCACACAAAGACAACACTATAAATATGTGACATGACTAAATGATGAAGCAGCAGCTTCCTGCTGAAATTTTAAAGTGAGATAGACATTGTTTTAGCTGAGGAAGCCATTTAGATAGCAGCTGTTCCCACTGAAAAGATGTGGCAGCCATCAGCAGAAATAAGAAATGCTCTCTCTGTACATATTGAAATGAGTTTTATCTTCCTCTCCATTCTGCTTTGTGTTCCTCCTGGTGAAAAAGACAAAATTCATTTCACACCCATATTTCCGCGCAAGCACAAACGTTAGGAGAGGAATCTTTGCACCCATACACACACTTAGGTGAGATCAAAACTTTGAAGCATATTCTGTCTGCAGAGAAATAAACTGCTGAGAAGTCTGGGAGTTTGGAATAAAAGGTAAAAGAAGAAATTTGAGGCCATCTCTTTCCTAAAATTATTTTTCCATGTATTTGCTTCTAGGTGGTATTTGTGGCTTGTATTCTAATTAGAAGAAAATAACTTGGTACATGTCAGATACCACTGCATGAAAAGACAGAATCAGTATGGATAGTTCAGTGACACCTGAAAATAGTCTTCTTTTCACTGGATCTTAGATTTAAGATTAGTACTAATCATTACAGTCACATTTTAGAAGGTAGCATGCAGTTACTCAAAGGTTTCGGCTTGAAAAATACTATAGACTGTGCTTATCAAACTTTTCATATGACTCTATCTGTTCAAAACACAATCTTCTAATGGTTGGGACAAAATATATGATGTGGTTTGCATCCAAAAAGAGGTTAAGAAGTCAACAGAGCCAACATTTCTCCCCAGAGATAGCATAAAAATCATTATATCATATTAAAGATTTTGCTTCCTTTGCCACAGGCAATCAATTCGAAAAATTTGATTAAAAAGCGCCTTGCATTAGTGTGGTATTCTCAAGCTGCTTCTTATTAACATTTGATTGTAGCATACTCTAACGACAACCAGTATCAGCTCTCATTATTCTAAATAAAGAGTACAGTCATTTTCTTCTTAATGACTGGAGAGAAATGTGTCCACAGGGACATTTTAGTTTACTCTCTCACACAATGTGATATTGTCATTATTAATACTTCTTGAAGACAACTTGTAGACCAAAGTTATCTCTGCACAGTCACCAGATTTTAATTTTTAAATATCCATACCCTCAGTCACATGCAGTTTGATTCATTCCAATACCAATCACACTAGCCTTGAAATGCTGCAATAAAACAATTCACATTATGATGCTTGTGACAAAACCAAACAGCAACAAAGAAATAGAAGCAAATTAAATTTCACATCCTTGTGAAGGAGGTAATTGCCACAAAACTCAGGTAAAAGAAAGATTACGATTTGCTCATTGCTGTGTCAGCCAGTGAGTCAAATACAAAAGAAGAACTATGACAAAAATTCCTTGGACTATAAACTGCATGAAAACAAGAACTTCCCTTTTGGTTAGTGCTGAAGGCAGTGAAATTCTGAAACATCCAGGATGCCTCTGGATATTTGTACTTCAGCATAAACAGATAGGGAAATATTTTTCTACTCTTTCAAACAAATGCAAAGAAAAAAAAATTGTATTTCCTCAAAGTATTAACCAAAGATCAGCTTTGCAATACAACTGGAGCAATCCAATAGCCACCAATGGAGCTGTCCCAGTTCCACCAGCTGTCCAGACTAAACTCCCACCCTTTGCAAGGCTTGTTCTCTCTCCAGACCAGGCCATGGAGAGGGAGAGGAGTCATACCCCGATGGTTTGGGGTTTAAATTAACTGACTCTGCTTATTTTTTCAAAGGAACTTTAGAGTCAAAGGATGGAGGACATGTTTGGGGGTGTAAGGGAGTGTTTAAAGGAGGCTGGAATTGAACCCCATTGATTTCCAATCCAGATAGGGACCTGCCCAATTCCTCTGCCCCAAAGGAAATCTTCACCATGCACCTCTTTCCGTCTGTGGTATGTGACTAGCTCTGAACATCCATTCAGTGTAAATGTTCATGAAATCAGTGGTTGCTCAGGACTTTGGTAAACCTCAATTAGAAGAAACATCATTCAGAAAATTAAGCAGAGTCTGGGGAGTCTGGCTCTGTCTGATTAATCTTGTCCTTTGTTCTGAGCCAAAGTCTGCCAGACCAGGAGCTGGTTCTTCCCAAGCCAGGCCTGGTGCAGCTTCTCACAAGGCTTTTACAAACAGGTGGGAACTGCTGCCTTGGAGTGGCTACCTAGAACAGAGGCTAGGCAGAGTTCAAAGAATAAAGTGGGTTTTTATTAAAGGCCTTCAATAGATTCACCTTGGGCAGTCCAAGGCTTCCGAGAGGGTCTGCTCCCAAGGAGGACCATGGACACGAGTTTTTCAGACAGATATAAGTTTTGTCTATTTGCATACCAGGGGTTAATTGTCCAGTTACAGCTTTGGGTAAAGAAGTCACATTCCCCAGTTTGTTTCCCACTGCTTCACTTATGTCTGTACTTTTTGGGGCCTCAGGCTGTGATGGTGACCTTGGTTCTCAGGCCCAGAGGGATTGTTTTGTCTGACCAAAGTGTGAAGAAATCCACTCTACATGGAGTTCAGAGTTATCTACTAATGCAGTGCAGGATCTGAAAAATAGAAAAGCTGAAAACTCAAGGCACCAGAACAATCAAACAGCTCATCAGCACCCAATTCCAGCAGCCGCCTTCTCAGGCAGTTCCCTCTCCTGCCAGGTGTCCCCAGCACCTCAGGCTTGGCTCAGACCCCGTGGCCCAAAGGCATCACCCACCAGAGCCAGCCTGGGTGGTGCCTGTGGGGCCCAGCTGCCCTTGCCCCTTTGCCCATTCCAGCTGGTGCTCTCACTAATGCCAAATGGCACATGGAAAGGCTACACAGAGCTGTTACCACTGCCTCCTACCAAAAATATCCTTGCTTAAGTCCACACTTGTTTTGTATTAAATCCTGAATTTTTAGGAGTCATGACTCCTTCTGTTGGGATTTGAATTAAACAAAACTTTTTTATTCCCTGAGCAAACATGTAAGTTTGGGGGGAAAAAATGGGGATGCCATGGTTTGAAAGCTGTGGAAAGGCACTGCCTTTCCACGTTATCCCATGATCTCCAGGAGGCATCCAGGGGTTTCAATCATCACTTGATTTGCAGGGTTAGTTTCATCTGCAAACTAACATCCTTTGTAACATCCTTTGGGGGTTATTATTGTGCTGCTACTGCAAGTCTACTTAAACCCAGTACCCAGCTTTATAAAACTCAACAGCTAATGAAGCACCTCCAACACTGAAGAGAAAGCAGAATAAAAAAGGTTCAGATGGAAAGCAGAATTAAAAAATATAAAAATTACATTATAAATAAAGAGGGTCATAAATTGCTAAAAGATGCCAGAGGAAGCAGCGTTTTATATTTTCTGATACCAGATTAAATGTATTTTATTTTCAAATATTAGAGCTTTTAAGTATCTAAACCCTAACTAATCTGGGAATCACTAGCTGAAAGAAAGCTTCTTTAAAGCCCTGAGCCTACAAGATTAATTTTGACTCTTGTTGAGTAAACAAGTGGATATTCTCATCAAGCACCATACTATACCACCACACACCACAAAAATTCCCATTGGGATCAGAGAAATGTCCACAACTACAGGGCAGAAAGCTGTGGCTATTAATGGAGCTATAAACTTGACACAAAACATCCCAGACTCAGACTTTCTCCCACGCACACAAACCAACAAAAATTGTACAAATTTCCATGGAAGCCATATCAGACATTGAATTTTTTGAAGACCAGAGCTCTGAAGTGCTTTGTGTCTGCTGGGTTTATTTTTATTTTAAAAGTGTGGCCACCACCTGACCAGCTGGAAACCAGCAGGTGTGGCAGAAATCACAGCTGAGCCCTGAGATTTTGTACTGCTCTTACTGTGCTGCAAGTGAGGCTCTAATTTGGTTTTAATAAAAAGTAATTGAAAGTAATTTAATACCGATTGATTGTTAAGGGGATACATTTTGCAGTTTATCAAGTCTATAGAAATGCAGTATAATTAACTCCAAACTGCATAGGCAATAATGTAATTATAATCTCAACAACTTTAAATTTCCAAGCATTGTTTAAACAGTTAATTAATATTTTAAAAGATAGTGCTCTGTTACACGTCTATAATGTTAATTGCTAAAAAATGCTAATCGATATTTGTTAAGTAATCCAATTAATTGAGTAATCCAATTTCTAGCCTCTCTGAAGCTAAATAAATACAGCTTCATGGCTGACTTACAAGTGATATAAATAGCCAGATATTGATTTAATAATCAATTACATATTAAATGATTGCAAGTTATTTATTAGTTATAGACACAGGGCCAAGTTGGAAGCAAGCAGACGAAGGTCAGATCATTTTCAGCAAGCTGCACAAACCCAAAGCTCAGCTCAGTGCTCTGACATTCTTCTTCTGCATGTGTTGGGTGAAATGTTGTTTACCACATTGACTGAGTATCTTTATGGCACCCCTTACAACAGCTTAACTCAGCTGAGGCACAGAGCTGATGTTCCTTCAAAGGAACAGGCACAGGGACCACATTTCCATCTGCTGCTCCCAGGGGAGCCCTCAGTGCCCAGGAGCTCCTGGTCCTCTGCATTTTCACAGGGTTCCAGTTTTCCTGCTCCTCTCTAGCTTTCTCCTCACCACCAGAGAGCTCCATGTTACACAAAGGGACCTTCCCAGCACAGCAAAAGCTGCTTTCAAAATTCCTGCTCCTCTGCTTCTCCTGGTCTTCTACTCTGTGCTGTTAAATCTTTGCCATGGAAGAAAATTCATCCCTTTGTCATTCCTCTGTGGGCTGTAAAGATCCACCCCGAGGTGGCAATTTGCACCTGGAAAAGCTTTATCCTAAATGAGGTATCAGCTTGTGTTTACTGGTGACCACTGGTGGCTGTTCCTAACTGCTAATTTAACATACTTCCTATAAACCATGATTAAATTATTGAACGCTTTTCTTTTCCTCTCATCACTGAGGTCTGTGTTTGTAACACACTGAACACATCTAAAATAACCTCTGCTCCCCCAATTAGGTACTTGCTCATTAAACCTACATCAGCTCTGGCTGGAGGACTCACCAGGGCAGAGCCCATCTCATCAGTTGTGTTTGCAGCTCTCAGCACAATGTCAATATTTCCCCCAAACCTTGGTTTCTAAATAGCACTACAAACCCCAGCTTGAATGGATTTGACAAGCAGTGCATCAGCACGAGAAGGAGTCAGGAGGTATTTTGCTAGATCAATTCTTAAACAAATGTGTTGTGCAGGTGAAATCAGGGGCTTCATGGATAAAGACAGCAGTGCAGTAAGAGGTGGCATTTTATTTCTGGACTTCAGTCTTGCAGTCAAGCCACACTCACTCTTCACATCCTTCCCCTGGGGTTCAGTCCTCAAGGAAGAAATTTATGTCACCAGAGCCTCTTCATGCAGATGAGACAGAAGAAATTGCAGGGTCAGAGTGCACATGATGGCAGGCTTGACAAAGGTGCCCAAAGGTTTTTACACTTTAATTTTATGTAATAGGAAAATAAAAAATATAATCTTTCTAACCTTTGGGCTTGTTCCAAAGGCAAGACAGTAAATAGATCACTGTAACATCTGGGCTTACCTATTCCTTTCTTCTTATTCGTTTTTGAATTGCCCTCTAAGGGACAAGGGGTTAAATCATCAAGGAGAGGGGAGATGAAAAAAGGTAAAATTGCCCCTGGGTGCTGCACTTAACACTGTCCACAGCACAAAGCATTCAAGGGTGTGTTGTCCACACTGTATCAGAACTGGGGCTCCTTCTCTGACAGACTCCTCTAAAAACTGTGACAGCTTTCACTGTAAGCAACACTGAAGGACAGGATCTTGATTCCATCATTTCATGGCTGTCAGCCCCACAGACAGGAAGGTATATTTTAGGACAACACACTCTTCAGCAGCTGCTTGCATGAATAAGAACACACTTCCATCATTAGTCATTTAGCCCATATAATGTGACAACAACATTTATTACACAGGCTTGGAGATTCATGACAGTAGCAAGAATCCAGCGTTGTTCTTGATACAATTTGCATGTGTTGAGTGCTTCAAGGAGACAAAGTATTTGAACATCAATAACATTTGTCTTCCTGCTACCTTAATTTACTGGGCAGGGCTGAGGGAGGATTGACTCCCAAGGCTTCAGAGCCCTGGGATGAAACACTGTTGGGTCAATCCCCGACTGGGATGCCAGGTCTGGCAGCAGGAGACTCATGGTACCATTCCTTTTGGAAAGTGGGACCGAAAAGGGCACTGATTTTAGCAAATACCTGAAAAATAATAACCACCGATGAGAAAGATCATGATTTTATCTATGGCACGAGGAAAATGCTGATAACCGGATTAACGCTTGTTCCATGCTCCTCAAGCCCACTCTGCAGCACCATCCAGCCTTTCCCAGGTGCCTCCCAGCATGCTCACACACCCCTGTGCCTCCCCGAGGATTTCCCTTCCCCTGGCACATCTGCATGGAAAGGCAATGACTCAAGTCTAAGTGCTCACTTCAATCCAGTTGCTTTGCTGAAGCCTCAATTCCATGCCATCAAAGACATGAATATGATATTTGGGTTGATCCTGCAGTATTTGAAGACCACAGCTGAAGGAAGCTGTGATGAGCAAACCCTTGAGAGAGAGCTGACTGCTGCAGAATTAAGGTAGCAATTCAAGGTTGAAAGAATTAAAGTGTGTGGATTGGTGTGTTTTTGCCTCACAGCTTTTCCCCAGGATCTCTGACAGCCTGGGAAATACACACCAGGCACTTGGGGAGGCTTGGCTCTGGCAGGCAAATGAGGTAAGAGTGAAAGCCAAACATAATCCACTGGGATTGCTGGAACATTCCAACTAGGCAAGGGAAAGGGAGGAGATGGCTCAGCTCTGCACAGCTCTGGGCTGGGTCTCAGCCACAGCCTCTCCTTCCAGCACCCACAGCTCCTTTGCGCTTCAGCTTACACGGGAAATCTAATTTATGTACCCAAACTGGACAGGGAACCAGCTCACTGAAAAGCCCACCCCAAACCCCACCAAGACACCTCTGAACAAGCACAAGAAGCTAAGAAGTAGAAAAATCCTGGAGTCCACACCCATACGGTCCAACCCTGCCACTGCCTGCCCACGCCACTCAATTAAGAGAGAAAACACTTTTACTGATAAATAGAAATAATGTTTCCCAAATCTCAGTTGTTCTGTGAGCATCAGTAAATACCAAAGCCCTGATAAATTTATGTTGCTTCTCATATAGAATTCAAAATATAGTTCTAAGTATGAAAACAAGGCCCACTGTTTGCCATGCACCACAGGGTTTTGTGTTTGTTTTCCAAACAGTCA
Organism: Calcarius lapponicus; assembly: GCA_039654755.1. NCBI lineage: Eukaryota > Metazoa > Chordata > Aves > Passeriformes > Fringillidae > Calcarius > Calcarius lapponicus. The sequence goes on along the minus strand of CM077474.1, from coordinate 21,205,139 downwards.
TGCCAGAGATGCTTCAGGCCTACTAGAAATTTCTTAACATCTGATGCATAATGAAAATATTTAATGGAGCATAAACACTCCTCTTTTCTTCCCCTCCCCCTGCATTTCCTAAGTGGTAACCAAAGCTCTGTGCTATTGCACATAGATGAACAAAGATTAATCCCACTTAAGTGCTGTCTAAAGGATCTTGGAACCAGGATTAGAGATTTCCTACCTGAAAACAGGGAGCTGGAACAGTCCAGCAGGAGGACCCCGGCTCGGAGCTCTGCAGAAGTGCACACTTTAATCACAACAACATCTGGAATCCCAGGATTTCCCCTCCATCTCCCCAAAACTGCCCATGTTTCCTACCAGAGGAAAACCCTTCTGACCCTTCATAATGAAGCCTGCAAGACCAGGCTGCCTTTCAAACTTTCATGTCATATGAGGCAAAAAATAGTTTACTGAGGTTTTTCATGCCTATGAGCATCACATTAAAAAGTAACTCCAGAACTTCAAGGTTCTAGTGACCTATATACTGTCAGCTTATAAAACAGCATAAGAAGAAACATCATGGAAACAGCTATGTAAATCTAGTTCATTTAATAAAAATGTAAATAAGATTCACAGAAGAGACTTAGAAACTTTGAAATATTTATTTTAAATGAAAGGGATTAAGTATTCAAGGTAAGATTTGTTTCTAAACTTGTAACTCCAGTATTCTAGGGCTATTGTGTCTTATTTTATTTATTAAAAGGACAGTTCTTATAATATAAATACATTAAGCTACTCTAACATACTAACTGCTACTTTTTATTTCCTTTCAAGGACTTGTGATTGGTGCTGCCTTGGTCTGGATTCAGCACATTAGAGGAGAAATATTCAATATCTCATCACTGGTGTTTTCCAGCATTAGTCATTTCCACAAATACATTTGCCCTTTTGCATTCACACCTGGTTTGGCTTGGTAGCATCTGACACAGAAAACCTGACTGAGGAGGAAACAAAGAAATAAGAAAAAGATCTAAGAAAGCATCATACAGAATTTATTTATAGGAAAACAAAGGAATGAAATGGAAGGGTTATATGGAACTTCGTTACCTACAAAACAGAAACAGAGATTGATGATCTGAGCCCCTTGATTTACTGACAGTACAGCACCAGCAATACTTAAATAGCATCTTACTTGTACCTTCAGTGATGGACCAGCTGTGAAATTGTATTTGTATTCTTCTAGGAAAAGAAGCTGGTGTTTTTAGGAAATATTTATATTGAGTATGTGAGGTTGTTTTTCTGCATCCATTTTCACTAACACCTTTTGACATGGAAGTCAGCTGTGCTTCCTGCTAAAGCATTATCCAAGAGAAGCATTGATATCTGCCTTCTAATGTCAAAGTTTCTTTGAAGAGCTGGGAAAAAAAGAAAGGATTGTCAAGAGAATTCTAAGGAGTGGATGAGGTAGATTCTACCCAATGGAAAAAAAGAAACCTTGTGAAGATTTTTCAACTGTAGAAAAACTTTACTACTTTTTTTTTCCCACAAAATATGCTGTGGAGAGGTAAAAGCAAGAAGTTACATATAGAATCCCAGAATCATTCAGGAAATCATTCCATCATTCATGGACAAGCCGTCCCAGCCCATGGAGTCCCAGCTGTGCCCGATGCCCACCTTGTCCCCACCCAGAGCCCTGAGTGCCACCTCCAGCCCTTCCTGGGACACCTCCAGGGATGGGCACTGCAAACCCCCCTGGGCAGCCCCTGCCAAGGCCTGAGCCCCTTTCCATGGGGAAATTCCTGCTGTGCCCACCCTGAGCCTGCCCTGGCCCATCCTGAGGCCGTTCCCTCTGCTCCTGTCCCTGTTCCCTGGAGCACAGCCCGACCCCCCGGCTGTGCCCTCCTGGCAGGAGCTGTGCAGAGCCACAAGGGCCCCTGAGCCTCCTTTGCTCCAGGCTGAGCCCCTTCCCAGCTCCCTCAGCCCCTGCTGGGGCTCCAGCCCTTCCCAGCTCTGTTCCCTTCCCTGCCCCTCCGCGTCCTTCCTGAGCAGGGAGGCCCAGAACCGGACAGACAATCATGAATTGTGCTATAAACAAATATACCCGATTTCTAACACCTGGTAATTAATGTCACATGGGTTCACATTCTTTGGGACAAAGTAATCCTTGTGACCTTCCTTGCCTAACTCTTCCTGGCCTATTCAGATAGGCAAGAAATAAGATATTCAGAGAGGATCAATATTCAGATAAGATCAATAAAGCATTTAGCTCAAAGCTACAGTGCTGATGAACTCAAGTCCGGGAATCACTTCTGGGATCTCTCCACACCAGTTTGAGCCTATTTCTAACAGAGGTTGGTAAGCAAGGAAACAGAGAATTGCAGCCATCAATCCCAGAAAAGAAAAATATTTGACTCAGAACTTCAGGACCAGCAGGAGACAGAACTAATGCTCGAGCAGAGGAGATGTTTCTCAAATGCTAACAAGATACCTCAGAGACTTCAGGTACTTGAAGTTTGAAGGCTGAGGAAGAAATAACCTGAAACCTGCTATTACCTGCATTGTCATGACTGCTGGTCATCAGAGCCAGAGTTTGTGGGGTGGATTTAAAAAATGTGCAGTATTGAGCCCAAATTATCCTGAGCATTGTTTCCTCAGGACTGCACTGCAGGTAATTGCACTCTTTATTCTAGATGCAATGCAAGCACAAAGCCTGGAGAAGAAAATGCACAGAAGCTTTAAAATATTTACAGCAGCAGCACCATTTCTATAGATCCTGGTTGTCGTGTTCATGCTGGATTTTTAATTAGAAGTAGTGTTTTCTGGAGAAGCATTTATTAGCTACAGGAAATTAAAAGTAATTATGAGCAGGTAAAGAAAAATTGAATAGAACATTGAAACCCACAAATAACAGACGTCCCAAGCTCATTTGTGCAAAAGCAGAAATTCAGTGGGATTCAGGAGACAAACACTTCTGAATTTTTCTCACACTCCTCCTTCAGGTTATAAAAGGACATCTCAACTCTTAGGATGCATTTATTTTTCAGCTGCCCTGCTCAAAGTGTTAACAAGACTGCTAATTTATAAATTTTTTATAGTCGAAACTTGTATTGTGCTAAATGAAATCTACCCAGTTCAGCAGCACTTCATGGCACAAGGAATTCAACTTGACTTAATTCAATTCAGCAAATACCTTACATCACAGAAGGAACCAAAAGACAAAATATTTGATACATTAACTCAAATTGGTTGCCAGTATTGATCCCAGCTGCCTTTCAGATGACATTGAGCTGAATAGTGCAAATCTCAGTTACTAAAGCCCATGAGCGCCCACAGGTGACCTCATCTGCTGCCCTGTCCCTGTCCCTGTCCCTGTCCTCCACCACCAGCAGCTGGAATTTAAGACATTCCAGCCTGGATCCCTCCTGAACCTCTGCAGGGTGGAGGTGCCCAGGAGCTCCAGGCTGCCCTGGCACAGCTCATTGTGCAGCTGGTACAACCCTGGCACAAGGGGAACAAAGCCCACAGCCCATCTGCAGCAAGCGCTGTCAGCTCTGCCCTGTCTGCACCAGCCCAAGCACTGGCCCAGGCCCCAGGAAAAGTGTAATTCAGATTTATGAGAAGACATTTCACATCCAATATAATTGATTACCCACTGTAATGTGAACAGAACCTAATTTGTACTAATGAACCTGTGCGTGATACAGCAAAGCATTTAATAACATGGAGACCACAAAATGCCAAGCCAGATGTCATTGATGGGAAGGATAATTTTCCCTGATGGATAAGCTTCCTCCCCATTTTGCTGCCTTCAGGTTGGAGAAGGTGGCATTTTACTCAGGAGATGGCTCTGATCTTCCACAGGCATGAGTTTTGTTCCATCACAGCCTGTGTTCTACACCAAGACACTTTCCTGTCCCAGGGAGAGCATGGAAATGCTTGTCTGCCCTGGCAAATTTTGATAAATGTAACATCAGATTAAAAATCATACAACTGCACATGGACAATCTGAGCAAGATTGAAGCTAACACATCTCTGGGTCTGTTACAGAAGAAAAACAAGATTAAAACTCTTGAAATGTTTAAAATATTCAGTTGTGAATTTGGTGTGGAAATGAAAGAACACATATGTGTTATACCAATAAAAATGTGCCTCGGTGGGAAAAAAGCAAACTGTGTAGTGTTAAAATTATTCCATTTGTTTGCTTGATTTTTAGATTTTTTACATACTAGGACTGGTTATAAAATGAACAAATTGTGCATTATTCCATACAAAATAGCAATCAGCATGAGGGACAGCCATGGATTCATACATTTTTTAATATTCCTTATTCCGTTTGCTAAAATTACAAAGCCTTTTCCCGAAGTGTCAGGGTGTGCTGCAAAAAGACACAGAACTGCTCAAGCTATAAAATTAAATGCTGAAATTCAGCTTTACATGCCAGAATGTAAACTCAGATTCAAAGCAGTCAGAGCCTATAGCGCAGACCAGCACGATTATTTTGGTGGGTTCATTCCCAAACACATTGAACTCTCGCAATCAATTATTTTTTCCAGAAGACAGCCTGCACACTTTCTCTCATCTATATGCAATCAATCCTAGTGAAAATTATCCAAAGTAGGTTGTAAATAGATCCCCTGATTTTGCAGGCTTCACCAAATTATACAACTAAAATGGGAAAGGAGAACAGTAGGTCTGGGTAGCAGACGAGGCATTGCTGTTAATGAAGAGCAGGCAAGTATTTAAATTGAGAAGGCATCTTGATGCCTTCTATGCAAGCTGAATAGCACAACATAATAGGGAAATAAACCAGCTATCAGCCAAGATAAATAGGAATCCATCAACAGGGACTGTACAGAATTAGAATGGCACAGCAAGAGAAGCAAAGACTTTAGAAGAATATACTAAAATTTTTACTTTGCATTATAATGACATCTTAGAAGCAGATGGCAAAATGCCACTAGAACAGGAAGATGTCAAGAAATAATAGTGTCAGCAGCTATATAAAGAGCTAAAGATGCTCCAGACTACCTTGTGTTTGTAAGGCTGTGCTTTACAAAGGCTTAAAATAATTTCATCTATGCAAGCAAAACCAGCAAAGACACTGCAAACCCTTGCCTGGCCCACCAGTCACTTTTAAAAACAAAATCTGGGTTCTTGATCAATCCAGATTCAGGAAACAAGGAGAACATATTTTAACATATTATAAAGAAGTATCATTGTCATAACTCATTACAAACTAGGCACAGCTCAATACATGCTTAGGGTTGCTTATTAAATTTGTCATGACTAATTAGGAATTGTTCAGATGAGTTTGTAGAGAGTGATTTGGGAAAACATGCTTTAAATGTGAAGGCCACCATCAATGTTATCAATAAAACCTTTTTGTTCTCCAATGAACTGAAAACAATCAAAAATATGGGTCTGGGAGCATGTAAGGATTCAGAATAATTCATGAAAGACAATTTTTGGAACACCTTAAGTCTCCCAACCTGCCTTCCTCACATTCCCAGGTAAGCCCTGGGTGTTTGTTTGGCAAGGAACAGCTCTCAGTGCCACAGGCTGAGGAATTCACACCCAATGGGAGAAGGAAGGGACAAGAGATGAGAGATCAGGAGGGGAAAATGCAGCATGAACTGCAATATGTGCTCAAGGAGATCTGGTTCATTAGCTCCAGTGGGTGGGAGGATGGACTTTGAGGCAGGAAAGAGAGAAGTTGGAGAAGGGATGGAGAGAGAGCTCCCAAAGGCTCCCTGCCCTCCCTGTCAAGCCAGTACAGCCACGTGCCAGGGCCATGTGAAGGCTGGTACTGGAGGGCCTTGAGAATAAAGATGAACAGTTTCTCAATTGTGCAGCCAGGGTGTGACTCCAAGAAATTCTACACAGCACCAGGACCTGTCAGACAGACCCTCAGTACACACATTCTTGGCCTTCTGCTGATTCTTTGTAAATTTGTCAAATCAAGAGCTTATCCCAGACTTTTTGAGAAATACTAGGACTGCCTTTAAAATGAACTCTATTATATGATAAAACTAAAAGAAGCCAAACCCAACATTTTATGTTAAGTTGCACATGCAACAAGTCCCTCAGTTCTGAAGTTTTTATTATTTTATATAAATTGGAGCACATCTGACTGACAGAGCACCAAAAGTCACAGTGGGCTCGGTGCAGTCTGAGGACACAGAGCAAGGGGCAGCCCACAGCAGCAGCCTCAGCTCCCCCAAACCTGCCTGCAGGAAAACAAACCAGCTGAAGCACAAAAAAAACACCCCCCCAAAAATCAGTCCAAAAATACAGCAGTCATTGTAGCTATTAACATTTTACCTTTGTGTTTTTTCATACACCTATTTGTGCATTTGTATTTACAGCAGCTGGGAACAAACCCCCAATTCCCAGTTGCTCTGGGGAGGCTGGGTGTCTCCAGCTGCAGGGGACTCTGCCAAAACAAAGGTAGAAGTATTTTGCTGACTTCAGCAGACAGACTTGAACTCTCTTTACCATTTTCCATTTATAACATGGGGGTTGTTAGATCATTTGGGTAATAAAACACAGATTGTTGACTTGATCAGTTATTTTAGGGATAGAGCACATGGAGAACATGTATTTCAATTTATTCCCCCAAAGGCTGTAAAAGCAGCCATAAAGCAATCAGAGAGCAGGTAAAGGATGACTTTTATGGCAGGCTAAATGAATGATAATTAGGCAGCAAAACAGGAGGCATAAGTAGATGGAAATCTCTGTTTCCTTGTTCCATCAAGCCTTGAGGCTTGAAAATCCTGCTGACAGTCCTGAAGAGTTTGGGTGAGTGAGGATCAGCAGGGACACATTGCCAGAGCCACTGTGCTGCAATTTGGCGATTGAAACCAATCATTACATCCAGGAATGACTCATCAGGGCAGCAAATCCAAGGGAAAGGGGTCAGGAGGGAAGTTCCATCTCCCAGCACAATTCCCACATTGGAAAGGAAAATTCACATTGTGTTGAAATACACAAAAAAACCTGAAGGCACAAAGGTATTGAAGGCCTTGAGCAGAAGTACAGCCCCTTTTCCCCTGACTATCACATTTGTATCTTGCAAAAACAAATACAGATTTTTAACCCCTTTCAAGCCAAGTTGCCATAGCAGGTAGAAAATAAGAACATATGACTTTTTAATATATTATTTCATTTCCTGTGTTATTTTTTTTTTCTTCAAGATTTGTTCTAAATTTCTGCAAAGTCAGACTGGTGGTTTTGGGTCACAGGTTTGAATTAGATGCCACACAAACACATTCTGGTTATGTTCTACTACACTCAACTTGAGAGCTGCAAACTTCTGCCTCAGCTCTTTTGGAAGGATTCTTCCACTCAGCAGATAATTCCAGTTCTAGAGTTTCACTGCTGCCTTACATAATTTTACCACAAATAATAGCCTTGGAGCCTAAAGTTATTTTTAAAATAAAAATAAATGCATTGCAGCATCCTTCTTTATTAACTCTTTTTTTAGAAAGATAGGTAAAAAAAATTAAGGGCATTTCTAACAGTCAAGGCCACAAAAGTGAAAGATGGAGACCTTTCCTCTTGAAATTCAGCCAAAATGTGGTGCAATATATATAAGGTGTTGTGTCTGGACACAGAAAGCATTCAAGGGAATAATAGCTTTTGAAAAAGTAATTTGCACCGTATTTCACAATGTAATGAAGATATTTATTTGTGTTAATGCTTTCAACACCACAGAGCAGGCCTTGCACAAAATTGCATCCAACTCCTCCTCACCTCTTTGGTAATAATAGGCAATAATTTCTCATGCATGGTTTGCATGGGTTTATTCTGCCCCTGAGAATCTGCATCAGACAAATCAAATTAGAAATCCTTGCGTGGTTACCATCAAGACACTGAGTAAAGCAACTTTAAAGAATGTTTTGCTCCAGCTTGGATCAACCTCTTCCCACTCTGCCACGCTTCAGACAGGAGTCAGCCCAGCTGAGGGCCTGAGAATGGGGGGTTTATTTACAAAACAAAAAATATCAGCCTGGCAGGACTGCCATGGATGCATGACAGGGGCTGATCACTGTCCAACATTAACCATCAAGGCACAAATTGGGCAAAATATGTCTGTGAAATTGTTTCATATTGGCCTCTCTGGTGGGTTGCAAGATGAGTGTTCTACAATTCCTTCCGTGGCCTCCACATCCCAGGTGGAAAACAAAAGCAAAACAAAATTTATGTTGCCTTCTGTCACAGACAACTCATGTCAGCATGTTTCATTCTCCTGCTAAGGCTGAATCCCAGCTGAATTATCTGCAATCCTCTCAATCCTCAGGCCCTTAAAAAAACGGGGTCCTATAAAAGTTACTCAGCCTTCCAACCTGGGGAGGTTGCTCTGCACAGACCCCACTGACTTCTCCTGAATGTTCTCAAAAGTGGGATGAGAGTTTGTCTAACTGTGCCCCTGATTATGTGCAATCATCTCATTTCTGAGAATTGCCACAGGAAAAAAGTGTGAAAAGCAAATGAGTAAACTTTTATTTTGCCAGAGGCAAACCGGCTTTTTCAAGGCAGCTGGTGGCACCAGAACTGGAACCTGAGCAGAGGAAGCAAGTCCTCAATAGTAGTTAATGACAAAGGTTTGAAAAGAGCTTGTAATCTAGGGAAGTGTTGAATAAGTCAAAGGAGGTTTGTAGAGAAAGGGACAGCCAAAAAACCACTCAGTCTTGCTAAACCCATTTGACACCAAGGACAGGAATTGTGAATCACAGAGAAGTTCTGAGTAAATAATGATCAGAGGAAGAACACTTGAAATAAGGGAGGCAAAACAGAGGAGATCCTGTCACATTCATATCCAATTATTAACCTACACACTGCAGGGTGAGATAAGAAACCTGGGAGAAAAGTCCTCAGCAGTAGAGTAGCATTGAGAAGGAAGGAAAGGAGGACCTACAGGAGGAATTTAGACACAATGAACTGGTACAAGAGCACAGAAGTCTCAGCATGAGAGGATGATGATTTAAACAGAGTGATCTTTAGCAGGAAGACTGGAAAGTTCAGGCTGGCATAGGTGCATAATTATCAACTCTCCCCCAATATCAACATGACAATTCCAGCTCAGCTTCCTTTGCCTCTTTTTTTTTTTTTTTTTTTTTTCAAGGAGCTTATTTTTCATTAAAACAAGAAAACATAAGCTGGAGGTTTAGGAAGGCTGTGCCTGGCATCTGGTATTTAATCATCTTATCTTCTAACACTGCAAACTTCATTATGTTCCCCCATAATCTTGTCTGGTGTCATTGTGCATTACAGCTTCTGTTCTCAATAAAAGGATTGTTTGAGCCAACACTGCATGGAGGATCTCCATGAATTTCTGCTGACTAACCCAAAATTAGCTACAGGTGCCCCTTGCCTCCCTCTTAATAACCCCTGGTGCTGCATTAACACATCTCAGCCTGCTGATTCTTCCACTATTGCCTAGGAGACACAGAGACCTCAGTGCTCCCTCTTCACACTTTAATCCTCTTAAAATTATAGAATTATTTCAATTTCTCAAACTTTACTAATTGAATAAGTCCTTCTGTGCAATTTGCCCAGGAAGGTGGGGAGCTCACAGGAGATTTCACAGGGGAATCTGCTTTGGGAAGGGCTCTACTTGGTGATAACCTGTGTCACAGAGAATTGCCAGGTCCCAGAGCCACCACCCAGGGGTGGGTGCCCATCCCTGCAGGGTCCCAGAGGAGGGAGGCGGCTCAGAGCCCTGGGCTGGGGACAGGCTTGGCATCAGGCACAGGCTGGGCTCCCTGGGCTGGAAGGGCTTGTCCAGCCTCAGGGATCCTGGGATTCAGATGGACCTTGGCACTGGGGAACCCTTGCAGAAGAGAATATCCCAACCAGCCTCCAAATAACACATATTAGAAACAAATAAAGGCAGAATTTTGGGATCAGAGCTGCTGATCCAAACAGTGACTTACTCCCTTAAACAATCAAGTTTTATCATCTGTGCCTGAGCTGTTTTACACATGCCCACATCCATGGCACCTATTTCCACTAAAGTTAGATCTGCTTGATCTTCTCTAGACAACATCCTGACCAGCTCTGAGGCCCAGCCTTGCTCCAAACAGCAGCAGGAGTGCCTAAGACATCCCAAAGCACCCGACAGTGACAAGTACTCTGATGTACCAATAAAGTAAATAAAATTCCCTCGTTCCTACTTCTACAAACAAACATTGATTAGTCAATGAATAGTGTATGACCTTAGAATGCCAGTGCTTACAGGCCTCAGAGCCTATTCAAATACAGCTGAATACTGAAAATTGAACAACAAAGTCAATCTCTCTTATTTTCATCATTATAACTTTGAGAAAGGGTGGCATAAGTTTTTTTTTAAATTGTGGCACAAAGTTATTTATCAAGTTGAGATTTTAAAATTTAGTTTGGTTTTTTTCTGGGGGGGGGTGTGGGTGCTGTTTTTTTTGTGGAGTTTTTGGGTTTTGGAGGGGTTTTTTTGGTTGTTGCTTTGGTGGGGTTTTTTTCTTCTTTTTTTGCTTATACTCTACATGATACTAAAGAAACAGGAGAGGGGAAACCAGCTAAGTTCAATTTGCACTGAGTGTTTTCCTGTGCAGTCCTGGGTGAATCTGGCACCGAAGCCAAGCAGGAGATCCATGCACTCATGCAATAAGGCACAGGCAATTCCCTGTGCCAGCTCCTGCTCCCCAAAATAAAGCAATTCCCAGGCTGAGGGTTTAATCTGCTGTCCATCACCCGAGCTCCTGAAGTTCTACCCTGTCATGAGAAGCAGTGGGACAGACAATCACTGACCTGCAGCTCCTTCCCTGCCCAGCCCTGTGCAAATCACAGCTGGTAATAGGGACTGCAGCATATTTAGAAACACACAGATTATGGTATTGATCCTCTCCTCACATTGGATCTTTGGATCTCTCTCTTCTACCTGATAATATTTCAATTTAAAATGGGCTTTAATCCACTTTTATGTGTTCCTTTGGTGGCTTCACTGAAAGGCCAGAAATAGGAAAAAAAACCACTGTTATTTCAATTATACTCAGTAATTGTTTTCCCCCCGAACTTTTGCTTTCAATGAGACTGCTTTAAGCAAAAAGAAACCCAACCCAACCCAAACCAAACCAACCAAAAAAAAAAAAAAAACCAAAAAAACCCACCAAAAAACCCCAAAACCCCAGTGAATACCAAGCCAAATAAATATAACAGCAATCCCACTGCTGTGCACCCCTAAAATGATCAACTGCCAATTATGTCAGTTCTTCCCAACTTTTTCCCAGAGTTCTTCCTGTTTCAAGCAAACCTGTCTGCATATTGTGGCTGGAAAGGAAGACACCTCTATTGCTGTGACAAAGGACTGATAAATATAATATATATAGGCATGTATGTGTTAGGATAGCTGGAAGTATATTGCACTTGAAATTAGGTCAGAAGAGCAAAAAATAATTTTAAGAAACACTAATTAAGAAACAAATTATTAATTTAGTATAGAACAAAAAGAATAATAATCTGAGTCTAGCTAGTATTTACCTACAAATTCTAATACAGGGCAGTTGAAGTGGTGAGTGAAATAGGAAACTCATTGTTTAAGCTATCAATGATATTAAAAAAGGTCTCACCTAAACCTAAACAAGACCTTCAGGAAGCAAAGGCCAGTAAAAATTCTTCTTTTACAAACCATATAAAATGGTCACATGCAGACTACAAACAAAATTAAATCCATACAAGAAAGAAATACTGAAAAGTCAACATTGCTTAATGAATAAAAAAAGGGAAGATATTAAATAACCTGCACTATAATATTTTCAGTTCAACATAATCACGAGTGTTCAGGAAATGTGTATATAATAATATAAGAGAAAAGAAATGTATATTACATTAAAATGTTTAACATTTTGCATATTAAGGGTTTTTTTAAAATTATAACTATCACCTCACAGAAAATCTAGAAGAAGATATATGAAATTACAGTAGCATGGCAGGCGAAAATGAAATAAACTCAGTCTGGTTGCCTTGTGAACAAGTTTCTTTTTTTGCATGAAAAGCGTAGACCCTTATCACATTTTGGGAAGGAGAATCAACTCCCCATCTTCTGGCTGTGAATATATCCCACAATCTATCAGGAATTCAGGAAAGAGGGGGGCAGAACACAAAGCATGCTCAGGCCTCAAACAGCTCACTCTCATCACCACCCTCGGGTTCCAGTGACCCCAGGAGAGCTCAGGGGTGCAGAACAAAGAGTCTGATCAGAGCAATGGAATGGATTTCACAGAAAGCCAATCCAGGCAGTAATTTTCAAAAATAAAGTGGTTGAGGAGAAATATGATCGAGGTCTATAAAACGAGGAGCAGCTCAGAGATAGTGAATAGGCAATGATTTTTCATTATTTGCCATTATTCAAGACATAAGTGGAATAAAATGAAATTATGAACAAGCAGTTCAAAACAACCAAGAAGAAGGACTTTTCCTTCTCAACTCATAATTAAATCATACAGCTCATTACCCCAGCGTGGTGCTTCTGCCAAGAGTATAAATTTTTTCAAAAGGAATTAGATAAATTCCTGGAGGGAATGTCCACCCTCAAAGCACTGGAAGCAACTGCTCCATATATTGGTGGAGCTGGGAGAATGCCATGGAACAGGTCCAGCCCAGAGGTGCCACATCCTTCACCCCTGCTGGGGACAGAGCCTGGTGCACGCAGGGGTGCAGAGCTCCTGTCCTGGCACAGCCTGGAGCCCCAGCCTGCAGAATGCAGAACAGGGAGATAAAGGAGGCTTATAATGTTATTAGTAACGTCTCAGACTCTCAGATTGCCCTACACACACAGAAAATATGATTTTGGCTCAGTTATATCACTTTAACAAAAAAACCCAATGCCACCAACCAGGTGGGATGTAGAAATTTCTTCAGCGGATTTAAGATTACTTTAATTTCACAAAAAGTTTGAGGGGCAACGTAATACATTTTAACATTTAAATTAAATATTTTTGTGTTAAATACCTTAAGTCTAATGGGATGTTTGTGGCCAACTGAAGGAAATACTTGGTAAAAAACTAAAATGGGATTGCAAAGGTCTGAAGAAAAATCCCTTTGTTCTCATTTCATGTCCCTGAACATAAAAACTTAAATTGTCACATATTTTAGTTTGTCTGGCAAAACCGAAAAAAGCTTCTCATTGGCAGAAATTCTCTAATCCTGGAGCAATAAACATTTAAACACTTTGACTGGTGAAATTACTGTGATGCCATCTTCCATCAGGGTACAGCACAGTGCAGTGACAACTGTCACCCACCCTAACAAAGAGGGAACTCTCCTGCAAAAAATTCTTCCCACTTGCAGGAGAGCTGTTCCTGTTCTGCTCAACAATACATGTGGGAGCGAGGGGGGTCAGCACGGTCGGGACGGATGGAAACGAGAGATCTCTGCAGCCAGGGCGTGGAACTGGGGGTTTATTGCAAAGGGCCAAGTGCAGGGCCCTGCTGGGATTTGGGGTTTATTGCAGAGGGCCTGGGTGCAGGGCCCTGCTGGGATTTGGGGTTTATTGCAAAGGGCCTGAGTGCAGGGGCCCTGCTGGGAGCTGCCAAACACAGCTGGAGCAGGACTGAGAGAAGAGAGGGGGAGAGAGGATGAGAGTAGAAGGCAAGAGCTAAGAGCGGAGAGCATGGAAAAGTAAGTAAGCAAGTAGAAAGGAAGAGGTGAAGAAGAAGTGCCTGAAGTTCCTGTTACAATACAATAAATCTTCTTCTGTGTTGAATATTTTGATTCTCACTAATCAATCTAATACAGCATGCAAATCCTATAGCATTTCAATACAACCTATAAGAATCACTACATTACCATACTGTGCTACACTTTAAACCCTTAAACCTACTCTTTAGACCCCTTCTGCCAAGCTGGCAGGGTCTGCTGGACCCTTGGACCTGCCTGCTTGCAGAGGGAATTGTTTCATCAAGAGGGGATTACCTTCAGCAGCCACACCGTTGTTTTCCCCATTGTTCAGTAACCAGGGATCTCAAAGCTTGCTTTCATTTCAATCTCGCTCATAGTTTCTATATTCTCAAAATCTTTATCCAGGCAATCATATTTATGAGGCTTTATTGTTTCATCCTCCCCAACAAATACAGAAATGGGAGAAACCCCACTAAGAGTGAAGACCATAAAATAACTTGCAATATTGCAGCCTGGGAGCCTGGGCTGCAGAGGGATCAGTGCAGGGTCCCCAGGGCAGGGTGAGACTGCTGGGTCCCTCACCAGTCACATTTCCCCTGGGTCTCTCACCAGTCACATTTCCCCTGGGTCCCTCACCAGTCACATTTCCCCTGGGTCCCTCACCAGTCACATTTCCCCTGGGTGTAGCTCCTGCTGCTCTCCTGCCCTGCTGAGCCCCCCCAGCCCTCAGTGCAGGAATGTTGTGCATCTCCTGCTGCATCCCAAGGGTATCAGACACAGGAAAGGCTGACTGGGCTGCTCGCCTCCAGCCACTCCAATGAACAAAAAGAAACACGGGAGAAAAAAACCCCAAAAGTGTTTATTTCAACAAGGTCTCTGTGGCCCTCTTCTTTACAGGTTTTTATCCCGATGACCCATTTATTGATAGCAAATCTTGAGAGCTCAGGAAATGTAGATTAACTGTGGGAATTGTCTGCCTCAGATTTCTTGTTCTATTTTCTCTTCCCTTCCCCTACATTTCCAGTCAACTACTTTGGTATTTCTGTCAATGACAAAAAGATTAAAGTCAACTTGAGTGCCTATTTTCCAAATGTACTTTGATTTGAGAGGAAAGTACTCCCAGAAAGAAAAGTCTACCAGATTGATTAATTAATGTTCTTATTCATTAACTGATGGTTGAAAAAAGAATAAAATAAAATTATACTATAATAATGTGGTAATATCCCCTGCAGTTAGCCTGCTGTCGAGGAAACGCTTCAAGATTAAGAAAATAAGCATTAAATATAGTTAACACCCAGCCAGAATGAGACTGAGATTAATTTAAAAACCCACTACAATATCACTATTTCCAATATACTCTAATTCTGTATTATCCAAGCTTCTAAAAACACTCCTCAATTGCTTTGTTAATTATGTTAGGTAAACACCAGCAATATATTGAATTCACACGTGGTAAATTCAACATGGGGTATTAAGGAAAGTGCATAGAAAGTCTAATTAGGCATTTAAAAAGTTTTAGATGTGCTTTCATGATCAAACAATGCAGTATAAAACAAATATTTAACACTTAAAACATAGCTACTCCGATAAGCATAATTTGGAAACCTTTAATGAATTCACCTCAATTAGCCTTTCATTAAATAGCTCATTAAAAACTGATTTGAATATTGCTCCAGAAGAAATCCTGGTTCAGCTGTTGTGATGGGATAGGGAGTCAGTGGAGGTGAGGTTAAGCACAAGCTTTGGAACTGTCTGAAAGTCAGATTTGTTCCAGGGAAAAAGCCATCAACCTCCTGTGACATCAATATCAGATAAACTGAGCACGTGGCACAAACCCTGGAAAACACTGGGACTGGATTTTTCTGGTTTAATTCCTTTCAGAAGGAAAGCAGACCAAGAAATGAACCAAGCCATCCTGAATATGTGCCAGGTTCTTATCACCAACTCCATTCTCAACTGTACTTTCAGAAAAACAATGGTTTTTTGTTTTGCTTTTTAAGGCTAATTTTAACCTGTATTTTCAGTGGAAAGATCATGTTACAAACACATGGACAGCAAATCCAGAGGCAGGGAAGCATTTAAAAGAGTAAACAGCTTCAAGGGTGCTTGGCAAGTATGGCCCAACCCTGACTGTATTTATTTATTTACAGAAGCTGTGTGAGCAGCCTTTGTGGCTTAGGGACAGAGAAAGGAGAATTTATTGCAGAGGTATACATTGTTTTTATTAAACTAATTGATCAGATGAGTGGAAAAAATCCCCTAATTGCCTCCATGCTACTTCAATTGATCTAACAAAAGATTTTATTCCTCCATGACCTTCACTTCAAATGCAGCTCAAGGTTTTACACTGTTTCAGGTCAAGTTAACTTGGAAACTTTGGAGAGCTTTAAGTGGAATAAAACGAGACCCAGAGAGAGGAACATAAAAGAGTAGGGCCAGGCTGGAGGCAGCAAAGAGACAAAGTCAAAACATACCTTTGAATGTGACTTTAATAAGTGCACAGCATGGAAGCACTTCTCTTTCTTTTCTTTTCCCTTTAGCTGCGCTGAGAAGGAACCAATTCAGGGACAGGATTGTGTCGTGTTGGCTTGGCCTTGTAAGCAGAGGGATGTTTTGTTGCAATACCTGGAAGAGGTCACTGAACAGTTGGACTTGAAATTGTCTAAATCTAAGCCACATTCACGGGTGCTGCAAAGTGCTCTGAGCCCACAGAGCCCTTCTCCGTGCCCAGGAATGAGCTCAGGAGCAGCTCCTGCCCCCGAGCTCCTGCAGGGGCTTTGGGCAGGGTCTGCACGTCCCCCCTGCACGGCAGGAAGGTCAGGGGGGGAGAGCAGCCTCAAACAAGGGCTGGCAGCACCCCCAGCCCCTCACTGGCACCAGGCAGCAGCATTGTTAGCACAGAAATCCAATCCAACACAGAGCAAACACCAATAATAATGTTGCAGCCATTAATAATTTAAACCAAATAAAAACCAGCACCTCACAAGTGCATGCAAATGCTATTTATGAAGGCCTCCAAGTCAGCTGAGCCTGGGAAGGCATTTCTGGATGGTTGTGGTTTGTTCCAGCAGTGATTAATGCACATGGATGGACACTTAACACACTCCCATGGAAATCAGTGCCATATCCCAGGCCCAGGAAGCCATCAATAACTTTTAACAATATGTGCATTTCCCTCTCCTGTCTCTGAGCTCACCAGGGCTCCCAGAGGCAGCCAATGGAACTAATCCAGTGCAGGAACTATCAAAGGCTGCTGAGCACCAGCACATCGCCTCCGAGGCAGGAGATGCAGGGATGCCAGCAGGCTCATGGGGAGAGCTGGGGAGGTGCTGAGGCATTGCTCCTGCAGGATTCCCCAGAGCCCTCCCCATCCTGCAGACACTGCTCCGATTCACCCCAGTGCTCTCAAGCGGTTTGGACCAAAACAAGTTCTGAGTGCTGTATGTGAGCAGATAAATACAAAGGATCCCTCAGGAACAAGCCCTGTTTCAGGAAGGCCAGTGCTGCCTGGCAGACTGACCCATCCCTCTGCACAGTTCCTGCATCCCAGGGAGCATCCCCAAACTCCAGCTCCATGTGGTGACGCCTCAGCATTTCAGCTTTTGTGTTTTCCATCTGTTTGTCATCCTGCAGTTCTTTAGTGTATAGCTCTGAACTCCACACACAGTGTGAGCTGCTGCTTCCCCATTTTGGGCAGACACAACAATTCCTCTCCAGGCCTGGAATCAAGGACACCTCACTGCCTCAGGGCCCAGAGATGGAAACAAAAGAGAGTTGGGGCAGCAAACCTGGGATAAATGACTTCATTACCTGCAGCTGTAATTGGAAGATGAACCCCCAACGTGCAGATGGACCAAACTTACAGAAGTGTGCAAACTCCTGACCCATTGTCCATTTTGGGTGTAGCCCTGGGGAGGGCTCTGTCTGCCCTAAATGTGCCTGAAGGCCCTTCAATAAATAGAACTGCTTTTTATTCCCTTAATTCTGTCTGGCCTCTGATTTAGGTAGTCCCAGAAAGGCACCAGCGGGAGCAGGACTGGCTTCCCTGGGGGCTCCTCCCATGCCAGACACTCACACATGGGCTCCTGCTCCTTCATTCCATCAGGGCTGAGGGGAAAAGCCCTCAAGGAAGCACCTTCCTTCTCTCCCTGCCAAGGCCAGCACTGGCACAAACACTTCCCACTGCTCCCAAAATTCCCCTTCCTGCCCTCTCCTGCTCCCTGCCCGCTCTCAGGGGCAGCTGCCCTGGCAGCAGCTCCACAGCACAGCCCCTCACAGCTCCCCCAGCTTCCCCTGGAGGCTTCAGCACTTTCAAATACTCCCTATGTATTTGAGAGTTCTCTCTTTTAAAAGAAGATCCTCAGGTACGTGTGTCAATAAGTTACACTGGAAATAGAAAAGAAAGTGAATTGTTGGTATTAGAAAGTTACCTGGGCAGACAGAAGAGGATGTAAAATTCAGGAGAGAATTCCCAGGCCTTGCTCATGTGATGGAGCTCAGCCATTCAGACACAGCCACCATTTCTTTACCTTCTGGTCACTTCACAAACCACTATGATTTCATCAACAATGAAACCCCTCATGAAAAGTAAGGCAAAGCCCAGGCCAGCCCAGCTGATTGCAATGACTACTGCTTTTCCCAGGAATAAAAACATCAGACTTGCCCTTCTCTGAGTGCACTTCAGGTGGAAGAGGCAGTTCCACAAGAACTGCCACTGGCTGTAAGCATCTTCAAAACTATTTATGTGCTTAATTACTCATTTTCATTTCTCTTCCATCCTCCTGGCAGCTCTGAAGAGCTGTAGACAGGTGTGCTGATCACAGGAGCTGGGGGGCTTCTGAACATCCAGGAATAAATTCCACTCCCCAAATCCCCATTCACAACAATTAAAGGCTAATGGGAGTGGGGGAAAAATTAAAGTAAAAATCACAGCATAGAAATTACTTGAGACAAAAATGGAGAAGCAAAAGGATATTTTTGACTCTTCTATGCCATGAAGCAATACACAGAAATCTTATTTTGCAACCTTAACAGTGAATGAGCAAGATGACAATCAAAATATCTTATAAACTAGAGAGAAGCAGAGATCGATAGCCAGACACTACAAGTGAATCCATATTAACCTTAGGAACTATGACAAAACCTCAATCTACAGCTCTTCAAACACAGATCTGCAGGGAAAAAACAGGCAGAAAACACAGCAAGTTTCAATGCTCTAAAATCTATCATAGCTTTCCATTTTGTAACTCTGGACAATAATTACTGTTTTCAAATATTGCACGTTTTAAAGCTGTAAATTAATATTTTCTCACATCCTCCAATAGATCCAATGGACATGTCTGTGCTCTGTTTACATGGAGTGACCATTTAATTCCACTCCTTCCCACCCAAATATCTTTTCTCATCAGATTTTATCTATTTTGGAAACTGTTGGTTTGCATTCAGGTGTTTTAATCCTGAACAAAAACAGCAGCCTTTGCAAGGAGAGATTGTTTGATGGCTGCATTCCACTTCAATCTGTTTTGTGATTGATCCATGCCCAGCACAGTGGCTGCTGTGGGATGCGTGGTGCTTTGGGATCTGAGCATTCCTGGCAGTGTTCAGGGGCAGCCTGGATGGGGCTGGAGCAGCCTGGTCCTTGGAAGGTGTCCCTGCTCCTGTGGAAGGTGTCTCAGTCCTGTGGAAGGAGTCCCTGTCCTGTGGAAGGTGTCCCTGGTCCTGTTGAAGGTGTCCCAGTCCTGTGGAAGGTGTCCCTGGTCCTGCACAAGGTGTCCCTGCCCATGCCAGGTCCCTTCCAGGTCCCTTCCAGCACAAACCATTCTGTGGCTGCAGCTGCAGGGCTGGGAAGGGCAGGCAGATCTATGAAGGGAAATGCTTTTCAGAGGAGGGTGGAATTCAGGAGTTGCCAGAACCCACTGCAGGGGCAGAAGCTGCTGCTCCTACTGAAATTCCCCCTGTGCTTCCTCATCTTGGGGCCTGACATGCAGAAAAATGCCCCCACGAAACCCATTTCCATCATGTGGCTGCACTGCTGTGTTTCTGCATGAATAAAGAGCTTCTCTCCCTTCATCAGTGCAAACCCAGGCAGGGCTGGAGCCTCCCCATCTCTGCAAAGCAGCTCTGCCCCCAGGAGCAGCAGATGCCCCAGGCAGGAGCTGTGCCCACCACTGAGGAGGGATTGCTCCAGAAGGAGATGGAGAATGGGCCGGGAACTGAAGTGAGGAGTTCTGCTCCTCCTCCCTATGAAACCCCACAGCAGCAGCAGCTCCAGAGGTGCCCTGGGTGGCACAAAATACCCTGAGGGAGGGAGAGGAGCTGTGCCCAGGTGTGCTCCGTGGCTCCCAGTGGGGCAGGAATTGTGCACAGGCTGCCCACTGTCCCCCTTCTCTCCAGGAAAAGGAAAGCTGCCTCCCCTGGCTCTGCTCAGGGCAGGAGGGAGCAGGCTGCATTATTCAAATGCTGCTTTCAAAGTGCCTTGAGAAATCTGCTGTGTGCTTCTAGGAGAGGGGACTTCCTCTCCAAAAAGGCAGATAAAAGTGAGCTGAACCCCTCTGGGGAGCTGTGAGGGATCAATGCACTCACTGCTGCAATTTCTGCAGCCATTTGGGACCTGAGTCCAAGCTGTGCCTCCACCAGCAGCAGCTCTGAGCTGGTGCTGGGTGAGAGATTCACCTTCCCATTGCCTTCTCCTTTTTCATGTACACACTGAAATACACAGCACTGCATACCTACACAACACTGAAAATAAAGAGAATTATTCAAGCACTTTTTCCTTTTATTAGTGGAAATGCTGAAGTCTCCTGCTAATGTCTTCTTTTTCAAGCATTTTCAAACAGGATTTTTTTTCTTTTTGCTTTTAATCTTCATGAAATTCGGAACAAAGATGAAGAAGTATCTAATGATCATGATTCCTGATGGAAATCCAAACTAAATGGGACCCACGCAACCTGAAGCACAAAGTTGTCTCCTGGTGTGTAATAGTGAAATTTCAGCGGCATGAGTGAAGGTTTCTCACTTATATTTGAACTCAGAATTTGGTCACACATTTTTTCAAAACAGTGCAACTAAGCCTGTTTTTATGAAGCTGCTACACATGAGACAGCTGCCATTTTTTGAGGCAAAAAAAAAAAAAATCAATACAGCACAGAACAAACGAAGACTTGCACATTCTCTTGTTATCGAGGTTTTATACCTCTCCTCTTTTCTCCTTCTTTTGAAATTGCTCCCACTTGCATCATAATATTCTTCATGACACAAAAAAATTATATTCTCTTTTCCCCCAAAGTTCTGTTTAGTAGTAAACACCTCCAAGAGTTCCTCAGTTTGAAGAAAACAGTGTCTAAGTGACACGTCTTGGTTAAAATATGTCACGATCAAAGATTAAGTCCTCACCATGAAAAAAGCAGTTCTTTGTAAGATGCTTAGGAGGATAAAACTTTTTGTGTGACAGATGTCACAATAAAAGAAAGTAAAACTGTAAGATCCAGAAACGTATAACAGTATTTTATTCTTCCAGTCACTGATGATAAACGGGGGAGGAAAGGGAAATAACTTACACACGTTTATCTTGACACATCAGCTTGGGTGCATACAACACTTTAAGCACTCAAAATTTAAAAAAAAGAAATAAATAATCTTATCAAGCCTGTATCAAATGGATTTGTCAAGGCTTAGATGAGTTATATTACAAATTACTGGTTCAGATTAACACGTCTCTTGAGATTTACTTGTGTACCTGCAAGGCCCAAGGAGGGAAATATTTTATTCTCCCATATGCAGCCGTGGCACAACAGCGCTAATTCTGCCACACTTCACTGTGCCCAAACCCTGCTGCCTGGCACCCCCACATCGTTTGTCATGTCAGCACAGAGGCTGCACCAAGGTGAGCTTGTGGCCACCACCCCTGAACCCCCCTTGGAGGATCCTGTGATCCCCGTCCCTTCCCAGAGCCCAGCTCCCGTTCCCTTCTCTCCCCTGGGCCTCCAGCGCGGGGGAGCCCCTGAGCCAGGCACCCCCTGCATCCCCCGGGCTGCCCAGGGCTGCTGCCTGGGGGCACTGGGACAGGGAAACCCAGCAGGGCCAGGGGGGTGGAAGGGACACCAGGGAGACCCTGGCAGCCTCAGGGCTCAGCTCTGCTGGCTGCACACACCCGGGACAAACTCAACTCCTGATGACAAAATCACAGTTACACAGATGTTATCCAAGTCCTTACAGCCTATAGTACCTGTGTGCCAACAAGGAAAAAATGCAGTAAGACTTTTCTAAATTATGTACTTCAAACCTTCTTTTATATATCTCTTTAGAACAGGGGGGAAAAAGCTCAAGTAATAGCAGCAAAAGCACAGTATTCCAGTGCAATACACTGGCAACACTTGTGCCTTCCTTTTTAAAAGCTAACTTTGCATTTGCCTATCAGCTTTGCAGAAAAAATTTAGTATAAGAATACATTAATATATTTTAGACTACATTATAGAATATACTAACAGTAAGAATACTATCAGTATTCTTATATTCTAATATTCTTAAATTATTATTGGGTTCTCACCTCTTAGCTGCTGCAATGGAACCATTGGCCTTGCCCTGTTTTGCAGAGAGATGCAAGATACTCTTTCATCAGGGCAGACACATCCTGAGCTTTCTCCTACAATGGAAGTGGCCCACACTAAGCATATTCAATACTTTTCCCACCACATAACCCCTGACAACAAAATGTTCTTACTCTGAATACAAAACAAAAGTTTAAAATATTTAAAGGGTTTTTGCCTTTGCAGCAACAGTCCACACAGAACTGCCAAAGGCAGAAGAAATACATGATTTTATTTACACGCACAGCACCAGCTCCACGATGGAAGGAATAAAACCCTCCTAAGCAGCCCTGCCACCTCCCACTCCACCTCTACCCCCTGCCCCAGGCACTCCTGGAGTTAACTCTTGCATGGAGGCTTTTTGCAGACAGCCACAGCCTCCTTCATGTTTGACTTGTAAAAACAAAACCAGCCTGGCACAGGTCTGCAAAGCTGCTGTGTTCAGCTCACAGCCAACCAGAGATGAAAAGAAGAACCTTTCCCTGGGAAAACACAAGGAAAAGCTGTGCATTCACAAGGAGCCACTGCACTTTTTTGCCCTCTTCCTATGGCATGTGCAGAAACTGCACAACTAAATAACTTTTCATCTAAGGAATTTTTCCTTTGGAGTCAGACAAAACTCTTAAAACAATTTTTAGTATGAGGGCACCCAGGCCCACAGCAAGGGACAGCCTGACCCTAACCCTTGAAACCTAACCTAAGATCATGTGGTTTATCCCTTTTTCACCATGGAATAAGACACATTTCCAGTCACAGCATGTGTGTAACTTTATTTGCACTTTTACATTTCATGTTCTAAACACAAGATGACTTTTCCACCCACTGAACTCTCTTCTCCCGGGTCAGTGTGTGGGCAGCATGCAGGAGGATTTCTGGAGAAGCAGGACAAGGCAGGGTGTTTATGGTCAGAGGAGCTGACCCTCCCACATCAGGGATTTCAGGCTGCCCACTGGGGCTGATCCGTGTCCCAAGGCCTGACCCACCCACGGCAGCACCAGCTCTGTGACACATCCTCAGCGCAAGGCTGAAAGCAACAGGAGACTCTGACTGATTAACACACTAATTACTCAGGAATCTCACGGAAAACATGCAGAACCAAAGCTCAGACCTCGCCCAATTTGCACTTTTTGTAACCATATGAAACATCCTTCTAGGGACAGCTGGACCCCAAATTCTAGCAAGCTAAAATAGTTCTCCAGCAAGTTTTAAAGTCTGGATGTGTGCTTTGAAAAAAAAACCCTAAAAAACAGGAGAGAGGTGCTATTTGTTTCCAATCCTATTCACTGCAGCCCTTTTTCCTCTCTCCATGATAAATTGATGTGTCTGTCTCTCATTCCTAGCCCTGTTCACATGAACAGTGAACTTGTCAGGAACAGGGAATGCATCATTGAAGAGCTGTTGTTTTCCTGTGAGACACCTAAAATCCTGTCAATCCACAGATGGGCAAACAGAACCAAGCACTCCTAAGATCCAGGGAAAAAAAACCAAAAAAACACCCTCTATGTTGAGATTCAGAGCAAATACAGAGTAAACATTAAAAATTCCTCTAAATCGTACTCAAAAATCTGGTGATCTTCTACTGAAACAGCTGAAATACAGCCTGTATTTCTCTCCAGTTTAGGACAGAAAGGAAGATTTGCTTGATTACCTGGAGAACAAATTTTTCAGAAGTCAGAATTTAAGAAAAAGAATCATTCTATTTCTGTTAAAACTCTTGAAATCATGACTACAAGGATGCCTGCCTTTAAAAGCCCTGTGGTTAAACCCCTTTTGTCTTAGTGCAGAAGTCACCTTTGGAACATAAAACAAATGTTTTCCATTTTTCAGCAGCTGAACAGGGCTTTTTTCCCACCTCTCATCCATTCTCCTGCTCTTTGAATGCCTGAAATGCAACTTTGGTCAACTTCTTCTTTTCAGTGATTTACACACATTTCATTTCCTGATGTGCTTTATTCCTGCTGCTCACCTGAGGCAGACACACAATAGCTCCTCTCTTTTCAAATATTGCTGGTGATTAACTGAAGGATTAGATTTCTGCCTCTGTAACGATTTCATTTGAAAAATCTATTTGTGTGTTCAGACCCCAGTGCTTGGGGAATGGTTTTCCTTGCTGGGAACAGATGTGAGGAGAGAGCACTGACAGCCCAATTTCTTCATTAATATTAAAGGAGCTGGTACAGAGTGGCTGCATTCCTCAGGTGCACATAAAATGCATTTCTCACTGAATTCTGGAGATCAGAACAACTGAAAATAAACAACACCGGGGTCTTTCAGCTGGAGCAAATGGAGAGCAGCCCCAGAGCCCCCAGGCTCCAGCACTGAGGCAGAGCAGGGCTCAGTGCACTGCCACAAGCCTCTCCTCTGGGTTGGTCTCCTAAATTTGCCCAGGACAGCCTCGAGAATTGTTCCCACCCTGGGAATGTTTCAAGCAGTAAAGCAGAACACCCCCGGGGCCTGTGCATTTGGGGACAGTGTGGGATGGCCTTCCCCAGTGTCACCAGCACAGCAGGGACTTTGTCCAGCGGGGCCTCTCCTCAGTTAAATAACTTCAATTTAACCAGAGGAAAACTTCTTCATAAAAGGAAAGTCATAAACACATATCCAGTAACATGGTGTCCACATCTTACCTCTAACACCCCCAGTTTTCCAAAGGAGGCAGAAGATTCCTTTCCATCCCTCCAATCCAGCTGTTCCCCCTCCTCTCCTGTGCCATGAAAAGCACACCCAGAGCCCATAGAAAATTTCACAGGAAAACACAGTTCAGAGAAATTATGGTTTCTAACTCCTTCTGACATCCCCTGTAAGAACAGGTATGAGATCTCCCCCAAATCTGGGACAACCTGATGTAAATCTGTTTTCCTTGAAATCCAAACTTTTTGAACTTACACTCACAGGCAGGGCCACTGCTTTAGTTGAAATATAATTGCCAACATTCAAAACAGCTTCACCAGTACTCTGAAAGTAACAACTACAAGGGTAATAGTATAAGTGGTTTATTTTAATATTATTTTCACAATGCAGCACAATTAATAAGCTAATTTTTGAACCATTGCACTCCTCCCTTAGTAAGGAGGCTGTGGTGCCATTATGTCAGAGATAATTCTGTTTGCTCAGTTACTGAAGTTAGATTTAAGTAATATCAAACAACCAATTGACAGAAAAAACCCACACTTTTGTGCATAGAACATATGCAAACTTATTTATCATATGAATAAATAAAAATCAGAATGTAATCTTGATGAATTATATCTTCAGAATATACTTAATGTGAAATGAAAAAGATGAATCAACATTTAATTAGCTTTGGCTGCCTTTTCACAAAACAGCTGATAAAAATTCTCTCCTCCTTCCCTCCCACGAAAGCTTAAAATGATTAAAATATTTTTGGACACTCGGTGGTTTGATCAAAATCTCCCAAAAGGCTCTCCTGTGTCTCCTTTATTTCCTGTATTTTACATCCAGAACAACAACAGAAAATAAAATATTACCAGCTGAACTAACAGAAGTGAACAGCCTTGCTGTAAATTCCAAGAAAATTTTGAGAACAATTCTTTCCTTAAGCACCTCAGTCCTCCACCATCTTTGGTTTGTCAAATTTGTCATATTTGTCAAAGTATTGATTTTTTCTAATAATAAATAATAACAATTAGCACAATAGCCAATGACCAAACTAAAAATGAGGAAGTAAGAATCCAGCAGAGTTTTTATTCTGCTTAAACTGTCATAGATTGCCTAAAACCAGGACTAATTTGGGCCCCATCCCAAATCATCCCCATGCTCTGACTAAAGACAAGCTCAGCTGGCTCCAGCAGGGGGGTTTCATTCCAGGGAAGGGCCAGGGCTGCAGGCACAAGGTGAGGCCCATGGAGAGCCAAAAGCTGCTTCCAAAAGGGATAAAGCTGACAGAAATTCCAGTTCCCTGCCAGGCAGTGCCAGATCCCAAACTTAGCACAGAACAATTACATTGCTGGTCCCCATAGCACACAGAAAACAAAGGCTTCTTTCACCTGCTTCTGCCTTATGCGTTTCTGAATTTATATCCACAAACTAAAGCACTTAGATTTATTTTTTCTTTGCACTCTCTTCTGTTCATTTCCATTTTCATCCATTTTCCATTTTAGTGACTTAGCCAAGTCACAAAAACTTTCATTTACAACCACTAAATATATTAACACTTCTCTTCTGCTCCCCCAGTCTAAAGAATACCAGAATCTCTCTTTTGGACACTGACCTCTTAGATGAAGGTCAGTTCCAACATTGTCTTATCCACAAGCTTGAAAAATCAAAAAAAGCCAAATATAACAACACTTTCCAGAAAAGTATCACAGCCAAATAACCCTCAGAGACAGGAGAAAATGCTCTGTCAGGCAATTTGGGATTTGAAGGGGAGTTTTGACATAGTTCTTTTGACAGTGTTATCTCCAGATTTTGAAATAGAACTTGATAGATACAGTAAAACTTTGTGTTGTGGTAACAAAACAGAAAGGCACCAGATCTCATCACCTACTTCACAACCTCGAATTTTCTAGTTGCTGGTTCTATTTTCATTTACCATCTTTAATTGAGAAATAACCTAGAAAAAGTCTTCAAAATAAATTCTCTGGCAAGAAAGAGAAAATTAACCCACCCACCCCACTGGGTGGCAAAGGCTGTGTTTTGGAAACCTCTTCTGATCTCACAGTCATAAAATCACATTTTGAACTGTGAGTGGTAGGAGGTCCTACATTGGGGGAAAAACACCTTCCAATTTGGAATGCACTCATTTAGCTGTGCTTCAAAATTTAAACCAAATTTTGCTAATTATTTAAATCCTTGAGCACCTTTTAAATTCTGATTTAAGTGTGAGGTCACACAGCTAGGAATACTTTAAAAAAATACATCAGATTTGAGATTAAGTCCCACTAAAAGTGAAAAATAGTTCACAAACACACACCCATGATGGCAGCCAAGAAAACCATGCCTGCAGGAAATCTGAAAGGCACAAAGAGTTCTTTCTGCTAAAGTTAGAGAGCCTGCAAAGTTTCAAATAACGTCAGCTTTACATTTTTGATAGAAATTATTCTGATTGAAAGCAGCACAAAAAAGTTGCACCAAAATAATCAGTGAACAAATGTTCAGAGAGATTGGGGCATGTGTTGTAAATCAAAGGTGACTCTGACAAAGGGGAGAGAGAGTGATGCATCGTGATCCATCATCAGAAGGCTAAAGAATTACTTTATTACACTATACTATGTACATTGTATCTAAACTGAATCTGCCCTGCACTCACCCTCGCTCACAACTGCTCGCCCTGCACTCATCTCTCATTCTCCCGTGACTGTCCCGGGACAGCCACACACACACCTGGCCCTGCTGGGCCAAGGGAACCAAACATCCTCACTGTGGGTGAACAATTCCACACTGCATTCTTCTTTAGCACAACACAGGCACAGCAAGCCAGATAAGAATTGTGTTTGTTCTCTGTCTCACAGCTTCTCTCTGTTCAGAGGGATGTGAGTACCACAGGCATGTAAGAGAAAAGATTTGTTAGTTTCAACTTTTATTAATAAAATTTTTAAAAAGTATATGGCAAAAAGAAGACTAAAATGAAGGAGGGCACGTTGGATTTCCAGTGCAGCTGGGGATATCCCATCCCTGGCAGTGCCCAAGGCTGGGCTGGACACTGGGACAGTGGGAGGTGTCCCTGCCATGGCAGGGGGGGCACTGGGTGGGATTTAAGGTCCCTCCCAGCCCAAACCACGCTGGGATTTTGTGGCTCCCCCAGACCCCACGGTCAGGGCAGATTTTCCAGTGGGGAGGGAAGAGGGTGAGGGGTGCAGGGGCTCTGCCACAGGCCCTGCAGCCAGCCTTTGGCCCCTCGCTGCCACAGCCAGGACAGGGGAAAAACAACCCAAGCAAACACCAGCAGCTTCCCACTCTGTGTCAGAATCATCATCTCAGTGTCCAAGGCAGGCAGGCTCTCCAAATGCAGCGGTGGTGCAATATCTCCTGCAAGTTCCAAAAGCAGGAAAGTGTCTCAGACTGAATCCAGTCAGTCAGGGCAAGCACAGGAGAGCCAAGCAGAGCAGGGCTTGGGCTGGAGAGCTTTGCTCAGCTCCCCAGGTCACTGTGGGCCCAGGCACAGGCTGCCTGCACCCTTGGGACTGCAGCCTTGAAATCCCTTCCCTTGAACATCAGTTTTCTTCTCTCCCTGCCAGGGAGGATTATTGCTTTTGGTTCCCTTCCTGCCATTGCTGAGGCTGTCCCTGCCAGGGGCTGTGTGCACCCACAGTTGCCAACACCCTGGTTTTGAGAGATTTAGGACATGAAAAAGGACACTAATTAAAGAATAGATTAGTTAGGTGCATGATAATATTTGTTTGCAAGACAGACTTAGAAAGGACTGGGTTAGAAGGGATCACAAAGGCCACCCCTGCCATGGCAGGGACACCTTCCACTGGCCCAGGCTGCTCCAAGCCCCAGTGTCCAGCCTGGCCTGGGCCACTGCCAGGGATAATCACACATTTTAACACACACTGGCAAGATGTTTCAAATTATCCACCAAAAAATTGTTATTCAGAGATGCCAAAAAACCCAAGAAGCTTAAAAGTTCTTCTAAGGTGAAGAACAAGGAAATCTGACAGGCTTGGGGTTCATTTATCTTTATTGTCATTTAGCAAGTAAGTCCTGCAAAGACATTCTTCCAGGAGTCCTGAAGCAGAGCTCTTCTGGTTTATTTGATTGTTTTATTTTGATTGTTTCTCTGTAATCTATTAATACAACCCAGAAGTTTCAGCAGGAAATAATTCTTAACAGCCTTTACCTGATGAGAGTGAAAATCGAACAGAACTGGAATGTCCCAGTTTCTGCCATTTCTTCCAAAATGCCTGGCTACTTTTATTGCAAGGCACTCTTGAGTTGTGTACACTCTTGGGTGTTTTCAAGCCATTTTTAAGACAAACACAAAGGGAATCTTTGCTACTAAGGAAAAAAAAAAGTAAAAAATAAAAGAGAAAGAAACAGTACATGAAAATCTAACCCCACCTTTCAGTCCAGACATTTTCCATGCACAGAAACCCTGAGAATCCCTTGAAAGATGACACACAACCCAACAGAGAAAAAATATGACTCTGTGACTCTTCAAAAGCATGTAGCCTTTTTTTTCCTTTGCAGAAGTCTATGTTCTTGACCTGGACAAAGGTTTTTGAAAGCTGACAAATCAGATTTGGCAAGATTCAGATGCTCAGTGTGTACGACTGCTTAAGCAATAGCAGAAGAAAGAATGGTAATCTAAAAAAAGGCACTGGATTAACGAAAGTTGATGGAGAAATGTTACACTGTGGAAGATGAAAATGCAGAAAATGAAATGTATGAATTATTTAGGTGAATGAGCAGTTGCTAAAAAACCACAAAGTGTCAATTAATTCTAAAACTGTTTCTATTCTTGTGGAAATTTCATTTTTAGGCTACAGGACTTCAAAGCTTTTTAAGGCAAAGACAGTTACTTGCTGTACCTAATGCAAGACTGAGTGAGGAACCCAGAAACTGCCTGACTACACAAAATACAAATTTTGAATTTGGCAGACGAAACTTCCTCTACTTGTTTTACATTCCTCAGTCTCTGACCTCTTTGTGGTCCTTTTTTTCTCTCTGTGTTTATGTAGAAGAGGATGTGTATATATAAATATATATATCTGTAAATTTATATGCACACAGATATATTTTTATATTTTTATATATGTATAAACATTCATTGATTCATAATGACTAAACACTTTACAACTTGTGCACAATGGGCACAAACTTCATTAAACAACATTGACCCATATCCTACAAGTCCACCAACACACAGCTTCAGTAAAGATGAAACCATTCATGACAAGGCCAAACAGAAAATCTGTCCAAGTCTGGCTGGTGCCACTATTTCAGGTTGAGTGGAGCAAAAATCCTGTTGAGCTACTGCAGAGCAGAACTCAGCAACTTCCAGTGAGCTCCACTGTGTCTCTCAGGCTGTGCCAAATTTGACATGATGTGCTGTGATGTGAGGGCTGTAATGACAATGAAAGGATAGCACAGTGCTTGCCGAGGGCTGCTGTGGGAACTGTCCCACCTGATCTCTGCTGTGTGTTTATAAATTGTGCAAGAGGCTCTTTACTGAGAACACGTGCTTGGGAAAATGCCCAAATCACCCAGCCCCAAATCCCCTCCTGGTGTAAGGCTGTGGAGATGCATGAATCTCTGCTTGAGCATATCAGTGCAATCATTTGTGCTCCTCAGGCAATTTAGCCCAAAATGTCCAGGCTTCAGAGGATGTGGGTGCCCTGTATCCCCAGGGAGAGGAGCAGCCCCTGCAGCCCCTCTGGCCAGGCGGGTGTGCAGCTCCCTGCCCCAGGCAGGGGCTCTTTCTTTGCTCATACCAAGGAACTAAGGCTGCAGAAGTGGGATGCAGACCAGAAGCAGTGATTTGGGATGTGGTTTAAATCAGTAAGAAAGTTGCTCACACTTTTAGCAGCACAGTGTGAATCAGGGCTGGTTTTTAGAAGCTCTTTTCTAAGCTAGAACAGCCCCTGGGACTAGCTGGGTTCTTAAAGCAGGGCTGAACAATTTAATCCAGCACTCCAGGCTCACACTCTGGTGGCAGACTTGCATATTATAGTGTAACAGAAATAACCAGGAGTTTCAGCAGAAATCCTGCCAAATTTCCTTTAGCCCTTCAGCAATGCCACCAAAAGTGATAAAATTTGTGCAACAAATGGGTGGCACTTTAAATATTAATGTTTCTTTAAAAAGTACTTTGATAATGTACACTGATGATTAATTACTTCAAGATTCAAATTTTTAATCTCCACTTGGACAGCAGGATAAGTTCTCTTCTGTTTAAAAACAAATTCCATTTATAATTGCAACGTGGACGTTTCAATAAAGGAGACCACTGGCAAACAGTGATCCAGGAACAATTTTTCAACAAGTGTTTTAATTTTGCTAACAGGTTTTCAGGGGGGTGAAGAGACACATCCTCATCAGACACCACCCCACGAGGCTCCCAGTTCAAGGCCAGCTGTGACTTTTTGAGTTTTCCAAACTGTTAGTGCAAGGTGCAACTCTACACTGGAGGCCATGTGAAGGCTGAAGGACAAAGGTTTGGCAAGGGTTTCCTGTGCCCTGCAGCCTCGTGCAGGATCCCAGCCTGACAAGACAGCAAGGAAAAGGCACAGCTCCTGGCTTTACTCAGCCTCCTTCAGCCCCTGAGTGCTGAATGGGAAGCACCAAGGAGCCCAGGCTCACATGAAAGGTGCAAAAAGCAGCGCTGGAGCAGCAGCCTCCAGTTCTGCTGCAGGAGATGCTGGATGGCATCTGGGAAGGTGTTTGCCACACCAGCAAACAGGGCAGGGCCTGGTGACACTTTTGCCCCACCTGTGGGGATCCTGATTGCTGACTACAGAGGAGTTTTGCTTCTGGCAGAGGCAGAAACATCTCCACAGCCACAGAGCACGAGGGACTTCTCCCAGGATGGAAGGAGTCACAGAACAATTATCCCAGTCTCTGATTACATTAATAACCTACAAGTTGGCTTTGCTCTGAGGAGCACAAGTCTCCTTTATTGCCTGAAGCCAGAAAGCTCTTTGGGTGATTACAAAGTCAGACAGCAGGTTTGTGCCCGGCTCAGCTGTGGAGCAGCTCCCAGCCAGGCTGCAGGGTTTGGAACATCTCTGGGCACCCCCCTCAGGTCCCCGTGCCAGCCTGGGGAGGCTGCTGCAGCCAGGCCCTCACTGAGTGCAGACGGCAAAAGCCCTTTTCCTGAAGTGCCTCCTCCTGAGCTGAGTCTGAGCTGGGAAATGTGGAACGAAGGACCAGTCCTGCTGCTGATTAAAGAGCTGGGATTGAACTGGTAGGAAGTTTGCACATCTGGTTCTTTGTCTCCATTTCTGCTGCTTGTACTATTGCAGAGATTATGCACTCTGTGAGTCACAGTGTAACTTGTAATATTAACAGCCTGATTTCCCACAGTTGCTGGGGATTTTTTTTCCCTCTAGAAGCATGAATTACAAAAGATTTCTCCTCTCCTTCACTTTTGAAAGCAATTAAAAACAAACTATTTAACAAATCACTAACTGCCAAGAAGTGTTCAAATTAGATCTTTTCATAGCCTTCTTACTTTTGATTTGGAACAGAACCAATTGGCTTTGAGATCTCTCCTCAAAAAGATACTTCTGCTAACATTTCAGTCTATTGAAAGTTGTAAAACAAAAGAACTTTTAATGTTTTACAGTACGGCTTCAACGAACTAGAAGAATTTCTAAAGTGGTACGTTTACACCAGGTACTGTTTGGATTTAATTCCAATGTCATGTTCCTAGATTCTAAAAGATAGATGAAGGTTTGCTAATATCATTCTTTCCTGATTATTCAAATAAACGTTGATGCAGAACAGAGGCAGCAGAAAAAAAAAGAGAATGGAAGGGTAAAAAAAAAATCTCTCCCTATTTCTTAACAGTGTGGATAAGATGGATTTGTATGTTTTGGCTTTTGGTAGCAGAAGCAGAATTGCTCTATAAATGTCAGTTTGGGCAGCAAGATCCAGCAAGCAGCTCCCCTACCCCCACCACTTAATTCTGATTATTGCCAGACAGAACTGACTCCTTCCAAGCAGCACTTGGAGAATGGTCCCATTGTGCAGGGGCACAGGGGCTCCTGCTGCAGTGGAAACTCTTCTCTCCCAACAGCTGCTTGCAGTTAACTGCAGCCCAACCTAAAGCCTTTAAAGTCTGCTCCTTGTTTAGTCTTGGATGCATGGGAATGGCTCTGGGGAGATTAACCTGTTGTGGGCTGTGGGACAGCGCTGTGGAACTGAGCTGAGCAGGCTGCACCTCCAGCACAGAGCTCCCAAACCCTGGGAGTGAAACTTCTCCTGCTCTCTCTGCCTTCCACAGCACTCAAAGCTAATGAAAGGTTCAAACTGCCAGAGCTAAGTTAGCAGATGCCCATCCAAAACCATTGAGACAACCCTTAAAAATCCCCACACATAATGTAGAGATTTTGATACTAAAACATGGGAACTGGAAGAAAGACAAAAAAAAAGTGAATTCTTTTAGTTCTCTCTTTTCTCCCCCAACAAAATAAAAGGCTGCCTTGACAGGTTTTCATTCCTTTTGATTTTAAGCTTTTCCTTGCAGACAAATACCAATAGTTGCTTAGGATTCTTTCAGAAAAACAGAAGATTTCTTGCCAACAGTACTTTTCTCCTGTTGATTCTTACAAACCTTAACAGGGAATAATATCACTGCTCAAACTGCTCCTGCCACTTGGCTGAACTGTGAGCACACCCAGGAGGAGGCACGAAGGTTTGGCTGCAATTGAAAGGTGCTGCTGCTGCTGGGATACTGCAAAGGGAGGTGGGAGAGGAGGAATGCTCACACACACTGCTGCACCTGCAGGGGAGCTGAGCTGCAGGGTGGGCCCTCCAGTGCCACCTCACTGCCACCAGCAAGGTGTGTTTTTCAGCAGAACCTCCACAGCTATCTCCAGTTGGGAAGAAACAAGAGGTTCAGTGTGATTCAGTTGTTCCTCTGCCATCTCTTTCCATATTCATAAGTAAAGCTTCTCAAATGATGTATTTTTACCAAGCAGACCTTGTGTGGCCCAATATCCCTAAAAGTTTAGGCCCACTCTTGTTACTGTAATAATTTACAAATTATTTTGAGCAAGCAGTTGCAAACAAACAGCAAGTTACATTTGCTAAGTTTGCAGACTCCTCCTGTGACAAATAAGGAAAGCTGTCTGAGTCTAGCAGGACTATTTCAATTCTTACATTGTAGTATTCCATTGATTCGAACATTCCTCAGTACTCACTCCCATCCTCTCCACTACAGCCAGCAGGTAAAGTGGCATGGATGTTTTTATTAGAATTGACCAGGGGACAGGGGAATGTTCTCTTCCTCTGCTCCTCTCTCTAGCAGAGCTCTCTAACACAGTCAGCCAGGTTTGCCAGCCACTGCTGCCCCTGGCTTTAGGTTCACGATGATCTGGAGTTATTTTGCATTGTTTGTTCTTCCTGAGAACTATTGAATGGGTCAGGAAATTGCCCTGAGCACCTACAAGCCCTCTCCTTATGGTTTGAACATCCTCTTTTGCAGCCTGGGATCTGCCAGGCACAAAGCTCTGGGATGCTGGGGCCTTTGGGAGAGGCTGAGCCACGCTCAGAGCTCACAGCCCGGGGAGCACCGGGGGCAGGCACAGATGATGGGTGCTGAGAGCAGAGATGCTGGGTGCCCTGAGAGCAGAGATGCTGGGTGCCCACACTCAGAGCAGAGATGCTGGGTGCCCACCCTCAGAGCAGAGATGCTGGGTGCTGAGAGCAGAGATGCTGGGTGCCCTGAGAGCAGAGATGCTGGGTGCTCACTCTGAGAGCAGAGATGCTGGGTGCCCAACCCGAGAGCAGGGCTGGCCTGAATTGCAGCCCCCAGCACCTGCTCAATGAGGAGTTTGCTTTTTGGGCTGCCAAAGTAGCCCCAGGTGGGAGGCACATGCCTTGAAGTGTAACACAGATGTGTGCTGTGCTCTTCTTTCCTCTCTCTTCAGACATAGCTGAGCACATTTTAAGCTCAACCCCCAGATTTTAAATTTACTTTTTTATTACTCACACAATTAAACAATGGAAATTTGTATGGCTTACAAAACCCCTAACACGGCACCAAACAAGAAGGATGTGCACATTTGAGTGTGCCTTTAGGCAGAAAGAGAAATCCCCATTTCTCTTGGAAGTTCAAACAATGCCCCAAAATTGGGTTCAGGGGCCCAGCATGGGTTATCATTAACCCAGAACACTGCATCCTCCAAAGGAATGAATTGCCTTCAAATAAAGTAGAACTGAAGGAAATGATGTCTGATCCAAGAAGCAGCACAGGTACCATCCAGCAGAATCTGGGGAACATCACAAGCCAAGATTTGCCCACTTACACAGAGATGGGCTCCCAAGGCTGTGGGTAAAAACCTAACAGATTTAATTAGAGATGAGCTTTTTCTGAGTACAGTGGGAAAGATTTGAAGGATTGGCCTTCAGCAAGACAAAGGGCTGGAATACATCATCAACCCAGGGCACAAGCAAATGAATTGTTCCCAGAAATTTCCTTCCAAGAGATAATACTAAGGATGAGACAGAGGTTTTCTTTGGTTTTCCTTGGACAGTCAAACTGATGTCAGGCTGCCCCGATGGCAGCTCAACTACCAATTTATTTTCCACAGGCTTTCATACCCCAAGAACACATAAAATCAATTAATTGAGGGCCTGGATGTCCTGTGAGATCAATGCAAAGGTATCTGCTGACTTCCCTGAGTTTTACAGCTGGTTCTTCAATTCCTTGGCTGTTCCACAGTGAATGTTGTTTACAAGGCAGGTCATATATTTTTAGTTTATAAATGCAGCTCTTCTCAATATGACATAATTTTGGAACATTTACATGGGGAAAAAAACCCCAGTGCACTAAATCACTGTGACATCCCCACAGAAGAACGAGATGGATGTCTTAACATATTCCACTTACCTTGGTGTTGTAGTAATGAACACTTCATTTCAAACACAACCCTTGTTCTTAGGAAACATTTGGCATTGTGGTTAATGAAATTAGGGGTTTTTAATATAAATAACCTAAATAGAAATATACATTAATATAAATAATATAAATATAAACATTAAGATAAAATTAGATGCATAAAAATAGAAATACGAATATGAATATGAATGTATATATAGCAAGTGAGGATGCCCTGGTTTGTTTCATGTGCACAAACTGGACCAACCCTGTTTCTCCAACGTTTTAATTAGAAAAAAAGGTGGTGGTTTCTGAAGAACCTGGTGGATTCAGAAGAACCTGGTGGATTCAGAAGAACCTGGACAGCCCCCAGAGCCAGCAGAGGTTACAGAACATCCTCTAGAGACCCCTGGCAGGACACTCCTGGCAGCCTTTGCACCTCTGGTGCTGCCCTGTGGCTGAGCCAAGAACCTTCACATCCTCTGACACTGAGGGGCCCAGAACTGCTCAGTGCTCGAGGTGAGGCCACAGCAGGGCTGGCAACAGCAGGGTGATCATTACCTCACAATGCTTCCAAAACAGAAAGGGTTCTCTAGGTTGCAGTTCAATATTATTACAGCAGGTATTTTCATGGCATTTCCCATCACTTTTCTCATTTATCTCATTCTTCCCCCTGTGACAGAACTGCATATTCTATTAAAAACAGTGGGAAAGATCAATAGAGGTTGAAAAATCCTAAAAGCTTGGGGTTTTTGCACAACTTCTGTGCAAGAATTTTAGCTGGATTTATCTGAATTTCTGAAAAGATTATTGGACTCTTAAGATTGCTCTTATCCTTATAGAGTTACCTCTGCTCATGGATAATCAGAGAAACTTGTAAATTGAAATTTTTCACACCACTCAGATATAAATTGTGGCAATCAGGGAAATATTCTGAATGCAAAAAGGATTTTTAGTTAGGACAGCCCTGTGAAGCCCAGCAGGCACCTTGCTCAGGGTGCCCTGCAGGTGAGAGCAGCCTCAGCCCTGGGCCAGTGCCCACATGTGCTCCCTGCCCCAAAACCCACTAAAAATTTACCATCAGCTCAACTCAAGCCCTCCTGGGTACCAAAAAGCTGTGGTGTCTCAAAGCTTTGCCACTGCCCCCCACAGAGTGTGTCCAACATCTGGGTGATCCCAGCTGGGCCCCAAACCCAGCCTGGCCTGGCCAGGCCCCTTTCCAACGACTCCCATGAACAATAAGCATTTTCTCCCTTCACCCCCCCAAAACCCTCACGGAATTCATTTCAATTCCAGTGTGAAATGGAATCAGGGTGTAAGAGGTCACTCACAGAAAGATGATTTTTGCTTTCAGGATCTCTTTCCATTATGCTAATTCCAAACCTAAGGTCCATGACCATTATTAGCCCACACTATTTATTCCTGTAATGCTGTGCAGCAGGGCATTAAAGAGCCTGCCAGCTAATGTTGTCAGTCTGGGCAAGTAGCAAAACTAAAAAAGCATCTTTAATAATGCTATAATGATCAAAATTCTGGTCAGGACTGTAGAATATATGCAGTCACTAGAGCAGCATCAAGCCATTCAGCAAATCTTTAGTTTCTCTCATCTTCTCTCATCTCTCTGCCCCTGTGTCGGTTTGGGGTTTTCATTTTGAGACCTTTTTTTTTGGTTTTTTTGGGTTTTTTTTTTTTGTTTTTTTGGTTTTTTTGGTTTGGTTTGGTTTGGTTTGGTTTGGTTTTTTTTGTTTTTTTGTTTTGCTTTGGGTTTAAGTTCTGTTTGGTTTTAATGAATCCTTTTTTCTAAGAATTGTAAAAGATTCTAAATTTGTTTCTCAGCTCACATTACTTAAAGGAACAGAGTTTAGTTACACTCTGGGCCTGTAACTAAGTGACAATCAAATTTCTACAAAAACAGGGATGCTCAGATAACATCCCTGCAAATATAAATTCTCAGTTTTAAATTCTCTTTGACTGAAACTTAGTCCATATTTTCTTAAAATAAAGCATTTGCTTAAGCTTCAATTCTGTATCAGCCAGTGACAGAGAATTCTGCAAGTGTAAGGTTTGTCCCTTATCCAGGGCTCCTCTCAGGATTAGAGGCCTAAATTAGCAGCTCCAATATCAAAGCTGCAGCTGCTCAATTCCATTTCTATGGGAGTTACTCACCTGAAGTGCAAATCCAGGCTGGGGAGGCAGCTCCAGTGGAGGAATGTCCACCAATGCTTCCAGCTCCATGGAATCCCCAAAAACAGGGACAGGCAGGGTGTGAGGAACATGTCTGCACACAAAAAGTGTCTGGTTTTATCCTCAGACACAGCCTTGGGTAATCTTGAAAAATGTGGAAATAGCCTAATGAATTGTGGTTTGTTATCCTGGGATTTAACTGTTCAGAAGTGGTAAAATATCAATTAACATTTGCAGGGCTGATTGTGTGTGTTGGCCCTTTGTTCCCCTCTGCTGGCCTGAGGCAATCCGAAGGCAAGAACAATTTCCCAAGTTAGGAAGAGGGATGGAACACATTAGTAATAAGGTCAAGATTAGAAAGATTGAATAGAAAGAAAAGATTGCTAAGAGAGCTTGCAAAAAATATCCATGCACCAAATATCACCATGATCTGCTGAACACAGCAATGCACTTTGGGTGGCTGAATTTCTGTTTGTGACAGTGAGTTAGAAAGAAATACACTAAAATATCATTTTCTTAAAAGGCATCAAGAGAGGGAATTATACAGATCAGCCTGTGGCATCTCAAGAATTTATCTTGGATACAGAAATATATTTAAATAGAGTGGCACCAGCTGTATCCCAGTGCAAGACAAGGTGAGAAATTATAAAAAAGTAGGAAATAAGCCATCTTCCCTTCCAGTTTGTGTGAAATGTCTCTTAAACTAAACGAAGGGAGGATGGATAAAGTCCTTGGATAAGTTCAGATTTCAGAACAGGTACCTTTGATGGCTTAGGGACCTGAACTTCTGGAAATCGTTGTTCAGAGTACCCCATGGCTGTGAGACCCCACGAGGGCTCCTCCTGACCAAGAGCAGGAGAAATCACAACGCTGTCACCTCATCCTCCCTCAGAGCCACTCCTGCCTGCTCCTCTG
Source organism: Calcarius lapponicus (assembly GCA_039654755.1). Classification (NCBI taxonomy): domain Eukaryota; kingdom Metazoa; phylum Chordata; class Aves; order Passeriformes; family Fringillidae; genus Calcarius; species Calcarius lapponicus. The sequence goes on along the minus strand of CM077474.1, from coordinate 21,166,322 downwards.
GCTTCAAGCTGAGGAAGCACTCATTAATGGGGATAATGAGCACTAATAAAGCATGTTTAAGAAAAGTGATGTGGGAAATGCCCAGGTTCTTCAGCACTGAGCTGGATTTTGAACCCTGAAAAAATCACAAAAAAACAAATTTATGAGTAACTCTCTGCAGCCATAACAAAGGGCCACACCCCACATGACTCATTCCTGCTGGAAAAGAACATTCCCTTGCCATGGCAGCCCCTGGGAGTGGGCTGAGCAGCATTACAGCCAAACCAGGAGTCTCTTGAAACCCATGGTCTCATCTGGCACCTGCCTTCCCTGTGAGATAATTCTGCTTCACTCTGCTTGTGACAGAGCTAATGGGTGCTTCAATCTCCTGAAAAAATCAGAGCATGTTCCAGGATGGCTCAGCCTGGCCTGTGCAGCCTTTCAGGGATGCTTTCCTCTCACACCTGGGGAGACCAGCACTGAGAGGGCATTAAAAACTCATTTCCCCTGCTGTAACACCATGGTCTCTAATAGGGACTCATCCAGAAATTAATCTGCTAAACTTATAATCAAGGTAAATCTATGCAAGAAACCCCCAGAGGGCACACAAACTGCTAAAAACTGAATTTGCTGGGGCTCCCTTCCTAATTGCTGAGGTGTTCCTACAATAAACCTTTCCTTGCTAGTAACACTGAAAACCAATTATGAAGACAGCCACTATAGTTGTTTCTCCCTAATATTTTACAAGTTTGTGGTTTGGGTTCTTTTCCCATCCCACAAATTTACAGAGTTGTCCTTGTGAAGATAAAAAGGCAGGATAGTACCTGAGACCATTGGTTTTGGCTGAGAAAATAAAACCCAATAAATTAGAAATACATGATTAAAGAGAGATGTAAGGAGACAGGTGAGAAATGGATGCTTTAGGTTTGAAATACCAATTCAAGCTGAAAGAACAGGATTGCCATGCAAGTGTGTGACACCTTTCCTTGCACTAAGTTCCTGAGGGACATACGGGGGTTTTACAGGGCTTTAAAAATTTATTTATAATAAATTTACTGTTTACTGGTTCAGTCTGAAAGGTTTCTGACAGCAATCTTTCAGTTTATTTACATAATCAACAGCAATCTAACTTACCAATATATATTTTCAATCCCCCTTATCCATTCTTCCAGAAATCAAAGTCTTCAGGTTTTGCTTGCACCAAGTTTTTCTCCTGAAAACTCTGGAAGCTCTCAACTAATTAGCATTGATGTAAGGCTGTCTTGTTTCTGTAAATGATTTACAAGATGTGCTCTGATTGTTCTTCAGTACCTGATGCATTCCCTTCTACTCAACCCCATTTAATGCATTTCAATAAAGGCATGAAATTATCTCCCCAGGAATGTGACTCAGCCAACAATGTCACGCACTGTAACACTGAAAGTTTTTGCTCCATTCTGCCTCGCTTAATTATAAATGTTTTTTTCTAATGGATGCATTTTGGAGACTAATGAAGAGAAGGGATTCATTTCTCACAGAGGGTGACAGCAATCATCCTTAGGTGTTGAACAGACAGCTATAAAATCAGTTAGCAACAACAGGACTGTGAAAAGTTTATAGGAAAGGCTTTTACAAGTTACTGGCTGTTGTAGCTGCCTGTTTAAAAGACTCCCCACCTCAGATGTATTCCAGGCAGACTTTTGAGGACAGAGAGGTTTTCTCACTGTCACAAGCACACAGATCTGACACACAACTTCCTGGCCAACACATGGAGCAAAAGATGTTTTGGCAGATGTGACCCTTTGAAACAAGGAAGAGCTTAAAAGAAACCACCCTAAAAGCAGATCTGGTGATGGTGGCCAGATGTAAAATGGCATCCTGATGCTGAAGAATTACTTTTGTCTGAATTTGGCAAAAATAAAAAGGCTTACATTTTTTAAAAGATATACCAATAAGTGAAAGAGAAAGGAACTTGTAGAGGCAAGGTCTCTTCTACCATCATAAAGAAATTGTTCATGTTTTTGAAGGATCAAATGCTGGATCCAGCAGCAATGCTGGGAATCTGTGAATTGAAGTTTCCTGAGGGATGGATTTGGTTACAAAACCTTGCTTTGGGCAACTGCTCTAACCAAGATTGTTGTTAGCAGGTCTAAAATCCAGAGGGAAATAAGGAATAACCAATTCCCTGGACTAAAAGTGGCTGAACAGAATTTAAAAACTTCAGACCAGCAAAATTTATGGTTTTAAACCTGGTTTAACACATTCTAGAATCGTGATTATTAAAGTTACCATGGCCCATGTTGCCAGGGATAATAGTGCTTTATGTCCTGTGCCTGTGTTCCCAAATCCTGAGCTAATCCTCATGCCATTCCTTGATCCTGTTTTATCAGCAAGAAGCATGCTTCAGAATTAAATGTATTTGCCAAATCTGAATCTGTCACCACCAGCAGATCATCTGTCTGTCACAAAAAAAAAAACCCATAAATCTTACAGTGAATATTTCCAGAGCATAAACTTGGTACAAAAATGAATGAAAAAATTTTAAAAAGACACGTAGGCCAGAGCACACACTACTAGGTCACTTCCACCTTACACTCAGTAATTGCTGGTTTACAGGTACAGATCATGCTGGGGACAAACCCCACATTTATTTACTCTTTGAAATGTGTTTTTAACATGTATTGATCAAGGCATCTCCCTTCCTGAAGCAGGAGGGCTTAGACTATAACAAAAGAACATATTTACATCCCGGTAATGCCCTATCGCTGCACAGAGAACAGCAAATAAGCAGCTCTCAAATCTCCAAGAACAAGAACTGGTGGGGTTTATAGGCAAAGCTCCTGGGAGAAGTCAGGGAACAAGAGAAACCTCAAATCCCAGAGCAGAGCACGATCAGAAAGCAGCACATCCATATCCAGGACAACAATCCCTCGTCAGGAGGCTCAGGAGGAGCAAATGACTCTGAGCTTCTGCTGACAGGGCACGGGCAGAGCCAAGGCACAGCTTTGCCTCAGGAACAGCAAGGCAATGAGGGACCAGCTCCATTTCCACCCCAGCACCCAAAAGTGTCACCACAAGGTGTCCAATCACTGATCAATCCCTACACTGCAACTGCAAATAAAGTACTGCAAAGTATTGCTATGGCCTCAAATACATATTTATGAAGGAAAGTAAAGAAAATAATACATCATCAGTTTTCAAGAGGTTTTATAGCAACCCTTATCCCATTAACCTCTGGTAATTTATAACAAGCTGTCATATCATTAACACAATAAGTCAATAATTGCTGCCACTACATTTCCAACCCTGTACTCACAGTGTTCCCCACTTCAGCAAGAGGGATGATTAATGAAGCTTTTGCACAGCCTCTGATACTTGTATTTATCTTTCAGCAAACACTGAGTTCAGTTGATCACAGCACATGGGAAATTGACTTTCTTTTGCATCAGTTGCCAAGAGAACCAGGATGGCCATACCTGGAAAGTTATTTCATTTCATAGTAGAAGGCAAAAGGAGAATAAGAATCAAATGCTTGCCAAGGTCTTTTTAAACTCACATTTTCCTCATATAACTGTTTTCTGTCAAAACAAACCTTCATTCAAAAATGAAACTAGCTCTCTTCACTGGAGAAATAACCTTCACTATGCAAATCAATTCACTTTCCCAACCTTGCAAACAAATGCTCCCAGAAAGAACAAAAATAGCGAGAATCCTATTAGCAGCTTTGCTGCTCCTTGCACCCAAACCCCAATAGCTGCCACAGAAGCATCAGGAACAGAGCAGAGCCCGTGCTGAGCACTTGGGAAAGCCAAAGTGGAATCAGTGTTACAGCTCAGATCACTCAGTGCTTACTCGAATTAACAGAAGAGTCCAGCGAGTCACAGCTTCTCCCCACCTGCCTGTCCCAGAGAAAGGGAGATTCAGGTACTCTGCAAAACAAAAATTGAAAAGCTAAACAAATACTGAGATTTCCTTGTTACAACTTTTCTCCTTTTCCTTCAAGGGCTGAATTTTTAAGTCAATTAAGAGACAGATCTGTTTTTCATAAAGCTGTCACTTTTTTTTTGTATTTTGGAAGGTATTTTATGTTGCTGTGAAATTGCCCAGCTTCACTGCTCCAAAGGAACAATGCACCATTCCCAAATTCAGAATCTCATGTTCAAACAGCAGCCCTGCCACAAACCAAGTCATGCCAATGCTTTAAGCAAAGCAGCCCTCCAGAATGAGCCCTTCTAGATGAGGTTCCATGTTTGAGGAAATTCAGAAGACATCATTAGGCTCTGCTGCAAGGAGCTCTGCTGCAGAATAAAGAGCCAGACCCATCAATGCTGTGAACTACCCTGCCAGCATGGGGAACAAGGAAGGCATGAAAGCACATGTCTGAGCACTCCCAAATTCACTGGCACACCAGGCTTTTCTGCAACAGGAAACGTCAGCTGGAAAAAACTGTAGGTATGAGAATATCTCATTAATAGCTTCCTTCTTTACTGGGAAATTTAGCATTTTAAAACACATTGTATAAACAACAATCAGATTTTACACCCTGGTGTTCAAATATAAGGGGAAACAAACTCAGGTTTAAAATCTAAATATGATTTTTACTGTGCAGGTGCTGGTGAAATGCAGATCTTTGAAGGAAAAGAACATCACCTACATGAATATTATTTCCCCTTTTGTTGACTGTTCTCTGGAGAATTTCTACAAAGTTTTTATTCAAACTTCTGTGAAACACTGATTTAAACAAAACAAAAACTAAACCCCCAAATCACCCACCTCAGAAGCAGTGGTTCAAGATTCTGCCTAGAGGCCAAATGTTATTTATCTGTTTAGTGACAACATTCATGTGCACACACATGCATTAGAGAAGATCCTTTTCCAAGGCATTGAATACAGTATCCTAGGTATTTGAGTATTTCTTTGACAGACTTTAAAGTACACCAAATTTACATTCCATAAAGGCTATTAGAACATTCAAAACATCTGACATTTCTGCAGAAACACATTAATGAGATACTCCAGAGACTAAGATTCGTGTTAAATCAGTCCCCTCGAAGAAAATTCTACATTAAATACATAACAAATACTGTCTCACACAGAAGAAAAATAGAAAAACAATTCTTAAGTGAAAAGCAATTTATTCATTTGCTTTCAAACCCATTTTCTAAACATTAGTATTTGTATCAGTAATGTTTTATAACTCACTGTGAATAAAAGCTGCATTTTTTGTTTATTCAAAGGTAGTTTTCAAACACTTTTGACCATCCTTGTAGGGTCTCAGATCAGTCCTACCAGGAATGGATCTGAGGGTGCTGAAAATGGACTGGAAGGATGAGAGAGTCACTGCAAGACTTAAATCCAGCACTGACACTTGGCTGAGCCCTGGGCAGCAAGCAAAATGTATTTCCAGGTCAGAAACTCTGCAGTCTCTCTCAGCTGCTGAGCATTGCAGCAAATTCCTCCCCTCCACAGAGATGAGACCTGAGGACAGAGCAGGAAAGGGAAGCAAAGGCACCAGCTGGCCCAGCTGCACCCTGGTGGAGAGTTCCAAAAACCCCAATTCCTAACAGAAATGAGAGCTCCAGCTGAGGTGGGGCTCAGGTTTGGAGAGCAGAGGGTGAGGAGTCAGTTCTCACTGCCCAGAAGGGAGGGAGAGGCCAAAAGCCCAAGGCAGCCCCAAGGGCAGCACTGGCTGTGCTCTGGGTCACGCAGTGCCCCGGGAGCCCACACACACCCAGGGCTCGCTGCCTTCTCCCAGGCAGCCCCAGCAGCTGCAGGAAACCCATTCCAGCTGGAACCCCAACTGCTCCACCAGCCTGGATCAGAACCTCCAAGTGGAGCTGTGTCACCTGCTGCTCTAAGAAAGGCTCCCGAGGTGGGGCTGCACCCAGAACATCCAGAGACCTTTTTTTGTCACAATTTCTGGTCACCTCTGCACAGGGAAGACCCAATAACGTGTTCCTTGTTGCACAGGAAATCCGCTTCATGCACTCATCCCTGAAAGTCCTGGCCCAAGCTGGGGGAGAATATTTCTTTTAAGCTGTAATTTAGAACTACTCCTGCATCTGATTGTGGGCAGATGTGAACCTGTGGCTATCAGGGCCCCATCACTTGTACTCATTCAAAAAAAAGAATATTTTATAGCTGTCAGGCGTTGGCTGCAAGTTCGTCAGAAGAAAATCAGCATGTTGTCCCAAATTCAAGGAAGATATTTTAAACATATTCTATCTCAATTAGCCGGACCATTCTGACACCCACAAGAGGTCTGACACAGAGACAAAAAGGGTCTGTTTTCACACTGGAGGAGGCAAGCTTCCCCTCACACCACCTGTGCACTGCAGAACACATTCGCTCTCATTTCCAATAACATGCAAAGAACTTTGAAACAATTTGTAAAAATAAGACAGTTCATGTTCATTTTTTCATATAAAAATAGCATCTCTAAACATCTTGCCACTGCCTATGAGAAGAATGCATGAAAAATACGCAAAAAGTAGGATGGAAAAACCAGCATTATGTATTGGAACCTGCACCCCCCCAATTCTGACAGTTCTACTACACTCCAACTAGTCTGCTCCACAAAGTCAGCCCAGAGTGCAAAATCCAGTGGGAAGCGAAATTAATGTCTCTAATGGCATTGGGATTGGAGATAGATAGATAGAAAGATAGATAGATAGATAGATAGATAGAAAGATAGGTAGATAGATAGAAAGATAGGTAGGTAGATAGATAGACATATATATAAAAATATATACATATATACATATACATATATATATTTAATAAAATAAGTAATTTAAGAATTCTTAGATGTTGTGCAGTCCAGTTCCTCTCAGCTTGGAAACCTGGATGTTTTGTATTCTTTTTAAACTCACTGCAACATATCTGTATTGACAAAGAAAGGAAAAATCCCAGAATTTCCCTAATGTAGTTATGCTATAAATCAAAGCAATACAAGAGCCCTTTTACCTCCTAGAATGTCAGTTTCAGCCCTCACCTTCCATGCCTCTCCTGAAGCCCACAGGACAAACCCCTCAGCAGTAGCTGGAAGGCACCAAATTCCCATTTTTGGGAAGGAGGGGCATTGCCATTCCTGTCCTGAGGGTCTCCCTGTGGATGTGCCCCTTCCCTGCTTTGCCTGGGAACACCAGACTGGGGCCTGGGCAGTGACCCTGAGCTAAGGGCAGAGCTTGTACAGCTGCTCAAGAACAAGCTAGCATCTTATTAGAAGCTCTTCTGTTGAGAATTGTGTGCATTTAGCATCGCCTTGGGAAGCTTCTCTGCCCCTCCCAGCCTTTCACCATTTTCCATGCCTGCTTTTGGGGCTAAGGTCATCAAGGGAGTGCCTTGATTATCTGCCAGCACTCAGCACTGGGATGCCCACCCACACACTGCACCTTCAGTGCAGTGCCACAGGATTTCTGTTTTGCCTTTTTTCAGGTTTACAGAGCAAAACAACATCAGTGTTTGCATCTTGCAAATCTTATAACGTAATAGAGAATATCCCTCTGCTGGAAGCTGCCAGCTTTTCTCCCCCAGACCTCCACCACACTTCTGAGCCCACTTCAGAAAGTGCTCTGTGTTTGTGTGGATCGTGGTTTTGTACAATGGCTGTGTTTATGCAAACAGAAGAAATCTGCCAGGTAGAGGTAAAATACGACAGGAGCGTGGCACAGAGCAGGCTCTATTTCTGTCTTTTCCCACTAGCAGAGCCCACATTTCCTGGGCAGAATGACAGCTTCCTTTAACACCAGCCAGCCTCAGTTTTTAATAGGGAACTGTAATAGTTGTTAACCCCCAGGTCACCTTCCAAGCAATGAATCCATAAACTGCTTTCTAAAATAACAAAATCATGCTTGAACAGGATTGTGTACTTGACATATCGATGCTCTGATACAAAATTAACTGCTACTTAGAATAGACTATTTCTCCTCATAACTAATAATTATTAATTAGATATTTAGGATTTCACTTTATGGCAGCAAGCCCCAAAACCTTAGTGGTCATTTGAGAGCAGCATCACTCCTTCCAGATATTTGGGGGAAAATCTACTTACTGTGTGAAAAATATTTGCTTTTTCTTTTCTTTTTATAACTATTCCCCTTTCAGATATCATAAGCAGGAAGCTTGCAAGGCACAGTATGTGAATTATCTTGAAAAGAGGCTGTCATCTTAGGTTTATGGAAATGGAGTAAATCTGCAGCTTAAACGGAACGAGAATAATGACTTCCTTTATATTCATTCAGCATAGCCTTAAGAGCAAACACAAATCATCTGGGTGATATTTCAAAATCAAACTGAAATACAGGCTATATGTTGCAGCCATCATATATAGAGAGGCTGGTGCTCTTTTCTGAAAATATGATTAACCAGGTTCAACAAGTGAGCAAAGAGCCAGTTAAACAAATACAGCTTTCCCTGCAAGTTCTACTGCTCAGCTGGGCTATTTTCACCTTGGATTAGAATTGCCATTTCCATGTCACAGCTCAGCAAAGGCACCAGGTTTCAGGGCAGGCACAGCCAGCAGGGCTCCAGAATTCAGGAAAACCGCTGGTGGCTGCCAGAATTGTCTGGTTAATTGGGATAGAATTGGTTTAAAATATCTTCCTTTTATTTGGGACAACACAATGATTTTCTTCTGACAAACTCGCAGTCAACACCTGACACCCCCTCAGGGCCCTCTTACTTCCTTTAAGGACTGGACCTGAAATCTCCAAAAGAGGCTCAGTACTGAGCACATGGCTGAAGAAAGGATGAGTGTTGTGCTGCTTTTCAAAAAAAAAAAAAAAAACCCAAAAACTTTAGTGCAGTTCAGCTGCACAAAAACTACAGAACAAACCTTGGATTACAGCTATTAGGAAAACATCTTGATCTTTAGGAGATAAAAAAGCTGTCAGATGCAAAGATACACAGAATAAGGTACCTGACAGCCAGTGGTGCCTCCCTGTCCCCCAGGACACTGGGGCCTCCCGTCACCAAACATTCAGGACAAGCAGGAGACAACACAAATTCCCTCCCCAGTTGTTGTCCCTTTTGTTGTCATAGCAGCAAGGCTTCTGGTCCTTGCAAACTTGGACTTGTTGCTCCAAAATGAACATAAATAATATATCTGCTGCAAATATAAAAGAGTTGACAAATAGCTGCTTAATGAACCACATCCAGCAGTTCATAATTCCCCATTAAGAGCCTGATAAAAACCACTTATCTCAAAGTGGCTTCACAGCCTGATCTCTGCCTGATAAAGACATAACCAGAATTCTTCTGGTAAACTCAAAAGCTTCACCACCCTCAAGGTGGGATACCACAGTGGTGGGATTGTACATACAGTACCAATTCTGAAAAATGCCATTTAAAACGTGTTTTCAAGAGAACACATCCTGCCACTTTAAAGATGACACAGGGAGTGTTTCTCATGCTTTCCCATGCAAGGAGAGAATTTGCATTGCTTGAGGTGATTTCCACTTTGAAAAACTTTAAAATCGCTGAGGAGATGTCCCCAGACAAAGATTTTTACATCTTTGGGTAACTGCTTTTCATTTGAGAGTTTTCTTGTTATTGTGTAATTCCCCTTTTGAAGATTTGCATATTGATGATGGAGCGCCTTTGAAGATTTCCACGTTGTTTGGGATGGGAGCAGCCCTTGGAAAAAAGCTCCCATCCTGGAAGATCTACCTCCAAAATAAAGTGTACCAACAGGGTATTACCCTCTCAAAAACTGTGTCATTGCCATCTTCATTTAGTGACACAGAATGTTCTTAATGCACACAAAGCTCTCACTTTGTAAAGCTCCTGGAAAACAGATCACAAAAAACCTGAGTTCTTTGTCTCCAGAAGTTCTAACAAGAATTACCAAAGAGAAAACAGGGAGCTGACAAAGCTATCGATTTTCTGCTGCCAAACAATAATGGTGTCATGCCTGCAGCAGTGCTGGTGGGGAGAGGAAAGGTCCCACGTGGGCTGGAACTGGAGCTCTGTGCTGGGCTCCTTCAGGACAGCAGTACTACAAGCCCCTCATTTAGGTAATATTGCCCTAAAACAACCAAATGTTGAGTTTGGTTGTATTCACTTTTTTTCTTTTTTTAAGACACTTTTTTACTTAGTCAAACCAACCCATTCTAAACCACCAGATTTTAGCAAAAAATGCAACAAAATAATTTGGCAAGCTTGACTTAACAACCAAACTACACCCAAAACCCAATTTGCAAGATGCTCTCCAGTTCCAATTAAGCATGAGTGTCCACTAGTACTTCCAAGTGGAAGAACAGCCAGGAAAAAACCTGTTCTTTTAGTATTTCATTATGTAGCTAACATTCTGCACACAGCAGTTAAATCTTCTGGCTTGCTCTATATGCCAACAAATAGAGCAGTTAGTGGTGTAAGAAACTTTTTTCATATACTCTTGTGGAATTCTGAAGTATTAATTTAAGAAAATGCAAGAAAATTCCCAAGCAATTACAAAAATATTAATTCAATGTATGTATCAATACATTGAGCCAGCCTCAAGTTAGCAAACCCTGAAATAAGTCAAAGTTGGTGACAGGACAATCTTTTGAAGAACCCTCAGTATCCTGAGGTCCAAAATAGCTCAGCTGATGTCAGAGCCACGTTTTCAAAGCCTTCTGAAAACCAAATCTGGATGTTTTCATTAACAGAAATGAGGTTTGCAGCCACTGGCTCTATTGCATATGGAGAACCTGGAGTTTCTGTCTTTCCACACCTCCTGAAATAATAGAGAATTCAGCCACTGTCCTTTTGAGAGGAGAAAAAGGACAAAAGCCACTAATGCAGAACTGGAGAGGGGAGGAAGTGGGAGGAGGAATAGCTCCATCAAGAAAAGGAGGGATTGAAAGAGTTTGATCTGTTGATTCAGGAGAAAATGAGGATTATGATCTCAACTGAAGCAAATATCCTGGGCAGGTTTATTCATAGTGATTTTCAATAAATCACCACACTTGTAAGTTAATTGCTATGAAAAATAACATTATTTTTCCCATGCATGGCCATGAGATGGCTTTGTCACTGTAAGCATGAGCTTGGCTGTCAGGGATAATTTCCTGAAAGCCTCTGAAGGTTTCCTATGGCAATACAAAAGCAGTCATTCTTAGGGAGCAGGGCAGGGCAAGGGAAGGGAGAGAAATGAGCATTAACAGCCTCCATTCATCAGCAGGAAGCTGCTAAAGGCCGGCAGTGATTAATCAGATTAAGTAACTATTGACCAGACACAATTAAAAATATTTAGTGGCCTGCTCTAGAAAGCTGGAAGGAGATATTTCATCTGCTCTCATATAAATTCGTTTCCTTGGTTTAATGCAGCATGTTTGACCTTTAAGCCTAAAATCTGGAATTTTTTAGTACTATCTCCTCAAGTTCATGTCAAATTATTAAATAACATGATTTGAAGACCCCCAGCCCATCACAACCTTGAAATGGACTTTTTGAAGAGGTACTCCTGTGGGAAGTTTCAGTCTCTTTTTCTTCCAGCATCTTGAACTTTCAACATTTCTCACCCAGATACTTCCTCATATTTCAAACTAACATAAATGGCTGCCCACCAAAGCTAAGATCTCTACATAATTTCTGGCAAACCAAAAATTCAGTTTCTAATAAAGCCTCAAATCAAGGTAAAGCACAACAAGAACTCCTGGAAATGATTCACAGAGCTCCAGTTTCTTTTACTTGGATCCCATCAGTCAGTCAGAAAGCAGATTTATGGTTTCTAACAAAATGCTCCTCTTCCAAGAAAAGAAACACCAAAAAAACCAAAACAAAAATCAAAACAAACAAAAACACAAGCCAAAACAAACCACCCCACAAAAACAAACCACCCCACAAAAAATACCCAAAAAAACCCAAAAGACCCAGCCAAGAACTAAAAAAAAAAAAAAACTAAAAAACAAAAAACACCACTAAACCCACCAAAAATACTTACCAAAATCAACCTCACCCCCCCCAAAAATAAACCACACACACAAAAAAATTCCCACAAAAAGCCAAAAAAAAATCCCACAAATAAATGACCAACCAACAAACCCCACAAGAAAAAAACCCTCAAAAATCTGAAAATACACATTACAGATAACTTTGGCCCTGAAAGTCAGTTGAGATGGCAAAAAGAACACTGTTCTTCTGTTATGCTTTTATTCAAATTTTATTTCCAGCACATTTCCCCAGTGGGGGCACAGACCTATCCTGGGCAGCCTGAGGTTCTGCTGCAGCCCAACAACCCACAGGACAAAGCTTCTCAAAGCTTCTCAAACACCTGGGCAGCTGTCAGCAGCACCTCCTGACAATTCCCAAGCACAGGCAGGGGTAAAAACCCCAAACCCACAAATACCAACAATTACAAGGCCAAAGAGGTGTCACCCGACCCTTTAGTACTTCACTTCTGTCAGGGGAAGGAGAAAAGCAACCCAAATGAATCCTAAAGGCTCCTCCTGACTCACCAAATCCAAACCATTATCCCCAGTGCAACACCTCACATAAATCACTGCTCACTGCAACCCAAACCCATCCTTCCAGAAACAAAAAAATTCGAGTTTTGGCACGTGCTGACCTCTGAGCACAGCAACGCAGCACCCTAAAGCTCCACAGGTACTCCTGCCATGAAATACTACAGCCTTAAAAATAGGCCAGTTTACCCTTTAACCACTGGCTCAGAGTTCACTTGCAGCAGTTCCAGCAGTGCCTACCCCCTCGCAGAGGATCTTTATGGCATCTTTGGGCTCTTAATTGCTATTAGTCACCTCCAAGGCACAATGGATCGCTCACATGAGTGCCAGAGAGCCTGGAATACGTGAAATTAGGTTTCACTCACTCCAGCAAGGTTTGCAAATGGTACACACTTTCAGATTCACCATTAGTTCCAAAACTGACATTGTACTTCTAAAATGCAGGTTATGGGTTAAAGCACCCCGTGGCTGAGACTGCTCTGAGATACTGCCAGGACACATCGACTGCTTCACAATTAACAACAAATGTGCAAATGCTGGGACAGGCTTCAACTGGCCAGGAGAGCTGGACATTCTTCCAGAATGCCCCTGAATTGCTCCAGGCTGGGCCAGAAGGGCTGGAAAGGCACCCAGAGGAAAAGACCCATGGGTGCAGTGACAGGGCTGGGCACGAGCCCGGGGGGCCTGAGGCCGATGGCTGCGCCAGCCTGGGGTAACACAGCCCAGGGCAGGGATTGTCCCTGTGCTGGCCCTGCTGGGCTCCTCGGGGCTGTGGCCAGCCCTGGGCCCTCACAAAGAGGGACAGGGAGGGGCTGGAGCAAGAGCAGGGAATGGAGCTGGGAAGGGCTGGAGCCCCAGGAGGGGCTGAGGGAGCTGGGAAGGGGCTCAGCCTGGAGCAAAGGAGGCTCAGGGGCCCTTGTGGCTCTGCACAGCTCCTGCCAGGAGGGCACAGCCGGGGGGTCGGGCTGTGCTGCCAGGGAACAGGGACAGGAGCAGAGGGAACGGCCTCAGGCTGGGCCAGGGCAGGCTCAGGGTGGATTTTGGGAACAATTTCCTCACAGAAGGGGTTCTCCAGCCTGGCACAGCTGCCCAGGGCAGGGTGGAGTCTCCCTCCCTAAAGGGATTTAAATCCATAGGGATGTGGCACTTGGGACATGGGTTAGTGGTGGCCTTGGCAGTGCCGGGTTGATTTAAGATCCTGAAGTCATTTTCCAACCTAAGCAACTCTGTGATTTCACAGAAATTCCCTCAGTGCCTGTCCCAGGCAGAGCCCCTGCTGCAGGCAGAGCACCCTGGCTGTCCCTGCTGGCAGTGTCCCCTGCACAGACAGAAAGGGAGCAGCTGGAGTTCTCTGCACTGTGATCAGCAGCACAACAACCCTCCTGAGCTATCCAGATCCCTCCAGGCCATGCATTATCCATCTCCTCTTTAGGGTACAGCTCTGTGATGCCCCTTATATGCTGTCAAGTCTCCTCACATACACTCGTGTGACAGGACATGCTGTGCTTTGGATTAGATACTGTCACAGAGAGTGTTTAAATAATGAAACCTGGAAACAGTTTTACAATTTGTTATCCTGAATACATCCAGAAATTTTGTCCCAGCTTGCCCAGCTTTCCTCCCATGTTCAAGATTGCTCTGACAGAACCAAAATTTCATGACCATTTTTCATAATTTTGAGTGAAGCACATCCCAGAAATGTTTCTTGGGGTCACAGTGGAACTTACACAGGGATCAGTGACAAAATCACTACAGGCAAAGTGCTCCACTGTGGGGAACATGAAATTCCTCAGCTTTTTGTCTGTTCTGGAAGAAACAACTGAACTGTGAGCATGCAAGGTTCTCTATTATAAATGCAGGCATTTGGCTACAAAACACTGATGAGTTTGTAGATATGTTTGATACAACCACATTTTTCATGGAATTGAGACATTTTTTGGCTCTTCTCTTTCCTTATCTTACTAAAGATACCCAAACAAACTGCACAAAAGGCTTCATTTTCAACAAATATTCCAGCCAGCAACTGAAGTGAACATTGCAAGACCCAGCCCTTAGCTCATGCTTTAAAAAAATTCTTTGGTATAAATATGGATTTAATTATTTTCACCTTGCTTCCTTGTTCCCTTTAGAAATACAAGGCCATGCAGTTAATTATTCACACAAAAAATTTCCTCTCCACACAATTACAGAATAATAATTAGGTTTATTCACACATTTGCTTTTTCAGAGTTTACAGACCAGTAAGAAATGAAAATATTTGAAGTGAAATTCGTTTTGTGCTGACAACTCATAAATTATGGGCCTTCACTTTGAGTTTGGATGACAGAGCACCTAACCTTTCTACATTCCTATTCCAAGGCAGAATCATCTTGAAAATACAGCCCGGGCAGTGAATTGCCTCTTCCACTGAAAATCAGGTGACTTTCATTGCTTGGGACCGAGGCACAGCTTAACAAACTATTACAGAATGGTATCTTTGGTTTTAAATTAAGTGTCAAGCACAGTTATGCAGTGGTGGAGTAGCCTGGGCTGTCTGGCAAAAGTGCAGCATATTGCATGCAGAACGTCAGGAGATAAGATGGAGAAATGCAGCCAAGCAGAAAAGCTGAGCTGCACAGGGATGAGCCCAGAGCAGGGACACACAAGCCCCACCTCTCCAGTTTCCCTCAGTGCTGCTGTCACTCAGCCCCTCCGAGCCCAGGCAGCAAACCTGGCACAGGAGGGGGGACGAGCTCAGAGGGGTTTGAACGGCAAGGGAAAGATTCAGATACAAAAGGAGGAAGCTTCACATTTTGGTACTGAACAAATTGCTAAGGGAAAAAAAACCCAGACAAATAATTTGCACACAACTGACCTAATGTTCCAATACATGAAAATTTTTGTAGCATGTGTGGGGTTTGGGAGTTTATTTTTTTGTGGTTTTCTGTTTTTGTTTGTTTGTTTTGGGATTTTTTTTTGGTTGGGCTTGGTTGGGGTTTTTTGGTTTTGTTTTGTTTTGTTTTGGGGTTTTTTTTGTTTGTTTGGGGTTTTTTTGGTTTTTGTTTTTTCTCTGTTTTTCAATTTGTGGCATGCCTTTAGCATAAGGCAAAGAAAGGCACAAGTGCCCTTGTCTACAGGTATGAACACAACCTTTAGAAGCCCAAAACTTCATTATGCTACTTCATGGCTACATCTTAAAGCCCTTTTCCAACCTAAGCAATTCCCAGAAAAATATGCTCAGTGCTTCTGTGTCCCCTGGAGTCCCCTCTGCAGGCTCCAGGGATGCTCAGGCCTGACCCAGCAGACCCCAGACTGTGCTGGTGTCTGTTCCCAGGGGTCACCTGCAGAGACCGCTGTGAGGAGGGAATGGGGCTGTCCCACGTCACACACATTTACAGGTTAGACATAAGCTCACAAACACCTCTCTCTTCTGAGGACATATCCCTGTCCAGGCTCCCCTTGGCTCACCCAGAGCCCGAGGGGATGAATGCTGGCTGGCTCCTGCTCCCTTCCAGCAGCCCTGCCAACACCCTGTCAGGGTGTCCCCACAGACAGCAGAAGGTGAACCCTCGCTTCCTCACACGGGGCACCCCGAGAGCAGGGACCCCACTGTGCCAGCAGAGCAAAGCTGTTTATTACACATTTTACCAGTATTTAGAGGTCACTGCAGTCGTACAAAATTCTCCACTCTGACCCCTCTGTCCCGGTCCCCTTTAGAAACACAGTCCTCTGATTGTTCTTCTTAAGTGAATAATGTCCTTTGTTATCTCTTCCACCAGGGAAGTCCTTGTTGCATCTTCCTTAGTCAAAGTAGTCAATGTTAGAGGGACAGAGTGACCAGACATGGTGTCTTCACTTCTGCTCCTGCCTTGAGTTTATCTCTCCCTCAGCTTTCACTGTACCAGGGCCGCAAGGTCTGCGATGCTGCCCAGCTCAGCCTCTGTGGCTGTCTGATCTCTGAGAGCACACTGCCAGTGCCACCACAGCCCCACCACAGCACAGTGACACTGCCCAGCAGCAAGGGAGAGAACGAGACACAACCCTGGAAACACCCGAAAGACCAGGGAGAGCCATCTTATCCATCAGAGAAGATACAGTTTGTACAACCACAGAATTGTTAGGGTTGAAAGGGACATTAAATCCCACCCAGAGCCACCCCTGCCATGGCAGGGACACCTTCCACTGTCCCAGGCTGCTCCCAGCCCCAGTGTCCAGCCTGGCCTTGGGCACTGCCAGGGATGCAGGGGCAGCCCCAGCTGCTCTGGGCACCCTGTGCCAGGGCCTGCCCACCCTGCCAGGGAACAATTCCTCATTCCCAATATCCCATCCAGCCCTGCCCTCTGGCACTGGAAGCCATTCCCTGGGTCCCGTCCCTCCAGCCCTTGGCAATTGTCTCTCTCCATCTTTCCTGCAGCTCCTTCAGGCCCTGCAAGGCCACCCTGAGCTCAGCCCAAAGCTTCTCCTGTACAGGTGAACAATGCCAGCTGTGCCAGCCTTACAGGCTCCAGGAGAGCCACATTATCCCTTGGATAGGAAACAGATTTTATACAACATGAGGCAAATCTGGCACTGAGGTAGTGGCAACACCTCACCTGATCAATGGTCGCTGTCTCTTGTCACCCAGCACCACCAGAACCAGGGCGTTTATGCCAGCACTGAAAGCTCCACTGCAGTGCACAGTGGGAACAGCTGTGTTTTGGCTGCCTTATGGCATTTAGATTTTCAAGCCTTTATTAAATCTTGTTGCATAGGTGTGCCAGTAAGTGATTGAGATCTTCAAATAACAATCTGTTGCAGTGTGAAGTAAGTTCCTCCCCCAAGCTATCCCAGTCCCTCCCAGGTGTGGCAATAGTGCTGCCAGTCAATCTTAACATTCCTGCAGGGACATTGCCTGGTTGGCAGAAGTTCAAAAGATGCCCCTCATTGCCAAGGTCATAGGCCTGTCCTGTGTGTCACTCTTCCCCTGAGACCCTGCCCCTCTCACCTGGTTGGTGGCTCACCTGTCCCTTCCCTCCCCCTGCCCGGGTCTTAAAACCGACTGCGAGCACGTGGTTCTTCCTTCAATGGAGATGGTTGCTGGGATTCAGATGTCCGTGACCTTGGAATAAAGTCTGGATTAAAAAGCTCCATTGAGTCCGCTCCTTTTCCTCTTCACCTCGCCTAAGGACTTTCTCCCAGAGGTAAACTGAGTTCCTCCAAGCCTGGGTCGCCCAGCTGCAGCATCCAGCCAGCCAGAGATATCTCTGTGGTGAAAACCACCACAGCTGCTGTCTCAGACCAAGCAGCGAGGGACAGAAGAGCTCAGGCACTTTCCATCCAGTAATATTGGAATTATATTTCAATAACAATCAATAATCCATCCTCCTGATAGCCTGCCTCTATCACAACTTGTGCCGTCTGAAGCTGTCACATGAGACGTTTTATGCAAAGATAGAGAGTGATTCTGAAAGGAAGTTAAAAACCTGGTGCCATTCTCTAGGCTTGTGCCAGTGGGTGCAATGGGGGATTTAATCAGCCCACCAAATAAAAATGAAAGTTTCATGTGGTCGTGACTGATCCACACAGATTTCATTCTCAAGAGGCAACAGAGCAGTTTAAAAGTTTGAACCATACAGCTTTTATAGGTACAGTTAATTTGTGACTTTTTACTATGAAAACATTTTAAACACCTGTCATTTTTAACTTACGAAGTTATTATCAGGTTCAGCTAACAACAGAATACTGCACATTACTGCAGTAATTAGTAACCCATTTTCTCAAAAAGCTGAATTTTTTAAGAACATGACAATAAGCCCTTTCATCTTCTTAAACTTTCAGTATCCAACATTGACAATTTCATTTCCAAAAGTCACAGGTGACAACCTGCTGCCCCCTCACCTGTGCCTGACACAGGTGCCACTGCCCTGAGGATGCTCAGCCAGGTGCTGGGGTGTAGCTTGTTCAACCACTGCAGTTTCTAACTGGAGTCGGAAACTATGAAATTTTCAGGCTCAAGCTCAAGTTAATTATCTATTTCATGAAGAAAAGCTGATAAAGAACTCTTAGAACTCTGATTCCACTTAGCAGCAAACCAAGAAACACTTTGCACTGCGAGCCATCTCTCCATTGGGTGGTTTTGTGTTCACATCCTGTGATGACTTTATTTTAACCCTGCCTGGTCTCGTCAGCTTCAGTAAAACATTTGCCTGTGTTAGAGATATTTGAGCAGGACATTTGCCTTACTCTGCTTTAGGCATCCTGCCTTACATTTACAGCTCTAAATTATAGCCCCTATATAATTTACTGCATAACACACCACTGTTGTCTAATTAGATTGACCTGTGTAAATTAGATCTATAAAGTCTATGTCTGGCTGTTATAAAACATTTTAGAGCTATTATCATAACAGTCTTGATTTTTCAGAAAATGCTCAAACGCAGAAACTTTTCTACCAACCCTCACTGGAACTGCCAAGCCAGAAGGAATGACACTGACTTTCAGTGAGGGTTGTATGCATTGTTGAGCAGCCACCTGAAAATCATGGAGAAAGCCCAGGTAACCTTTGGGGACATGCCTTGAAGTAATGTGCTATTCAATGACATTACAATAGAAGTGATGTGATACCCAATGTCAGTAAAGGGGAAGGAAACACTTTTCCTGAGACTGAAAAGAGAGCTGAAGTCAGCAGCAGGTTGACTTCCTACTCACCAGAAGGTTTCTCTTCCCACTGCTCACCAAGGAGAACAAGCCTTGGAAGAGATCCCAAGCACTTTCTGAGAAACATTTAATTGAATAACTCCTTCTGACACAAGGGGCTCACACAGTTGACAAATAAGAGGGATGGGAGCAAGACTGAGAATTGATATTTGTGCCTGCTGTCTGTTCCTAAAAGCATTACTTTAAAACTGGTACAAGCATTAAAACCAAGCAAATGTACATGAAAGTCAACCTATCTTAATTCTGAAATATTTTGAGGCAACCTCTGAGGATCTTCTGATTACAAACCATGTTCTTCCTCTTGGCAAGGGGGGATCATGCTTGTAGGAAAACTTTTGTGCATCAGGGAACACCAGGAGATCACTACAAAGGGAACATCAGGCCCTGCACAAATATTTCAGGATCAATGAATTTTCTGAAGCAATCAGGATATATTTAACAAAAATTTCATCCAGTCCCTTCAGGCAGGCTTTTTTGCTTCAAGGGAGAAGGAAATTATCAGTTGTAAAAGAATAATAAATCTAAATAAAGCACTGCTAAACAGGAGCAGTCCATGGGCAGGGACACCTTCCCCTGTCCCAGGCTGCTCCCAGCCCCAGTGTCCAGCCTGGCCTTGGGCACTGCCAGGGATCCAGGGGCAGCCCCAGCTGCTCTGGGCACCCTGTGCCAGGGCCTGCCCACCCTGCCAGGGAACAATTTCTCCCAAATATCTGATCTAGATGTACTCTCTGTCGGTTTGAAGCCATTCTCCCTTGTCCTGTTGCTCCCGGCCCTTACAGAAAGTTTCTCTGGATCTTCCCTTGGGGCTCCTTCAGGCCCTGCAATGAAGTTCAGGACAGGTTACCACACACTGGCTCAGTTCAGTCCCCTTGTTCTGTCCTCCCTCCATTTTTAATTCTCCTGTGCTGTTGTTCTTCAGCTGAGCACATCAAGAGTCTGCAGGAAGTATCTGCATCTGCTTGTTCTCTCTCCCAAAAGGGGTGAAAAATTTAACACACTGCTCTGAGAAACTGAAATGCTGAAAAAAATGCTACATAAATCCAATTTTTCTACCTACTTTTATTTCCCCCCCAAAAAGTCAATATAATGATTTTTCTTGAAGCAAACATAGCCCAGGCAGTTAGGGGATAAAGACTTTACCCTTTTTAAGTTAACACCATTCAACTACTATCTCCCTAATAACTCCTGGCTATAGCAGTGACTCCTAGATATATTCACTTAATCCCACTTTATCCAGCAGCCTTGGCAGGGAACTGCAGGCCTGTCCTAAAGACACACGGTGGTAAACAAGATCAATAACTCCTCATTTCTCACAGGAGCCAGTGGCAGGGCACACCACAGTCAGACTTTATTTACATGTGAAGCACTGACTGAAACCATGAGGACTCTGGATGTGCTAATGATCCTGCCAGTGCTGCACAGCCCCAGTGGAACCTCAACACACATCCTGTTAGTCCATCATCTGATTATTGGATCCACCAAGAGTAAAACAAGTATTAGATTGACTTGGAAATGAAAAAATTTCACAGAACAGCAAGATGCAGCTTTTGTTCAGGTCTAAAAACATAGCCTAAGTGTACCATAAATTAATTATTTTCTCCTATAAATCTAGAGTTAAAGATTTTACTAAAGCTTTTCTGTGCTCTAAAGATTAAATTTTACACTTACAACTTTATTACAGACTGTGTACTTGAGATTGCAGAGTCCAGATTGGTCTGAGGGCACAAGAAAGTTGTTTCGCTGTAGGAAAAGGTTCACAAGGGCTCCTCCTCACATATGGATTGAAAAATCACTTCCCACATGTAAACAAAGGAATTCACAATATTTAATCTGCCCCAAGCAACAGCAAGTCACACAAAAGTGGTTCCTAGAAAAAAGGAAGGATTCTACAGTAAAATTGAGGATGTAATTATTCCAGTATCTTTTGTTTAATTTACTTCAAGATGAAGCCCATAGTGGGAAGAAACTGGTGTTTAAAACCCATTTTCCCTAAAGAAAATCCCTTACAGGAACTTGAGAACAGATTAAAACTGTGCTGACAGTTTTTAGAAGCTGGATTGATTACATGCAGGGACTTCAAACATCCAGAAGTTGCTACTACTGATGTAGATTTTAAAATTATTTTATTATTGACTCATTGTTAAATTAAAACATCTTTACTCTGCATTTTCTGTCTGAAAATAAAAGCCACTAGGGAGCCACAGCATGTTTGGAAGCTAACAATTAGCAACAACAAACTTTTCAAGTGTCTATAACCAAGTCTTGTTTTCAATTAAGAAATCCTTAATGAGGCAGGTTCTGGGTTTTTTGTTTGGTTGGTTTGTTGTTGTTTCAGTTTGATTTTAAGGACACTTTTCCTCCCACCACTGCTATCCCGCTCACCACCAGAGTATTAGGCTGGACCACATTTCTGCAGAGAAAGTTCAGCTACTCTGAGGACTAATTACAATTTTCAGGCTGAAAATAAGTTTATGTTACTTTCAGTAAACAGCTTTTCATTCTTTAGGGATCACATATCATTACAGTGCTACATCTAAAGGTTAAAATCCAAGCACACTGCTGGAAGGTTTAAGTGGTGTCCTGAAAAGCCACTGTCATTATTTATAATGGCTGCCTCAGCTGCAAAGGGTGGTGGATGGCGCAAATTAAATGTTTGCTGATAGAAAAACCTTCTGAGATGAAAACAAAGCAAACAACAAACTACAGATGGTTAGCCAAGAATTAATTGAGTGTACCCAGGACTGAGGCTGGAAGGCTCATACCCCTCACTCTGCAGATTGCCCACAAGTTGGATATTTCTGTTTCTCAGGGATGCCCAGGTATAACCCCTTTGTGCCATGTAAGCAAGAGGCATTCTGCCAGCTCTGCCTCTTGATTTCCTTTGGGGTGCACATTTAATTGTCTCATTAGTGACCATTTGTAGCTGTGTCCTTTGCAATCGCTCTCACATTGAGCACACTTCAGAGCCTGCTGCAGGAACAGCAGCAAGGCTGGGCAAGCACAGGGACCTGCTGGGCAGCAGCAGCAAAGGGCTGATCTCCTCCAGGGAAGGCAGCACAGTCACCTATTTGTGGGCTGGGAGATGATACAGGGTGCGACTAAACAGAAACTGCCAAGGACTGCAGTTATCATGCTACACAGAGATAAAATCCACCAATCACCTCATCTTGACTTGCAAAATGAATTAAAACAGACCCATCTTCAGCCATAGTTTCACGCCAATGGAGACAAAAGAAATCCCAAAGCCAAAAAATACCCACATTTTTCTCTATTTTCCTCTAGCCCTTTAACTCTCCTGGAAATGAAAGAGAAAATGATGATCTGGAGTATATTCAAACGCTGAAGAGCAATCCAATCCCAACTGGGTTGAACTTCAGCTTCTATTAGTTTCATAGAGAGAGCAATCGATTTAAATACCTCTCCACCTCTAACAAATGCATTCAAGGCATAATTTATTTGATGAACTGTTCCCCTATCTGAGGGATGCATTCCTAAAAGAGGTATTTAAAACAAACCAAACACCCCCACACCAAACAGCACCAAACAGAAGCCTGGGGCATATGGGAAAAAGCAATTCTAATTATTTCCCTTAACATTCTGCTCCAATCTCTCTTTTCCTTATTATCTGCTTAACATTTAAGCATCCTTAAAAGCACCATAAGACTGCTCTGTTTTAGCAACAGGCTCCTTAGACATTGGGAAATGTTCCGGGGAAACCTCGAGTGTGTTTTGACACACACTGAGCCAGATAAAATGATTCTGCCACTTGTTTACAGCACAAGTGACAATATTATTTCAGAGTCCTAGCAGAAGTGATAGACAACTGGTAGCCTCAGGGAGCTCACAGACTTGCAGGCAGCACAGCATTTTGGCACCACCCTCCAAGCTGTGGACACGACTGTCACCTCCCTGATGGCTCTCAGTCCCTGCAGGCTCCATTCAGGCCTCCCATCACTGCTCCAAAGTTACCCATGCTCTGCCACTTTGAGCTGCTCGCCATTTTTGGTGTATTTTTTGCTCTAAAATCAGCCATATTATTTTTTATGCTCTGTTTAGCGTTATCCCAGTATGGCAGGAGGTTTGGGCTTGTTCATGCAACAGGCAGGGTGTTTGGGATGGTTTACACAATAAAAACCCAAAGTTACTGGAGCAGCTCTCTGCAGGTTACTGGTGCCTCTCCAGAGAAACTTAACTACTTAACTCCTGCATTTCAGACTCACTTTGGGGGTTGTGTGTGTGGTTTAAAAAAGGAAAATAAACCAAATTACTTTTGAGCTTTTGAAGTTCCATTTGCACAGCCCAGCATCTCAGAATTTGAACAATGAAATAAATAATTAAAACTTTTATATTTCATAGCACAAAGAGAAAGCAAAGATCTAGAACCCCATTGGAAGGCCTCCAAGTCAAATACGAGAAAGAGCTATTCACAAAATAAGTATTATTCCTGTACTCTTGCAAAGTTGTATAAATTGTTTCTTTCTGGAAATAGCAGTGGAGCAGAGGTAGAGGTAGAACAGCAATGCAATGACTCATGTCATTTTCTGCAGTGATTCATGACATTTCTGAGAATTCAGCTGCAGCTGAGGCCCTCAATTCCACAAACGCAAATTGCACAAATGCAGACCTGAACGCCCACACAGCAGGTGTGTCCCACCTGGAACACGGGAGATGCTGTGCAAAACACGGACTTCTGAACTCAGCTGGAAAAACTTGAATGCCTAGAGTTTCTTTACTTTAAAAAGGAAAAAAAACCTTTTATAATTCCTAGAAACAAAAGCCATTTTTGTCTCGCGCTAATCATTGTGAAAGGTGGCAATTTAAAATGCAAACATTGGAGCACATTTCCGTCGCTCCCCTGAAATGTGACAGGAGATAGCATTTGTTTTTCAGAGCTCACAGATGCACTTGACTATATTTTTCATAATTTTTAATTTCTTTTTTTAAACAAAGATTCCCTCAACTTCCTCACATGCAGACCTAGTGTCACATTGATAACCAGAGCCGTGCCAGTCCTTACTCCTGTGAGCGGGACACCTTTTCCCATCTGAAAGCCATGGGTGGTTCTTTAGATCCCACAGGCAGGAGTGGATTTTCAAAGGGATTTTATTGGAGCACCTTAGCCACATTGGGCAGATTTTGAAAATACTCGGCAATCAACAACTCTTGTTTACAATAGTTGACAGTTAATGAGCCTGGAGATATAATGAAAATATTCTGAAAATTGACCAGGTCCTTACATTTGGACCATTCTCTGTCCTTTGCAACAGGTGCCCTTGCAGCTCCTCAGCAGCTGAGCTGTCTCTCCGTGCTGGTTTCTCCTTGGAAGCTTTTGCCATGAAACTTCTGTCAGCTTGGAGTCATCCGCGAGCCAAGGAGGAGGAATCCAGGCTCACATCTTGCAGTTCTGTCACATCGTGGTGTTCTTTCACTCGTCAGTACCTCCCTGACACTTCACAGATATTCCCTGGCTTCTCCCCAGGATGATCTCATGGACCTACCATGGAGCTAAAAGCTGATGTATTTTGCAGGTCATGTTTGGTGCCACTGCCCTTGGGCAGGAAACATGGACAGAGGAATTAACTCTTGTTGTGTGTTTGATTTACAAGGACATTTTAGTGAGGCTGAGATGTGAGTTGGGGCAAGGCAAAGCAGTATGAGAAGCAGGACAAGACCAAGATAAAAAACTGTGGGATATTTACAGTCTCTCCCTCAACCATGCTGCAATTTCTTTACGAGAGACTATGCCTCAAATTACAACTATATTTATATTTTCCTTTCCTTCCTGTGCTGCCCACACATGCTCACTCATGTGCCCAGCACTATGTGAGTTCTACCAAAGCCTTACAGGAACACAGCCATGGAAGGAAACAGAACTGAAGGTCATAGATTGAAAAATAACATAAATCTAAACGAAACCAATTCAGAAATACAATGAGTAAAAGGAATTTCTGAGCTGGAAGGACCTGTTTTTGTTAATACAGAGTTTCTAACCTGTGGCAGGAGGTGGGGTGTCAGATAAGGTGGGGAACAGGACAGGTTATGATCTGTGGGTTGGAACAAAGATTTCAAACCTTTACTACTAATGAGCTACTCACACTCTTGAGACACATTCATCATTTAACCATGACTTAGAAGGCAGATTATATTTAGATCACCTTTATCTTCACAGTAACTAAGGAAGGAAAATAGTTGGATTTTTTCAATCACTATTAGGTGTCACAAACAAAAGCAACATAATCACAACCAAATAATATATAAAATATTCTGGTTTAAACACACAAATTAAGAAAATATTTGGAGCTGTCAACAGAGAACTTAATCTGAAAATACTTCAGATGTTTCCATCTTCTGCCTACTCCAAAACTATGGCATTCCAAGGAATTCTTTGCTTCAACACTTCTTAATGGTTAAAAAGCACAGTTTAAGAAATAAATGTTGTAAAAGAACTTGTAAAATTTTCAGAATGCAATTTTCAAACAACAGCTAAAATTACATAGAACATTGATTTCTAAAAACATTCTTTTCCCTCACTTGTCTGTCATTCTGTAAGGAACAGGGACAAAAGGGGAAAGCCAAAAAATCAAAAGCATTAACCACCACATGCAGCATTCAGCTGATTAAGAACATAAGAAGCCCTCACCATTTTCTGAAACCTTTCCATTTTTTCGTCTCTTTCATCCTTCAAAGCCAAATCCAGACTTCTCTGAGGTTAAAACAATCCTGCCAAAACATCTCGAGCCAACTTTAGTGAGGTATGTTTGGGAGCAGGAAGTGCGCTGCAGCATTCCCAGAATTCTGAGTGTCTGGAACCTGTGTTCAGGCTGGAAACCCCATTTCAATGTGTGAGACAGGCAAGGAAGGCTTCAAATCCCACAGGATTCCTCTCCTAATGAGCCTTTTCAATGTATAACACATTCTCTCAGATACATTTACAGGAATAATACCAGAGCACAATAAGCAGCTTAAATGAATTGTGCTGTTACTGTTAAAAATAAAGATCTCTCCAAGTTACCCAACTCCAGCTACAGGAAAATCTTCCCTGGTCTGTGAATCAAGTAACATTGTTTGATATCTTTTCTATCCTTTAGTCATTAAGGATGCACAGATCAAAGCTGGCTTCTAATTATTTTTTAAAACTCAGAGCACTCAAGGGAAGAATTGTTAAAGATCCCAAATGTCCCAAGCCAGCATTCCTGCTGCCACACTGGGCTCTCTCAGAAGAGGATTCACACATTTTAACATTCCCCTGTTGTACCAAGAGCTCTTCCTCAGGACATTATGACCTAAACTTGGTGTGATCTGGTTTGCCCCTGACCTAGGACACCATGCCACAGGGATCCATCCCAATCATGTCCAGGATGGAGCTGCAGCCTGGGCTCGGCCCTTTCCCTCTCTCCTGGTGGTGCTGCAGCTTCCAGAAACATCACACATGCCAAGTTAACCTGCGTTCCACAGCTCCTTCACCTGTCAAAGCCATTGTTTGGGAGCAGATACATGAAACTACAATGGACAGACCTAGTGAAAACAGATTGAACTGAGGTTACAGCGGTATTTAGCCTGGAAAGAGAGAAAATTTCCAATACAGGATGAAAAATGTTTGAGCACCCAATACCAACACAACCTGCAGTTCAAATTTTCACCCAAGTGGGTTCCTGCCTATATTCAGAGTGTTCCTGTTCCATTTCCAATGCCCCAAGAAGGAAATTCACTCCAACAACTGGTCTGAAGAGTTTAGCACTAGAACTCAGGAGCAGTGCTCAGAGAGGGGCAGGGACGTGCGGGTGGAGCTGTGTCCATCCTCCCTGGGGATCACGGGAGAGCAGCCCTGGCAAGTCCTGGAGATACACACCTTCAAACCCATGATGGCTGGGTTTGAAAGAGACAGAGATCATCCCATTCCAGCCCTGCCATGGCAGGGACACCTCCCACTGTCCCAGGCTGCTCCCAGCCCCAGTGTCCAGCCTGGCCTTGGGCACTGCCAGGGATCCAGGGGCAGCCCCAGCTGCTCTGGGCACCTGTGCCAGGGCCTGCCCACCCTGCCAGGGAACAATTCCTCATTCCCAAGATCCCATCCAGCCCTGCCCTCTGGCACTGGGAGCCATTCCTCCTGGCCCTCTCATTAATGTGGCACCAGGAAGAAGTTGGGTTTTCAGACCTTGGTGGAGAAAATTAGATCTTTTTCAGATAAAATACTGTAAATTACCTGTACTGATGTGCAGAGAATCAATGCTTCTGGGATCATTATATTTCACACTTGTAGAGAATCTTGGATCTCTTCAGGTATTTCAATTTATTCTGGGGGACCACTCCAGTATCTGACTTGCCAAATTGTGCTGAAGTATGTGTAAAATCTGACCTTTTTCAGATTGTATCTGATCTTCATAAAGATTGCACAAGAGACTGCTTCCCCTTGTTAAGGGACTTTAATTCCCTGCTTTGTTATTTATTTCCCTATAGTGGAAAAAATCCAGTTAAAAAAAAAACAGCAGAAACATTTTACTACTTACACTGTAGAAAAATAATCTTATAATAGAAAATACTCAGCATTTATTAATCTTCATTTTACATATTTACATGTTATTTCATCAAAATGTTTGGTAAAAACTAATGCCAAATATTTTAATAGTTTTAAAATGCATTGTTCTCTTTTTTCCTTAAATTGTCAGGGTAAAATTAACTTGATTAGAACAAAAATCTGGAATACCAATAATAGGGCTCAAGACCAAGTCTAACAAAAAACTCTCAACACCACAACAGGTAAAAAGGCAGAAGATCAAAACCACAAAATGGGCTTGGTTTTAATCCAGACTTAATTTTAAAATTAGCTTTGACCAAAAGGTATTTTTAATTTCTTCTGGCTAAACACAAGGCAAGATTTCCAGTTTCTCTAAGTACACATTTCAATATGACCATATAATAAAAAACTGTACAGAAATCACACTAAAGATTTATCAACATTTTGTGGCTTCATACAATTTTAAAGTTTTATTTTACAATTGGCATCCATTCTGAAATATGTCCTTTTTTTGTTATAGTCAAAATAAAAACAGCCTTCATCCTTCCATAGAAGGATTTTCAGTATCTTTCTCTCAGCTATTATCAACAGGTTCTACACTGAAATTCATTAAAATAATGTGTATGTTTTGGTCAAATGGTTCTTCTTCCAAATAAAATTCCATAGAATTTCTAAATAAGATGAGATTGCAATGTTGCCACAACCAGTTGTGGATTTGCACCCACCCCGTGTGTCTACAACAGAAATTATGGAAAGATGAAATGAAATTTAAATTAAAAAAGCAGCCAGGAAGAAAAGAATCTGGTTTTACTTGATAAAGAAAGGCTACAATGAAAATTTAGAGTGGACTATTAAATAAGAGGTTCTGCAGGCTATTATGAAAAGCACAATGAGGGTCACTGCTTTTCATTTTTGCAACAGCACCTATTTTCTGCACATCAATATATTTAATGTATTTTAAGCAGATTAGAGGAGGTGATGGGTGGAAGCAAGACAAAAGTTTATCAGCTGTTTAAATATAAAAAAGTTGCAGACCAAAGCGATCATGAGGAAAGTAGAAAAAAAAATCTACTGCCCTTTTCAGAAAATTCTAAATGTGTGCAGTTCAGCAAGGCAACTCTGGAAAGCCACAGGCTCCAGGGCAGGCAGGGTTTTCCACACCTGGCTGGGGGTAAATGGGTTGGTCTCTGTCCCAACTTTTCTGCCACGGGATGCAAAACCCATTTCATTGGCAACATCCTGCTCTCCAAAATTGCCCATTCCCTTCTAAACTCCTGCTCCCAACAGTCACCAACAGCTCCAAGTGTGTCTTAGATGCAGGAAAACAGAGCAAACAGTGCCTATAAATAAATAAATCATGGCATGCTAAAGCTTGGAGAAATTCTCCCTGAAATGCAGCAGAAATCCCTGGTGGGGGGAATCAAACAGTTTTTGGAGCGTGTCTGCTCATTCCCAACCCTGCCACTCGTGCCAGCATCATTCCAAGGCAGACTTTTCTCCAGCCACTCAGTTTAACTTCTCTTAATAAATAAGATGTCCTAGAGCACGGGAATCTGCAATTCCCAAAGGGGGAATAAAACAGGGGGTGGAAGGGAAAGAAAAGATCAGTTTCATCCAACACGTCTTCAAAGTCTCGTAACCTGGTTTCTATTTGCTAAAAATGGAACGCTGAAGCTGCTTCTGAGACAGTTATAAAAGTATAATGTATCAGTTTCCCTGGGCTCTCTTGTTCATTAAAGGCTGGGATTTTTTTCCTCCCTCTCCTGTAAGAAAACTGCCCTACTGCAAAGGGCATTAGAAATAAAGATTGTATTTCAGCTGAAGACCGAGTGAGTAAAAAAGCTTTCCTAATTATGTTGCTGATTACTTGAGCAGTCCTCCATCTGACAATACAATTATACCAAAAAGAGGAGAATATCTTCATTACACTGAAAAAAAGGAGAAAGTGCGGTTTTTCCAGCTTTGAAATTTATGGACTATAAGCCAGACATATAAAACTTTTCTTGAACTCCAAAAGTCCAGATAAACTTTCTGGAAACACCAATTTTTCTCTTACACGAATATCTGTGCTACATAATTCATATTTTATGTTCTTTGTAGGAACTCCACCTACAGGGACGAGCTAACCTCAAACTGAAGCAGTAACATTGGCTCTAGGCTTTGGTCCTAGTTCCATTCCAGGGTCTGCTCTAGCAGATTTCTATTTATATCATGCAGAAGTCAGCAAAAAGTCAATGATCCTGCCACATCTGGCTGTGCCAGAGGTGCAACATAGCTCAGCATCCCAGAAACACTTCAGCTGCTTAAAAGCAAAGGCAAAGAAAACCCCGATCAAGTCCCAGCTGTAAACTGTAACTCCTTAAAAAGCTGCTGTGCTAACACCAGGCTGGTGATGACTGCCATCCTGGTGATAAATCCTCATCTTCTGACCTCTAACCTTCAAAATAATATTCATTCTTCAGGCACTCCTTGTCACCCTGTTTTGGAGACGGGGGACTCGGGCAGGGTGGGAGTCAGTGCCTCCCTTTGCTGCTGGCAGTGGAAAACCCCCGCTGGTTCCAGTTCCATAACTCACTGATTTGTCTGGTAATGCAGCACCAGGCTGGCTACAGCCAGGACACCCTGATCATCCCACTCAGCTCCCAGTGTCAGGCTAGGTTTGGGTATGTTTGGCTAGGTAAGGGTTGTACAAGTACAAGACAAGAACAGGCATCCTTTGAGCATGGAAAACAGGGGAAACCGAATTCATCAACAGTTCAGCCCCAAACAGCAGCTTCCCCCAGCACGGAGGGTGCTGCTGTGCTGCAGGGAACAGCTCAGCTGCCATTGCTGGGTGTCAAACCCCAGGCAGTGCCTCAGTGGCCTTCAGGAGTGGGGACTTTATCTGGTTTCACAGCACATTAAGTTCCTATGTTTATACAGAATTCCAGCAGCCCCCACAGACAAGTTCAGAGCCCTCAGCTCCAGCCCTGCACCCCACAGTGACCCCACCCTTCCTTGTGGAACTCCTCACTTTCAGCCGTCTCATCACTCCATGTGATGCAAACAAAAGAGAAAAGAGAGTTCAGATACTCCAAGCCCCCTTCATCAATGAATTCTGACTTCAAACCCTCATCACAAACCAGCACTGGATAGACCTTCAAGTAACGACCCACCAGACCACACCACTCCCATCTTTAACTGCCATGTCCTTTCCACACCAACTCATTCAATTACTTTAAGATTAAAAGCACAACAATTAGCTGCCATGTAATGCTTTCAATTAATGCCATTTTATGAACAAAGGTATATGAGTAGTGGGACTGTGGAACAATTAAACTTTCTCATTACAGAGCTACATTACTGCAAGCTTGTTTATCGGAACTGTGTTAAGTAATCTTTCCTTTCTGCTTTAAAAATAAAAAGACTCATTTACATCACCCCCAACGGTCCAATTTCAAGCACAGTTTTTAAGGCTAAGATTTTGAGGAAGAAAGCACACGTTGCACTAATAGCCCTATGGCTCTGAGGATACAAATAACAGGCACATTTTTTGGTACCAGGGCAGGCATGTTTCCACCCTAATTGCCTCCAAAAGGACAAACAACAATCTTAACTTCAGGAAAATATCATTCCACTCTTTTTTTTTTCCATGTACCGGGTCTATATTAGGGAATAAAAAGCTCAAATTTTAGCATCCAGCCCTCAAAGCAATAAGTGCAAGTATCTCAAGCTCAACAGCCAAGAAAATTCACTTTGAGTTTCTCTCCATTCCCCAGCACCCCTTATCTATCCCTGGGACACTCTCTAAAAGAGGCAAACATAAATTAATATATACATAAATAAAAGATCCATACAATACATATCACTATGTCAAAGAGCTAGGACAGACTGTTTTATTTAAGAGATAAAAACTCCTTGACCAACTTACCTGAGGGAGCTCCCTTCTTCATGGACAGACTTCCACAAGAGCCCATATGCTTTCCTCCCTCAGCTTTCTAAAGGGAAAGCTCAGCCCTGTCCCACACAGGTGACGCTCCCAATGCCACCAGCTGCTCCCACTGCGCTTTCCCTGGTGATGTGCAGGGGATGGGAACAGGGTTATGCATCTCTACTGATCTCACCTGGACTAAACTCAAAACCCAAGGTAACGTCTCATGCCAAAACATTTCTACCTCAAAGCCCTCCAATATACAGAAGATTCAAACTACAGGTTCTCCACAAGGCTGTTACCAGCTCAGATTGTGCAAGGAATTTCTTAGTTCTCGTGCAATACTCAAATTTCACAAACAAGCAGAGAACCACATATGGTCTCTCTGCATGGAAATTGTGTCTTTCACTATCATCACAATCAATGCTCCATCCCTGGATGGACTGGAATCAAGAGGCAGACACTCCATCTCTTAAATCTAATTTATTTTAATGCAAAAGAAAGCTACACACATTTGAGAGATTAAAAGAAGTGTGGCTTTGTAGCCTTGCGGTTACTGTGTTCTGTGAAACCTGAGTTTCCAACTATATCATAAAAGGCTCTATGGCAGGGTACAACCAGGGTTGTATGGCAATTGGGTGTGGTAGAACACCAGAAATTGCCTCCCAGGAAGGCACCCTTGGCTTGCATCAGCACTGCCCTCCTCTTTACACATTTTGCCCTAATTCTGCACAGCAACAGAGCCTGGGGAGCTCTTCCTATGGAGAAACCTTCATTGCTGCAGTAGGAAGGAGAATTAAATGCAGATATCCCATTCCACAGAGTGAAGATTGCAACCAGTATGATTTGACATAAAATATGGTTGCAGCAGCATTTTCCAAGATGGCATCACTTGTTGGAGGACTTTTAAAAGACATGGGTCTTCTAAAGAAATACAGATATTTATTTTCATCATCCCCTCTGGTGCCTGAATCTCCCTTAGATTCATCTTAAATGTTGCCAGTTCAGCTCAGCATGTTCTGAGCCTGGCAGGAGCTCAGTGACTCCTCCTGGTTAGTTCTAAAGAGCCCATTTGGATTAAATATTTGGAGTCCCTACCTACACATATCCATCCATTTGGGAAGCAAATAAAGGTCTCCTGACTTGGAGAGATTTCTACCAGCAAGCCCAAGACTTCAGCCAGAACTGAGGGTGCCAACATCCGTTATTCAGCTCAGTGCTTTGTCAGAAATCAATGTTACAGGGCCAGTTGCCACAAAGAACTGAAATCAAGAGGATGGAATCTGCTCCTTTTCGGAGGACTGAACTCCAGTTAGTCTGAACATCAGAGCAGGCAGATTCTGAGTGAACAAGTACAAATAAATGCTGAAATCTCAGAAGATTGATAAGGACACATTCTCCATCCCACTGCAATTGAGGAGCTGTGGAGTTGTGACTCTGGTTGGGGCCCTGTGCAGGACTGCGGTAAGTCCAGGATAATAACCAGAGCCTTTAAACTGTGCTGCATGTCCATGGACAAAAATAGCTCCATGTTCATAAAGAAAACTTTAGAAATGTGGAAAAAGCACTTCAGGTTTTTCTTTGCATGTGCCAGTATTGCATTAATACTCTAGTATATGTCAGGGTGATGTGTTGTGATGGACACAAACTGAGAGTGAGCACTCAGATGGAGAGTAAAGGGAGAGGTGTGTTCCTTTCTGCTGTCTGCTCCCCATGGACTGATCCCACAGGCTCAAAAGAGGGAGGGAAACATTCGGGGATGTTTGCAATGCTGTGCAACTCCTTCAGTACCCGTGGGCCCATCCTGCTCCCTGGTGTGCACAGACTAAATCTCATTTACTGTGGCAGGGATGGGCACAAAGGACACCCTGCATGGACCAGCCCGACCCAGAGGAGCTGCCAGAACAATCCCATGGATGCAGCAGCTCCAGTCCTGCTTCCCAGTGCACAGCAGCTCTTTTCAGCCTCCTCAGCTCCTAATCCAGGCATTCTGCACAGGTGGTCTTTGTCAGCCTCTTTTACATTGGCATTTTGTTGGTCAGTGCCTTAAGAACTTGTTCCAAGGATTTGGAGTGGGCTAAGGATGATCCCACTTATATTCAGTGGCATTCCTGTGCCCCCAGCCTGCCTTGGCATGAATCCCCCCTTGCTGCCCATCCTTTTGAGCCAGCAAAGCAAGGAAGTGGAATTCAATGGAAAATCTGATCAGATTATCCACTGAGCTCTTTCCAGCAGTGAGATAATAAGAATCTGGAAAGAAGTTGGAGCAGCCCTTATCTTCTGGGTATTTGAAAGGTGTTCTGCAATTTCTCAGGCTTCAGATGTTTTTGATGTATTTTGCTGTACCATTTTATAGTTTCTTGACTCCAAAACCTATCCAGATATTATACAGAGCCCCTTTTACAATGTAATAAAACAACTGAAATTTTCATTTACATGAACAAAAGGGTCCTGAAACTGGTTTAGAGAAATCTAAAGTTTATCAGTAAAACGTTTTCTGTTTCTGTACTTTTTTCTTTAGGATTTATGGATTGCATAGACCTGCTCAGCTTTCAGCACTTACCACAAGGATTTAAAACAAATGGCATTGCTTATGAGACAGAACAGAAGCAAATATTTGTGAGGTGAGGATTTACAGTGGCTTGTTTTCAAATGAAAAGGTTTTTGCTTTATTATTAAGTCTTTTGAATATTTAGATAGTTTTGTAGTAAAGATACAGAGCATATGAAATGCAAGGTAATGCAGCATGTGATTAAGACGGGATTTGGATTTCATTCCAATGAGCTACACAATTTAGGCATTCCTATTCTAACAAGAGCCCAATTAGATATATTTCACACAAACAACAATAATCTATTTCACTTTGTGGCAACTTGTTTGTGAGCAGCTTACAGTTGAACTGAACTGATCATTTTCAGTCATTAATTTAGTCTATTCCAAGCATATTTATTCCTACAAACATTTTCTTTCCCCTGGTAAGTTTTTTTATTCAAAACAGAAGAAAAGTGATCTGAAGAAACATAGCTCACAGAGCCACATCCTGATATGATAGTCAGCATCATGAATTTCAAATTACTTTCTGTGAGAGTTCACTGCTGGATAATAGAGCCAGAAACTCCACAAAAATCTCCTGCCAATCCATCATGTAGGGAATGTATTCAGAAATTCCAGATAGGGAGCAATAAAAAGACTTAAGATAGGTGAAAAAATCTGTCTCCTAACAACATACTGATGTTAACATAACAAAACCTGCTTTTCCCAGCAAGTCCATGTAAACAAGCACTAAAGCCATGTATTTTTCCAGGCAAATGCCCCATGGAGGTGATGCCACTGCCAGGCTGTGCCAGGAGCCTCCCCTGTCACAGCAGCTCCCACAATGGGAGGCCAGGCCGGAGCCTGCATGCAGAATTTTGGCCTTTCCTTGGTCCTGCCCTTGGCTTTTGGTCTCCCAACCTCGGGAAAAGAGGTGCTGGGAATCCTTGGTGGCTTTCAGGGCAGGAGTGAGAGGTGAGACAGGCGGGCTGATGGAGCATGGTGGCTTTGCTGGCTGTTTTCTGAGCCCCGGCCGGGCTCTGAACCGCGCCGGGCTCTCGGGAGCTCCCCGGGCTCCCCGCAGGCCCGTTCCGGGATCGGCACGGCCAGAGCCCCTCAGGCTCGGCATTTCTCCCTTCCTGCAGCGCTGCTGAGCGCTCAGGGAGGGGAATATTCCCCCAGCGCATGAGGGAAATGTGGTTCCCATTACAGCGGGCTCTAATCCCGGCGCATTCCTGCCTGCAGAGCCGCCTCCTCCCGTCTGAGGCCGGGACCAGGAAACTCCTCCAATGGCCCTGATCAGCCCAGAGTTCCCTGTCAGTCCCAGCCCAGAGCTCCCTGTGAGCCCCAGCCCAGAGCTCTCTGTCAGTCCCAGCCCAAAGCTCCGTGTGAGCCCCAGCCCAGAGCTCCCTGTGAGCCCCAGCCCAGAGCTCCCTGTGAGCCCCAGCCCAAAGCTCCCTGTGACCCTCAGCCCAAAGCTCTCTGTGAACCCCAGCCCAGAGCTCCCTGTGAGCCCCAGCCCAGAGCTCCGTGTGAACCCCAGCCCAGAGCTCCGTGTGAACCCCAGCCCAGAGCTCCCTGTGAGCCCCAGCCCAAAGCTCCCTGTGAGCCCCAGCCCAGAGCTCCCTGTGAGCCCCAGCCCAAAGCTCCCTGTGACCCTCAGCCCAAAGCTCCCTGTGACCCTCAGCCCAAAGCTCTCTGTGAGCCCCAGCCCAAAGCTCCGTGTGAACCCCAGCCCAGAGCTCCGTGTGAACCCCAGCCCAGAGCTCCCTGTGAGCCCCAGCCCAAAGCTCCCTGTGAGCCCCAGCCCAGAGCTCCCTGTGAGCCCCAGCCCAGAGCTCCCTGTGACCCTCAGCCCAGAGCTCCCTGTGAACCCCAGCCCAGAGCTCCGTGTGACCCTCAGCCCAAAGCTCTCTGTCAGTCCCAGCCCAGAGCTCTGTGTGAGCCCCAGCCCAGAGCTCTGTGTGAGCCCCAGCCCAGAGCTCCCTGTGAGCCCCAGCCCAAAGCTCTCTGTCAGTCCCAGCCCAAAGCTCTCTGTCAGTCCCAGCCCAGAGCTCCCTGTGAACCCCAGCCCAGAGCTCCCTGTGACCCTCAGCCCAAAGCTGTCAGTCCCAGCCCAGAGCTCCCTGTGAGCCCCAACCCTGGCGTGTTTCCAGAGGCAAACTCTTGGACTGCGTGTTTCTCATAGCTCCTCACACCTGGTATTTGTTTAGCCCTGGAAGACACTGACTGGATTCCAGTGGAAGGAAAACACTTCTCCTTTGAAGGCCCTGGTGTAATTTATTTCACTATTTCTGGCTGGTTCCTGAGAAACGTGATCCATGAGTGAAGGACTGAAATAAGCTTGCTCCAATTTATCTGGTTTTCCATTATGAAGTATGGCAAGAAGGAGCAGGATTTCCAACTCGTTCTGCTGTCTGTGTGTCAGCCAGGAAAACCCATGGCCCCATGCAGATGGATCTGAGCAGCCCTGCCATGAGGAGGCACTCAGGAAGGGACGGGGCTAGCAGTGCTCCCAAAATAGCTTAGGGAAGTTATTAACATCTGTAAATTATGTTCCTGTTTCCCTGACAGCAGCAGCTTTTCTTGAGGATCTCGACGTTGCTGCCAGCATAAGAACTTTAAGTGCCTGTTGCAGTGATCCCTTCCCAAAAACATATCAATCACTAAAACGGGAGAGGTCTGAGCTCCCAGGTCAGAACTTTTATAAAAATATACATGAAACAGCCTCCTGAGCCTCTTAATTCTGTGGAGCTGCAGCCTTTTATTAAAAAAAAAATAGGGCTGGATGAAAATAAAGGTGTTTCCAACATCAAAAATGCACATCATCTCTGTTTTTGCAAATTGTTTCAGAAAGTGAATATCCTGGTGATAAAATTAACCAGCATATGACGAGCAATAAAAAACCTGCCCCTGATAATTATCAAATACCCCTAAGCAGCTCCTTTGAGAACCTTCCCACAAAGCACTTGCCCTTCTCCCCTCAGTGTGTAGAGGGGGAATTTTTTTACTTTTTTAAAACAAAACCAAAATCAGTAGCTCAAATGTGCACTCAAGCAGGCATTGCCCCAGGAAACAGTTTTTTATAAAAGCAAAAAACACCAATATATTTTTTAGAAAACAGGGCAATAGGCACCATGAGAGACTGATAGGATTTGGGATCCAGGATTCCAGTGTTTCCCCAGGGAAGGGCACAGAGAGCATCCCTGTAGATGGGCAAGATGTCCCATGGACAAAGGCAGCACCTCAGCAGGAGAATCTTGTGTTTCCAGTGTAAAGAGGTCAGACAGACACATTTTCTACAAACTTTCTGCATTTTAATGTGTTCTCCATTAGCATTTTGGGAGGATTTGTCTGCTATGGAAATAATTCATTCTTATGAAATTTGATATCTGTGATCAGAGGAATCTCCTTTATAGGCTTTAGATACTGATACATAGTTACATTTCTGTGGAAGATAAACTGAGGGAAACTAAGGAATTTACGTGTTAAATCTGCTTACACAAATCTCTCTGCCTGCTGAAACAATTAATCAGCAGCAGCTTTTCTCACATATGAATGAGAAAGGATGCAAAGTCTGGAGCACTCAGTCTGGAGGCATAAGCAGGCTGCATATTTGAATTCCTTTTATTAATTGCTTTGTTGTGACACCTACCCCAGGAAAATACTTTGTCAGTTGCCTCTGCTGTAATTTGGTATCAAATCCACTCAATACTTTTTTTCCTTCTTTTTTAAAAAAATCTTTTGTCAGGACCAAGTTGTTTCTAATTTAGTGCTGTATGTCATTTGCAACAGGATCCTTCAAGTTTCCTCTCTTAATTCATGACACCTGGTTTTTGTTATTTTAAAGACAGCCAAGGACATTGGGGCATTCACTCCACACATTGTAAAAACTTTAAAAGGGTGGCACACAGATGTATATAAACAGAGTCAGAGAGTGTATTCTGTTCCTGAAAAAATATGATTTTAAAAGAGTTGGGAATGTGAGTGTGTGTCACATTGAAAAGGTTGGGGCTTTTTGTGTTTCTTTTTTTCCTTGCTCTATGGTGTCAGGTCACAATTTAACATGGTCCTCACAAACATAGAAAAAATCATTTCAGCTGAATTCCTGGGGTCAGTGAGGGGTAAGAATCCCACCAAGAAGCAGCTGGGAGCCATTCCTGCCCCTGGCTCTGACATTGCCAGAGTCCCCCTGAAAACTGCACATCTGGAATTTGAAAAGCCATCAAAGTTAGTGGGACTAAATTCTTCTAAATTCATCTGTGATTTTAAGGTGAAGGTTTAAAAGTGTGTCAAGCAAATATTGAGATTGGCCATGTCATTCATTTTGCATTTTTTAATTGTTCATGTCGAGGTCCCAGAATGAGCCCAGAGGATTTAGGAGAGCCTGGCAGGGAAAAGCCCCATCCTCCTCCCAGAGAGATGCTGGTCACACATGACCTGTCCAGTTTCACACTGCATGCCCTGTGTCCCTCCTAGGGTATTCTGTAGTTCATTTGAGCTGCTTTTAGAATTAGAACTACTGGGAGGAAGGGCAGGTGGCAGGCAATGCTACCTCTGTGCCCCACTGTCACGTCAGGGGATGTAACCCCATTGCCTCAGCAGTCCCAGTGTGACCCATGCCAGAGCCCATGTGCGAAAATCAGGGATGTGGGGTGCCTTGTCTGACAACAATAAGCACACAAGACTGTCATGGGCGGACAGAATCATTCTGGAGAATTGAAGACATCTAATTGCAGTGTTACAGACTTTGATGAATTATTGTAAACAATATTCTGTGGCAATAAATCATTTTCCCCTCATCCAGCAAACACCACCACACCTCAATAAATCACTTGAAAAACACCACTGTACAAAATTCTGAAGTGACAGAGTGGACATTTCCTGGGGTTTTGTTGCAGATGGTCACATCCAAGGTTTCTGTGTCACTCCAAGCACTTCCCCAGATTTGCAGCCCTTTGCTGGCTTTACCTTGGGCTGCATCTCCTGCATGGCTGGGTCAGAACAGCAACAGACCCACACCATTTAAAGCTCCTTTGTTTTCTTTGGTTATTTATTTTCTTTTATTACTGCTTCCTAAATAACAGGACTAAACAGAATCCCTAATGCTTGTGGCTTTCCTTATGAAGGAATTGTGGATTTCCTTATGAAAGTCCATAGGGAAAGCCTTGAAGAAGGAAACGCAATATAAATGATTCAATCATTTGAAGGTTTGGCCTTTCTTTGCCTGACCATGGTTTCACCCATCCCTTGCAAAGGGCTGAGCTCCATCATTCCAGCTTCCTGTCCCATTCTGAGATTCTTAATCTGATTTTATGAGCACTACAGCATTAATATGACATTGCTTGTGTTTATTTTCCCTTCAGTCCCTACCTACAACATATGGCCATTATTTTCACACTGGCAATACTCAACAGAGGTAGAATTTGAAGTCCTAATTTAGGTATTTAAAGCTTGAAAGTGTATTTAACTTCAAACTTGATTAGTAGGCCCCTGGCCCTCAGTGAGTGACTGAAAATCAAAGTGGCTGGGTCAGGGATCAAGTTTCAGAAGTCAATTTTCCAAATACTGTTCTTCAGAGAGCGATACATCGGTATTAAAATGACAATTTGGACAATAGCCAAAGCCTCAGCTATTCTGAGTCCCACAAAAATGTTAGTTTATGCAAATCTCCAATAGCTTCAGTGCAGGAATGCAAATTTATATCAGCAGCTAAGAAATTAGAGAGATGACAAGGATTATAGTGCTATCTGAGATACTTCCTTTCAAATTCTTGAGCAAGGAGTGTAACCACCTTCATCCCTAACATTGGCCCAGGCTGGTGAAGGGAAGACTTTAAGAAGCAGAGAATAAGATGAATATTAAAGACATTTTACATTCTCAAGTGTTTTCCTATATTTCTCCCACTTTCTGCATAAAACAATTGTGTACTGTGTAAAACCCCTTTAAATTATGGGTGAGTTGGTTATATAAGACTCCTGTAAGATGTACATAAAAAGCATAAAACAAAAGAGAAAAATTCAAGTATAACAATTTTTCCTTTAAAGATCTCAGGCAAATAATTTGACAGTATTCTGCAAAATCCATGTTGGGATAGCCAAAGTAAAATTGATGATCCCTAGAAAAGGCCAAAATCTCTTAAAAATTTATTGTGATTCAAGGAGCTGAATTTGTGACCCATTAGAAAGCCTGGTTTTCTCAAAATATTCATCATCCAGACACTGAAAATCAGGCAGCTGAAATACTTTTGAAAGTTTTTCTGAAAATCAAGAGCATCCAAAGTGTCAGATGACTTTTGACAATCTGCAAAACATAAAAATACCTTACATAAGCTGTTATTTTTTATTGTTGCTTTTCCAGTAATTAAACTTGAAAGGGTATGAAGTACAGTCTAAAATGAAAAAAGAACAAAAGTCATTATGAAACTAGGAACAGACATGCCAAACCCAGTGAATTTTGCCCTTTTTCCTTAACTAACTATTAAAATATATTTAAATAGCTTTAATTGTTCATATTGTTCTTTCAATAATTGACAAAAACTTATTTCAACCAAGTTTTTTTTTTTAATGGAAGGTAAAACAAACTCGGGTACTTTTAACTCCAGGAGTTGACAGCTGCTGGTGGGTGAGATCACATCAGCCCCCAGCAGAGGAGCGCAGGGCAGACATTCCTTCTGCAGACACATATATAAAAATTCTGTTTGTTTTGCAGTTTCATTTCCCAGAACCAAATATTTGAGAGATGTTTGTGTTGGTTTCTAAACAGCTCACAAAGCCCAGGCCTTGAAGGTTTCCAAATGGACCCACAACGTCTGTTGGTGATACTAATGTGTCATTTATTTTTCTTGTAAATAGTTATTATTTTTTGTCCTAGAAAAATATTTGGATACAAAGTCTGCAATGCTTTTTTGTTGTGTTGTTTGATACTTTCAGCATTAGAATAACAGACCATGCAAGAAAACCAGCCAGGACTATCAAAATATCAAAATAATTGCAGTCACTGGATGATAAATCTGCCTCTGGTCTGATGTTTAAAGGACACATCCAAATGTTTCATATTCAGGGGTATTATTTAAACAAAAATCACAGAATTGGCTGCCTCAAGATATGTAACACTTACCTGTCCTAGCCTTTATCTCCTCAGGAATTCTGAAGTGGGTTCGAGCTCATGCAGGATTCGGAGAGAACAGGCCTGGAAAGGCTTGAGAACCAATATTTTAATGATGAAGGTGTTAGCCAGCATCTTGCCACTGCCATTGCAAATTTTCCTGGCTATGATCCAGTTATTGAACAGATTAATGAGAAACCCAAATCAGTTGGTGTTGTGCAGACTTAAACACACTGTCTCCAGCAGAAAGCAGGACAAGCAGTTCTGAACTATCAATTACTGCTAGACTTCCTTCATAGGGCTGCTCATGGAAATAGTAGGAACACATTAACTCTTCAAAACCCAAACTTTGCACAGAACTTTCTGGTTGCCATAAAAGCTCCTGAAGAGAATTTCCCAGTGTATAACTCAGTACCAAGACAAGACTAATTTTGAGGTACGTGGGTGCATCAGTTGTTTGAATGCCAGCTCCATCCCAGTGCTGGAGTCAGACCAAACAGCACGCAGTAAACAAGAGAGCTGGATTTATTATTTTTATGATGCCATAAAGAGATGTCCTGCCTCCAGTTTTTAAAAGATATTCTGGATGGTCAGAAGCACCTCTCTGATGACATCATGTTCCTTCAGTGATGTTAAAAGGAGGGAAAATAAATTCTTATTTTATATATATATATTACTTACACATTTAATAAATGCTTGCACACCACAAAGAAAAGCAGCATCAGCACACTGACTCGATCTACAGAAACACCAGGGGCAGGTATATACAGGGGAAAAAACATGTGAGAAAGGTTTTGGAATAAAAAATTCTCAGCAGAAAGGAGTTTAGTTCTCAAATTCTTAAGTCACTCAGCAGTGTAAGAGCTGAACTCGGAAGGGGATGGGATGTAAGGACGGAGGCTCAAACCAGAGAATCATCTGCTCCATCATCCTGTCTGTAACACCAGCAAAAACAAGCGCCTAGACCTGTGTACAGCAGACACATGATGGGACATTTTCTCTATTTTCCCTCTGGCATTTTCTCACTATCCAACATTATTTGCATTTCCACCAGCAAGCGGCTGTTTCCTCACTCTTTGGCAAGTCTCTGTGTTTGTACCAGCCATGAGCTTCTCCTGAGGCCAAGCTCTCAGCACCCAGAGCATCCTGTGCTGCAGTTCTGCACAGCTCACCCACACATGGTGTGAACAAGTTGCTGGTTTGCTCTGATGTGTTTTTAACCCCTTTGTTCCTCTTTCCTGCTCATAAAAAGCTCTGAACAGTCAATCTCCACAGTGATCAATCCATGGGACATGTCCCTAACTCCCTCCCCAGTCCCAGTCATCTCTCCTGAGGCTGAAGTGCTCCAGCCAGCTTAATTGTTCACAGCCTATGAGCCATCTCCTGCTTTTGATCATCCCTGTTTCCTTTTCCTGACCCTTTTCCAGCTGTGTGGGATCATTTTTGATGTGGCAGAGCCACACACAGAATTCAAGATGCTGATGAGTCCCAGATTTATGGAGCTGTGTCAAGAGGCTCCTCTGCTCTGTTCCCTGTGCCTTCCTCAATATATATCGGACCTCCTCTTTATCTATTACTCTAATAGGTGAATCCTTTTATAGAACTGTCCTGAATTTCCATAGATTTACCTTGTTACTGAGAGGTATTGGGCAATATTTTCCCTTCATGTGTGACGTTTTCACCCCTGTTAACCATAATGGTCTCATCTACATTTAATTTTGTGTGATATCTCAAAGCCAAATCACAGAAGCCCTCAGAAGATCTTTCTGCATCTCTCTGAAACCAGCCCTCATTAGGCAGGAAAGTCCTACTACTACAGACTGAAGATAGTTTTACCAAGAGGAGTTAAGATGGTAGTTGTTACGGCCATCCTAAAAACTGGAATGAGATCCTAGTTAATAAAGATAATTTAAGGATGTTCACCAGGAAGACAGAGCCAGTTGAAAGCACATGGAAAAATCTGAAGTACATTGAAATAAAAGAGGCAAAGTTTCTTCCTTTTGTTCTTCCATTTGTAAGGAAAAAATGTAATTTTCACAGTGGACTAAAGCACTGATACTTCTTCTGTTACACTGGGGTTTTCCACCACTTATTTTTCCAGTGACAACCGATTTTCATTTCCCATCCTTGTCAGGAGACTGGAAAAGTTTTATGTGGATATGACAGTCTGGTCAGAGAGAGTAAGCCAGATAAACTTGCCTAGGAATTGTTCTGGGGAGTTTTGAGAAGGCTGAGAGAAAGAATTAAAACAATCTTGCAGCTGGTGCTTTGAACAGTTGTTTTCTTTGGTAAGATGTTTACCAAAGGGTGTCTTCTTAATTAGCCAATTGTGAAATGGGGTGTTGATTAAATGACCAATCAGATCCACCTGTATCAGAATGGTGTATAAAAGAATGGGTTTCTAATAAAATCAGATTCAGCCTGCTGGAGACCTGGAGTCTACGTGTCACCTCACTCCCGTTCCTGACTCAAGTGGGACAGGTCTACAGCTCTTTCAAAAAAATTATTACCAAAAAAACCCTA
Source organism: Calcarius lapponicus (assembly GCA_039654755.1). NCBI lineage: Eukaryota > Metazoa > Chordata > Aves > Passeriformes > Fringillidae > Calcarius > Calcarius lapponicus. The sequence continues at coordinate 21,122,656 of CM077474.1, read as the reverse complement.
AAGAAACAAGCCACAACACACACAAAAGCCCCTATAGATGAGGGTAGCTCTAATTTTTTTTTTAAATGAATGCACTTGCCGCTGTTGTTTCCATCCCAGCCTTAGGGCAGCCTGGGAGGCTGCAGAAAGTGCAGTGCCACTGGTGCAGGAAGCAAAGGTCCCTCTGTGCCTTTCCCTCTGCAGGGTGGTAAATCTGAGCTGAGCAAGCAGCGAATGTCTTCAGGCCCTAGCAGCTGAGACAGGAGCTGCCTTGCAGCACTCAGCTCTGAGAATGCTTTAAAGGTGTTTCCATTCCTCTTCAGCACCAGGCTGGGTTTAGCTTCCACCAGCACCAGCAAGTCTCTCTTAGGACCACACAGCAGGGTTTTAATAAACTAGAGAGTGTCCTCCTCAAGCACAGCCACACTTTGTACAGCAAACCTGGACTCTGGTGTGTTATCAACTCCCACATCCCATTAAAATGCAAATCTACCTTTGTGCCTCATCACTGCTGTCCCGAAGGTCACAGGCCTTGACCCAACAAGAACCAACCAATACCCTGCAACCCCAAATATTCATGTTGGATGGATAATTTAATAATTGCTGTCTGCATCAGCATTGCAAGGGAATGCTGCCATCATCGGCCTGAGCCAAGGGAGGGCTTGGGGAAAACTCTGAGGTGTGATCAGATATGTTCCAGGTGATTGTAGCTGATTTAGGTTATTTGATAAAATATCTCCTGTGTGGTCAAACAGGTAAAAATATGTCAGTGCAGTTAGAAGAACCGAAAAAGGAGGAATCCTTTTATAGGGATATTTCTCTAGAAGCAAATATCCCAGTGAAATATAACTGAGTATTCTGCCAGTGGGCACAATTCTGGATCATTAAACAAACAGAAATTAAGCATCTCTAGCTAAAATTGAGCTTATTGTCTCTCCCAGCAAACCTTTTCACTGAAGATTTCAAACAGATGAAAATGTGACCAGCAGCCAGGGATCCAAGTGTGTTTGTACAAAAGAGATGAGGATATTCTGCAGCCTTAAATAATTTTAGTAAATAGATGAAGATGGAAAATAGAGAGTTAGAACCACTGTGAATAGCCTGACAACATCTTACCTGTTTGAGAGGATCCTAATGACAGACACAGTCATTAGTTAAATTAGATTAAGGTACCAAGGACATCTCATGCATGATTTTATTGCTTACAACCAAACAGAAGTTTAACTGACAACCTGTCACTAAATTAGGCCGGTAGAGAAAAAAACCCCAGCATGTTATGACACAAAAGATTATTGTCTGATAAAGGGGAGAGAGGAAAGAAAAAAATAAAATTAAAAAAAAACAACTAGTAAAAGCAAATTAAGCAGCCCCAAGTGCAGAAGCAGCCTCATGTCCTACACTGCCTTTGGAAATCAAACTAATTTTAAGTTAGGGAAGAGTAATGTGTAAATTCCTCCTGTTCTGGATTTGTATCTAAAGCAGCAGAGTCTTCTCTGCTTTTAGGGTGGAGCTGGAGCTCCTACCACAGACCCTTCCAGGTGCCAGGAGCAGCTCATTGTTCCCTTTCTGCATCCCTTTTTCCGTGGGACCCCTCTGGGCATGAGACAATGCCACTTCCTCCCAAAGAGACAGAGAGAAACACTAATGACAAATCTCTCATTTGATAAGTGATTTAACTGCTACAAAGGAGTTATTATATTGATATATAATGGAATGATTTCACCTTTTCACTACAAGGTTTAGTGGCCTTGGTGGTGCTTGGTCACAGGTTGGAGTCAGTCTTGGGGCTCTTTCCCAGCCTGAATGACTCTGGGCTTCTCTAGACTCAGAGTGTGTATGTAATTCACACAGCCAGAGCTTTTGGGAGTACAGTCAACAAATCACCAATCCACAGCTCCCAAAGCACGTAAAATAAAATCATAAAATACAAATAATTAAAACTTACAAATTGTTTACCCAGTTTGTTTTCAGTAAATTTCTCACACAAAATTTTTACCTTTTTCTATGAAAAAACCCCAGCAGAGCAAAGGCTGCTGCAGTGCTTTGACTGCCAGCGCTGTATTACAGCACAGGCTTGGAACATTAGGAAGGGTTTAAAAGCTCTTGCAAAGATCACAGTACTAAGAATATAGTGAAAAAGGATTTATTTTGTACTATTTCTATCCTCTTTAAACTGTTTTTAATCAGTCACACTTTCTGTTCTTTCCATGAATCTGTGAAAGAAAAAGCCATCACAATTCTAATTAGTAATATTAGTATTGTGTTTTGTAATGCATGTTCCACATTCTCATGGCCAGAATGCCCCAGAGCTCTTGTTCTCCAAGAAATCACAATTAATGTAATCACTCTGAAATTACAGACCACCGCTTCAGCCCACTGAAAAAACATCCCTGGGCTTTGAGAGCAGACACTGGATAAGAGATCAGGGAAATCCCAACAGAGCAATGTGCTCACAGTGGCTGGGACAGGAGCTGACATCAGTTCCACCAAATGTCACCTAAGTTTGAGAAACTAATTAAGAAATCAGAAATTTTCTACAAAACCCTCAGGAATGTTCAAAAATTATTCTTCTGCAGTATTGGGATGAATTACTTCAGATATATGCAAATATACACCAAAAATTACTTGTTCCAAGCAATAAATTATGCAGAAATATCAATCCATTGATAGAAAAGACCTTCAACCCAGAGATTGTGTCCAATTCAGAAAAAATCAAGCAAAGATGCTGAACTTTGAAGTGTGCAAAGGAAGATGATGGTAACTGTGTTTCTTTGGTTTGGTATTGAATTCAGTTCAAGTCTCACTGAGATTATCTTGGTGATTTTTACTGTTTTCTGACATTCCTGGTGCCCAGAATCTGACTTTGGAAAAACCAGTGTGGCCCCTGGCAAACCCATCACTGCAGGTATTCAAGGGAGCTGCCCTTGACATCTTGGTGCTGAGTCAATTCATTAAAGCTTCTCGAGGTCCAAGCTGCTTTTACCGGGTCCCTCACCAGTCTCCAAAGCCTGTGTGGGCCATGCAGGGGCTCTGGGGGGCATCAGCTGCTGCTGAGCAGCAGGCACAGGGCTGCAGGCACAGGGCTGCCTCCCGGGGCCTCCCTGTGTGCTCCCAGCACCAAGGGGCCTGAGAAGGGCTGCAGTTAATGCACTGCAGCTCCTCCCTGGTACCTGCTGCAGCATCTCTGCCCCAGGGCAGCAGCAGGGATAAATGAGAGCTGTGGAAGTTCTGTGTGAGCAGCACTCAACTGAGCAATCTCACCTCCTTGTTGTTTCATCATGGGCACCACTGAGAAATCTGTCTGATAACCACACCATCCTGTATCTGCCTTTTCCCACCAGTACCACCCTGTGATATAGCTCTGCACAGTAAAATGCTGCCTCGTGGCAGCCTCAGTGTAACACACAGCTGAGGCAGGTGGTCTGTCTTAGATGGAGGTTTTGTCTTGCCAGAATGTCAGGATTTTGGCCATTTACCCAAGAGTTCCCAGTGAAAAATCACTCTTCTGAAAAGTGACAATGACATATCCAGAATGCACTAGATTATACATGAGGTGTAACCCCAAAATATGTCAGTCCCAGCAGATGCTGTGGATTTGCTGGTGATCCCAGGCAGCAGAGTGGGAGGTTCCCCAGAGCACGGTGTGGAAGCTGCAGTTCCGAGCAGGTGGCATGTCCTGCCCGTGTGACAGCTGCCACCGCGCGTGTCAGCGCTGCCGCCCCACCGACAGTGACAGTGACAGTGACAGTGACAGTGACAGCCCCGCAGGGACAGCAGATAAAAGGGGTGCTGAAGATAATGCCTGTGCTTAGCAGTGTGTAGAGACAGTGGGAATTCTGCTTCTCCAGGCAGCCCCCAGTGCTTTGGTCCTTTCATGCAAAGAACATTTTTTAATAATCCATATCCGTTCATCTAATGCCACTCTGCCATCAGCTCTGTTTAGCTTCCAAAACACAGAAGCAGGAAAGAGACTGAAAGAAAACAGAACATAAATCCTTTATGTTGCCAAATTACCAACGGATGGCAAATTTCTTTATTTCAAAGACACTAAGAATAATTAAGTACACTGTAAAAATGTCTGGCTATTTCTACAGGGAGAGTTTTAATTTTGTGTTAAAGGAATTTCAGGCTGTTTAAAAGGGCCTGGAGTGACAGGACCAGGAGGAATGGCTCCCAGTGCCAGAGGGCAGGACTGGATGGGATATTAGGAATGAGGAATTGTTCCCTGGCAGGGTGGGCAGGCCCTGGCACAGGGTGCCCAGAGCAGCTGGGGCTGCCCCTGCATCCCTGGCAGTGCCCAGGGCCAGCTTGGACACTGGAGCAGCCTGGGACAGTGGAAGGTGTCCCTGCCCATGGCTGGAGTGGCACTGGGGGGGCTTAGAAGTCCCTTCCAACCCAAAGAATCCTTCACAGAGCCACCAAAGGAGGTCCAGGTCAAGAGTAATTAGGGAAAGACCAATAACACAAATTGCAGTACCTGCTGTGAATTCAGACAGGAAAATGTCAGGATTTGAAAACCCCACCTCTGCAGTAAGAGCCCCCTGTGTGTTTGCAGATCTGTTCCTGTCCAGTCATTGGGAATTTCTCCAACACAATGCTGATCAGTTCATATCCAGAGTTACTTGATTTGCTTCGCTTTACTGCAATCAAGTTGAAAGCATTTAAAAACATCAGAAAATAAAATAGAAAATCTTATTCACTGGACAGTGAGCACCTACGTTCAGCAGCTTTAGCACCACTCAGGCTTAACTGAAAAGTGATTAAGGTCTTGTTGCCATCATAAACTCAGTCTTACAGCTTTAAATAAAACGTTTGACGCCAGTAGCCTCTTAATGAAACCAGCAATTTCCTACAGAATGGAGCCATAAATGTGACAACTTTCTCTGCATTTTGAAAGATTATTGAAATAAAGCAGAGAAAATTAGGTTTTGTGGGTATCCAATATGACACTGACTGCTAAATAGAGAGGTTAAGTTTGCATAGAGTACAGTGTTCCTTTCTCAGAAACACTTCAATTTAAGGACTGGAATTTCATGCAGTGTCCATGTAAATAGCCTGATGAAGAGGTTTAAGAAGCCTGATACTTTTTCTAAATATTTTTAAGAAATTTTCCAAACATTTAACTCATTATTCATACTAAAAGGAAAACCACAGAGATTATAGAAATGAATTTTTGAGGCCTCAGCCTTTCTTTCTTCTTCTGTTTCATATAGGAAGCAATCATTCCATCCGAAATAGTGAAAAATGCTAATTTCACATAAATATTAATGTACAGATAAATGCTATGATATATCTCACTATATGCACTCAGTGAGTTAATGGGATTGGCTGAATTTGTCAATATCATTACTGACTACAGACAACACCAAAAAAGCAGAGTTTTAAAATGACACCATACCATGTAAAAGTCAGCTGTTTTGTGAGACACCTTTTATTGCTCTGTGATTTATCATACTGCAAGAGGCAAATTCCCATAAAATCAAAACCTCTTAGAACTGTTTTGGTTCAAGCCACCTATACAAATAAGTCAAATGTCTGCCATTTAACAATGGGGATCTCTAATTTTAGACAAGATAAGTGATAGCACCAGGCACTAACAGACTATGTTAAAAACCATTAAAAATCACACACTTTTCATCTCAGGTTGGCACCTGCACAGGTCTGTGATCTCCCTGGTACCTTCCTTACCTGCATTCATAACCTGGGTCACTGCAAGGCCTCAAAATCTGTCCAATTTTTGCATTGTTCCAGTACCAAATCATGCCCTGCTGTGACATTTCTCCTCACTTCACATAAATCAGGCAGAGGCTTTGCCTGACAGAGCTCAGATCCCCCTGTCTTGTGCAATCACTTTTCTCAGCACTCCCTGCTCCTGCAGGCAGGGAAGGAGCCTGCCCGTGCTCCCATGCCCCAGTTCGTGCTCCTTGTGGTCCCTGCAGAGCATCGACCTGCTGCACTCCCCTCTCCTCTGTGGATAAAAGAATGAACTTCCTATATCTGACACACACATGCTCTCCCAGAATAAAAAATCTGCAGTGGCAGGCCAAGTACCCTTGCCAAGGATAAATAAAGGAGCTGGTTATGCTCCTGCCACATCAGAGAGCTGCTGGGAAAGACATCACTGCTCCCTTTTCACACCCTCAGTTCAATCTCTGCAGCCTCCCCTACCACAGCGAGTGCAGGAGTCATCCTGTGAGTTTTTCTGGATGCTTTTGACAGCTCTGGCACTGCACAGTCAGCAGAGCAGCTCTCTGGAAAGCTGCAGCGCTGCCTCACAAGCAGCAAAGGTGGACATTCATCTTGGCTCCAATTTTCTTTGGTGCACAGGTTACAGTCCTGCTTTAAAGCCATAGAAATGTGAAGGGGAAAAAAATAAATACAAGACTTTGATCATATTTAAAGCTGGCAGCATTTGCTGTGAGAGCTGAGTTCCTGCTTAGGAAAATGGCTGCAGTTTCTTGGGGCCAAAATCTGTTTATCACTGCTCTGCTGTGGGCACTGCTCCTCAGGCAGAGCAGCTCTGTCCATACTCATTTGAGCAAGGCTTTCCCTGTGTTTGAAGCACTGGACTTGTATTTCATGAGCCATTTTTAGCAGTTATGGAAGCGTCTTGGGACTCTCAGACACTTTACAGCCCCATTACAGTTCATATCCAACAGCTGCATAGGCAAAAGTAGCTCCTGATTTAAATGGCTTAAGCATTTTCTTCAGCCAAACAGGGATCAACAAGTTGGATGGGGTTTCACTAAAAATACTTGTCTGGCTATAGAGCAGATACAAACATATGTTGTTTGTCTGCAGCTAATTTATCCTCTCACTTCTGTAATGTTCCGAGCTCCCACCGGGGGAGGAACAGCCAGGGAGAAGTTAAATCATAATCACATGAGTAAATTATCAGTGACACCTCAAAGCAGTTGCAAACGGCCCTATGGTTTCAATGAACTCAGCTGCCTCGTGTCTGCATTAGTCAGGCAGCACCAATCAGTAAATTATCGCTGAGGCAAACACCATAAATCTTCATTGACCAACAGTGATGGGGAATTTCCTGCAATGTCCCCTAACTGATCCCTGCCCTGGAATTTTATACCCCTGGATGGGAAGCACAGCGCTGGAGCCGTGCTCTGTCCGTGCCCATTTCCTGCTCCTGGAAATCCATCACCCCCTTGGTATCTCTGTGGGTGTTTGCAGACAGAGCCCAGCTTATGCACAAAAGATTAGTGGGAGTTCTTTCCAAGAGATGCCAGCACAGTGCTGATGAACACCGAGGTTTACAAAGCTCACACTCAGAGCCCTGGCCCAGCAACAAGGCAGTAAAATACTGCAAAATCCACGTTTGGCCCCCTGCCATCTGAAAATTCCAAGGGACACGAGGAGCAACTCACCACACTTAGCACAGCTTAACACTTGCTCTTACCACATTTCTGGCACCATTCAGTGGCTCAGCCTCTGCTGGGAGTTTCTGACTTCTCAGAATAATTTGGTGGAGGGTGAAATTATAGCTCATGGTAGATCCAAAGGACTCAGCTATTGCTGGATCTGAAGATTTATCAGAAAGAAGATAAAGTGCTGAAGTGTGTGCCTGCCCTTACTCACAGATAATATAGTATGTAAAAAAAAGTCCCTACTACTCCTAGGGCTGGGTTATTTACCAACTGAGCACTTTCAAAGGCCCTTCCGAGGGACAAGTAATTCCCAGCACTCCCACTATGGCCTGATACATAATGTATAAGGTTATAGGAAATGTGTATTCATGAGACTTGTTTGGCTTTTGTCAAAAAGAACTGTGAAAAATTATGATGGAACAATTTTCATTTCTGACACATTGTTTTTATAGCTCATTCATGCCTGGGAATTGAGGGCTTTAGAATTTTGTCTGCTGCAGATGTTGCAGAGAGGAGAGGAGCTGCAGAGCTCCTTCCTCGCTGCTTTGTTGCTGCCAGTGACAGGAGACCTAAAGGAAATACTTCTCCTGACATGAAACAGGATGAGTAAATCCCCAGGCTGCTCTCCCACTTTGCTGTGGTAGGAAAGCCATGGCACAGGGCATTGGGGAGCACATGAAAAGAAGTGTGTTTTTTCACCAGAACTGGCAGGAAAATTTAAATTTCAATAGAGGACCCTGGAATTGTTTACAACAATAACGGTAACAACGATAACAATAATTATAATGAACTTAAAATTTAGGTAAAATATCATAGAGCTTAGTAGGCCTGGCAAACAAAGGAATATTTTATTTTTAGACAGAACTTTTATTTAACTGCCTTCAATATGCACACTTACCCTTTTCACTGTATTTCCTTCATCCAGACAGTTTTGTCTCTGGTTGCAACTGGCAGCATGACAAATTCAGTGGCAATTAAGGAACACAAAAATCTTTTTAAAAATCCAACTTCTCCTTTAGAAGAAAATAAAAATAAGAAGGCAACAAAAAGCAGAGAACCCATTTAAATTCAGAGTTAGTTGTCAGATAGCTCAGATAGCTTTGAACCTTTTGTGGGGGTAGAAGTTCTGAAGAAAGGAACAGCACTGGAAACCTTTCAGCTTTGGTCCCTGCCCAAGCCAGGCATGACCACAGTGGAATTTGAGAACTTCCCTGCCCATGATTTTTGCCAAGATTGCTGTAACCAGACACAATTATTTCACGGGAAAATGGAAATATCCCTCCTTCCCCTCTAATGCATGGTGTAACTGTAACATTTGGTATTGTTGATTTCTCCGCTTTTTTGGCTTTGATTTCAGCAGGTGTGAAGCCCCAGCCCAGCTCAGCTGGAGCGGCCCCAGCCCCTCCTGCAGGGCTCCAGCAGGACCCAGCCCCGCAGATCTCCTGGCCTGACCCCCTTGCAGGAGCTGCTCAGTGAGGGCCCGGCCGGCTCTCAGGGTGCTGCAGAGCCCAGCGAGCTGGGAGGGCTTTGTCTCCCCTAAAGGATTGCCTGGGCCACGTTTCCTCGTTCCAACAGGCATTGCTTTCCCTGCATCAGTGCACTGACTGAATATGAAACAAGAGGTTTTATGTATCACTCCGAGTGGCATCTCATCCATGAGCCCCAATCCTCTCTCCTGGCTGCCTCTACCCTGTCCAAGGGAGGATCTGACGTTCCCTTCTCCCAGCCCGAGCCATGCTGTACCCCACAAACACAGCCAGCTGGCTCACCTCCTCGCTGCCCCAAAGCCCTCCCACGCAGGGCAGCAATTCTCCTGCCACCCCACAAAGCCCTGCATTTCATATCATTAATGGGATCCCAGCAGCTCTTCTACTCCCCAGACAACTCACTCCTCCTACACAATTCTCCCATTCTCCTTTTTGCTGCTGATTTCAACTCTAGCATGAACAAACTTCTCTGCTGTGTTCCTGCCTTGGGTTCACACCACTGAAAAAAGGACTTTTGTGATCCCAAGCCCTTTATTTCAAGAACTCTGTGTCTACTCTCATCCAGATCTCTCCCTGGGTCCCCATCTGTCTCTGAATTCACCATTTAGATTTGGTCAGCTGAAGGAGCATTTGCCCCAGTGCAGCCAAACCAGCTTCTCAGGTATAGGCACACCAGCAGTTCACATCCAGAAAGTGTCTGCCTCATCTTAGAGATCAGATCAATCTACTCTGAACTGCTTTTCATGGCTTTGTACACCACTGTCTTCCCCTCTAGTTCCTTCAGTGTTTGTTCTTTAACAACACCTGGCCGGTCAATCCCTCCCTCCTTCTTAATATAAAATATTATTTCCCCACTTTCTCCTTCTGCATCATATCTAGTGATAGCCATATCTTTATACACATTGGTACCAGCCCTTTCACTCTCCTGTCCAAGTGCTGGATTATGCGTTATCCTCCTTCCTCACACCCCAGGAAAAAACTCCATTTCTTTTATTTTGCCTTTTTTTTCTTTTCCTTTTTTTTTTTTTTTTTTTTTTTTTTTTTTTTTTTTTTTTTTTTCTGGCTTTGTCTCCTGCCAAAGCAAACTCCTGCCCAGTTACAGCCAGGAGAAAATACATGTCAGGATCCAGTTCCTTCCATTGATAAAAAGGGATCTTGTGAACACCTGTCCAGAACCAAAGAGCTCCTCTCCTCTCCTCTCCTCTCCTCTCCTCTCCTCTCCTCTCCTCTCCTCTCCTCTCCTCTCCTCTCCTCTCCTCTCCTCTCCTCTCCTCTCCTCTCCTCTCCTCTCCTCTCCTCTCCTCTCCTCTCCTCTCCTCTCCTCTCCTCTCCTCTCCTCTCCCTGAGAGATGCTCTTCTTTGTTTCCTTCTGCTCCCTAGAATGTTATCTCTTAATTCAAGAGGTTAATAAAGAAGGACAGTTTTTTATTCTCATGGCTGAGAGGGATCTTTTCATCTCTGAATTTTGAAAATGTGAAAAAGACACAGCAATGAGAGAACTTGGAGGGAGATTACTGTGCCAGCTTTTTCTCATCTGCTGCCTCAGGCACTCTGATGTTTATAAAGAAACAAAAGTGGAAATATTGAGTTTCAAGAGAGCAGTGACAAAGCCTAGGAACTATTTCTGTAATGGCACGGTTCAGGAGGCACAAAGACATTGAGTCTTAGCTAAACAGAAATCTGGGGAGTCAAAGACATCTTAATTAAAAGTTCAGTGTAAACAGTGCAATTATTAACCTTCCCAAGGAACAGGCAATAAACAAAGGGAGCTGCTCTGGACCTGCCTGTGCAGTGCTTGGATTCATTGCTCTGCACCCAGCCAAGCTGGGCTGCTCACAGAAAACTACACAAAATTAGCTGGCTCTGCATCACTGCTACTTGCTGTAATGTTCTAGGAATTAATTTTTAGGTGAAAAACTAGAGAGGCTTTTTAAGCTTTGCTTTGTTAGAGACAGAAAGCAAAGGCAATCATTAGTCCACTGCCATTTTTCATGTTCTTAGCTCATATATTCAGTTTATGGAGATAATTAATGTATGATTATTGAATTCCTTTAAAAATTAATAAAATCATTCTAAATGAGCCTTACTCAATGACTGTTTCACTTTATAACCTGCCACCACTGATTCTCTTGCTGTTCTTTTTGTATTCAATAGCTTTTAATTTTACAATCAGATTTTATCAAATTTAGAGGTTGGTCCTTTTATATTGTTATTATTTTTGACTAATATATTGGCATACATCATTCTCTTAAAGCAACACAAAGCTACAAAGATGTAAAATTCTTTGTGGAAATCCAGTCTGGAAATAACTACTTTAAAGAAAATCTATTTCACCAATTGTTTCAATTTCTAGTTAAAACCTGAGTAGATTTTAGGAGACTTTTGCCAAATCACAGCAATTTTTTTGCACTGATAGTCACAAAGTTCAAAAACATAAAAGTCAAAATTGTTGTTTTTCCATTTGGTACAAAAAGAATCAACAGCAGGGCAACAATATAGCCAGTGAGATCTACACTTTTATTGATTTAAAAATTAAAAATCTCTCTGAACTGCCCCTAAAGGCTGATAATAACACATACACAACTCTAGCAACATCTGCATTTTTCACACTGAATTCCCACTTGCTGGAGTCTAACTGCAGCGCTGCAAGGAGGAGTTTAGAGCCTGGGCCAGTTGTGCTGGAGAAGAGAAAGTGCACGAGGGCCCAGGGAGCTCCATGGAAGCAGCACAAAGACATCAGCAGGCTGAGTGTCATCGCTCTCAGCTGTCCCTGCCAGCTGTGACATCTGTGACATCTGTGCTGGAGCCGGGAAAAATCCCCTGTCCCTCTTAACTGGATGCTCTTTTCAGGGAACATTATTAACCAGGAAAAACCAACCCAGAAACAAACCTGACACAACATTAATTGAAGCCTAGTGATTTATGTTTGTTTTCTTTTCATCCAGACCAATTCAATACCTTTCTGAATCTTTTATGATGCTTGTTATAGCCTTTACACCTGATTTATTTCCTGTGCTATCCTCTGGATCATCCCAAATGCAGATGTATTTGTTTTTAAAGATTTTGCTGAGACGTGGAAATATTTTTCCCTTTCTGTAAAGGCTCCATAAGCATCCTCTTAAATTATTCTTTGCACAAGCATACAATGACAGCTTCTGCTATTACAGAGTTCAGACAGGTTAATTTTTATCTGCTCCTGTGGTAGTAAAGGGAGAAAGTACAAAACATCATCTCCTCCTTCTCTTCCAAAGGCTGGAGGACAGAGAAACTGTTCAGCATTCCTGTGCAGCTGGAGAATGATCCCTTGGGAGAGCACCAAGGACAGAGGGGTCTCTGAGGTGACGTGGTGGCATCTTATCCTTCAGCTGAATTGGAAGAAACTATTTCTGCAAGATGTGTCAGGTCTATAATTTCCCAATCACCTCTCCTAAAGCTTGGTTCAGTAGGTGTTTATGAATGACTGATTGATCAGCTCCAGTGGCAGCTCTGAAAGAATGGCAGATGTGTTTCCAGTGGAAGGTGGGGGGAAAAAGAGCACCAAGATTAATGTTCCAATAATTTCAAAGTTCAGCTTTCAACTTTGATGCAGGTTTTGTTGTATTTCTCTGAGGTTGTTTATGTAAAGAAACTAAGAAATTTTTCTAGTAGATAAAATTAAATAATGGCAAATATTAAAAATATCCTGTGCCTGGCCCTGTCTCATCAGCTTTAAGATGAGGAAGCACTTTTTATGTCAGTTTGATGTTTCAGAGGAGACAGGTTGTCTTCTTGAGAGCTTCTTGCTAAAGACATAATGCTTTTCGAATTAATTGTCTACAATTTCTTCATTTTACAGCAGGAATATCCTAATGCATAGTTAAAGCATAGCTTATTTAATTATACTAACTGGAGATGAGCGCAGAAAATATTCTATTACTTTTCTGGTGTATCCAGTCCCAAAATACTCAGGAACTGCCCCTCAGTGACACAGAGGTGCCACAAACATCGACTTTGTGATGAGACACAACCTTTCCCTGAGCACTAAAGTGTTCCCTTGGTTCAGAACAAGACTCAGAGTATGGAAATCTCTTCAGTTTGAGTTTTCATGGAGATACTCTTTGCTGCTGGACAAGCAGCCCTCAGGACAGCTGAGAACAGAACCAATTCAGGTAACACTTCCAGACCTGGCCAGGAGAGAAGGTGAGGAGCCCTGTGTGGGCAGGCTCACTCAGAAATACCCAAAAAAGGGAGAAACAGCCAGAAAAAAGTGTAACACAATTCAGGAGAAGCTCCAAATGCTGCACTCTGGCACCAATTGATGCCTAAGCACAGAGTGAGGAGCAGCAGGGGAGGATGCAGAGCAGCTCCCAGGGCACACGATGAGGAGCGACACCCAGAGCAGGAGCAGCAGCCCCGGTGCTGCCCCTGCCCAGCACGTGGCAGACCTCAGCTCTTTTCTCCCTGAAGGAATGCTCAGGCCCTGCGATGAGCTCAGGTGGTGCTGGCAAAGCCAAGGCTGTGGTTTTGATCCCTGGTTGTGGCGTTCACTAGAGATGGGCTCGATGATCCTTGTGGGACCCTCCCAACCCAGAATATTCTGTGAACTCCATGAGGATAAGCTGCCAGGGAGGGGATGGAGCCACCATCTCTGGTTGTGTCCAGGAGGGGTCTGGTTGTGGCCATGGGGACATGGATTTGGGGTGATCATGGCCCTGCTGGGCTGGTGCTGGGACTGGAGGATCTCAAAGGTCTCTTCCAGCCTTAGTGACTCCGTGCTCAGATCTGGGCACCAATAACCACAGAGGGAATGCAGTGAGGCTGACCTAAAGTGATAATGCATTTTCCGCAATTCTAATCCCAAATTGCTGCTCAGGCTGTTTCCCACAGCAGACTGAACTGCTATAAAATATATAATAGGATGCCCAGTGCTGCTGTGCTCCAGAACACAGCATTTTTAATAAACACAGGCTTTGGACAACAGGCTTGGCCTTTCAAATGTCTACCATAGTGGACAGGCAGAAAAGCCAAAGAGTGTAAGAAAAAGCCCATCATTTTGCAAAACAGCTGAAAATTTCAGTTATTTAATAAAATGTTGTTTCACAATATGTTCTATGGATATGGACACACAGGTAGTGTGTGTCCATATGATACAAAGTGTGATTGAAATCCTATGTTCTACACAAAACCCCCACATTCCTCTTCTCCAGAATAAAAGGGTTATAATCAGAAGGTAATCAGAGAATGAAATTATGTCAGTAGGATTTGCAGATTCCTCTCACATCTCTAATGAGGAAATACAGCTGGAGAGGGAAGACAGAGGAAGCAGAAGTTCTAAAACACACAGAGCACCTTTTGTTCCTTTTTGCAAACTCTTTGGGTTCTTTCAAACCCTCTGCGTCTGCACTATTTGAAATAAATTAAGTGGATCCACAGGAGTACTTTGGCTCCCCAAAGGATGTTTTCAGTACAATATGTTCTACCCTCATGAGTCACCCTGTGCAACCCACAAAGCCCTGCTCTGGTGGTTCACATGTTGGACATCCCTCTAATTTATCTTTCAAGAAATGCTTCAAATTATTTACGGTTTTGTGGTTTTATTTCCAAGCCCACGTTTTGCTCCTGCAATCCCTTCCAGGCAAAAGGAGGAGCACAGGGCAGCAGAAAATCTCTGAATTTTCTTGCACTTGGTGGGAGCTGAGGGGAGCAGGAGCCTCCATGGCTGCCAGGGATGCAGTTGGGAGGAAGGTTCTGCACTCCCAGCTTGCACACTGGGTCTAAGCCCTTTTCTCACAGCTGATCCTGAATTCACAGAGTAGGAGGGTAGGAGTATAAAGCCTTTTAAATTATTAACATTTTCAAAGCCAATATAACTAACAGAAACAGTCCTCCTTTTGTTTTCACCATCAAAATAATATATTTTCACATTATTCCTCTAAACTATGCACAGTCAGTGTGTAAAATATATTGAATAGAACTGTGGAACATGTAGACTGCAATAAAAACCATCTTAGGTACAAATTAACTCAATATTTATCTCATCTAATATGCAAATCAAGACAATGTATTCTCATTAACATCGGCTCTGCTCCCTTTAAGCTAAAGCTAAATCTCCAGCCAGAGCAGGGAGGAAAAATGATCTGTGGCTGTGTGTGAAGCCAGTGAGGGGGTGCTCATGGAGAGCTCAGCTGGGGACAGCAATGCCCCCAGCCCAGCGAGGACACACACACCTGGGGCACCTCAGCACCCATAAAACACCAGCCCAGAAGGACTGAGCTCCAGACACCTTCTGAAGGGCAAATGGAAAAGCATTTTCTGCAAGCACACATTGAACAGAAGCAGCTTTGACACAGCCCTTGCTGTGAAGCTGGGAAGCAGCAAGAGGGGTTTCCAGGGGACAGGACATTTTATAAGCTCAGAAACATTTCACTTACTGCAACCAGTGCATCTGCTCTGTGGAATAACTCTTGGTACCAACCTGGTTTAAAAGCACATGGGTTTCTGTTCAGATTTATAAGAAAACCCAGCCAAAACAACCCTAAAAAATCAACCAAATAAATAAACAACAAAACAAACAAACAAAAAAAAAAAAAAACCCCAAACCCAAGAAAACATAAGAATCCCCACTAAAAGTGCACTTCCAGTGAATGGTGCTGCCCCCTCCAGCCTCCAAAGATGAATGTGATGACTTGGTTGCTCTGCTAAAGAGGACAACATAATGTTATTTATTAACTGGTTTTAATCCATCATTGTCCTTAACAATTGCCTTTGATTAGCAATCTGAATTCTCCCACTTGCACACAGCTGAGGCAATGAGCAGTGTGGCTTCCAGCAGCCTTGGAGGACTGAAAGGTGGGAAATGTGATTCAGGACCGTTCTTAATTTCCACGTGCTGCTGAGAGCCTGAAGTGTCAGCAGCAGTGGGAGCTGAGCAGAGGCAGAACATGGAGATGAAAGTGCTGGCTGAAGGGAAGGAGAGCAAAACCTCTGCAGCAGCTTCTGCAGAGAGCTCTGCCTCTGTCAGGGCAACAGCAGAGGAGCCCCTCTCCCCCGAGGGGTTTTGCAGCCAGCCAGGGATGGGTAAAGCCCGAGGGGCCTGGCTGGGAGGGCAGGGACACCTGGCAGGGCTGGGTCTGTCCCCTCTGGGCAAGCTGCAGAGCTCTACTTGAGAGAAGACCCAAATCCAGCTGGTTTAGAAGCCTTCACACACCTCCATGGGCTGCTCCCAGGGTGCATTGGCCAGAGAACACAGCTGGGCCAAGGGGCTGTGGCACCCAGGGGGATGTGGCACGTCCAGGGACAGTGCTGCATCTCCCACCCTGCAACAGAGGCTGCCACACCAACACCAGATGAGTGTCCCAAAGTTGCAGCCCTGGAACCAGAACTGAACCCACTCAACCTGTAATTCAGTGGCACTGACTGATCTGTCCTGCTCCAGCTTTTTTGTTCTTATCAACCTCCCACACCTGCTTTACTACTACTACTACTACTACTACTACTACTATTATTATTATTATTATTATTATTACTACTATTATTAAGAACAACAGGCATCTGCAGCTCAGGTCCTGGGCTTGTTCATCCCTTACACCCTCCAGAGCTGGGAAGCTCAGAAAAGCTGTCCCCAGGAAAAGCATTTGGAAATGCAGCTTTTTCTATGTTGTCCATGCAATGAGAGCATCTGCCACATCCTCAGCTGGGGCTGGGCATTGCTGCTATCTTTCAGAGCCAGGGCAAGTGCAGTTCCTGCACACAAACCTGTGAGTCTCTCCAGTTTATCCCCCAGGACCAGCACAAGGGTGTGGAGGAATGGCTACATGACAGAGGTCACATAGACATTTGCTTGTTAGCTGACCAAAGACTGGAAAAAGTAATGAACCCAGCTAATCTGAGTTTCTGCACCTGCAAAACACTGTGTCCTTGGGCATAGCTGTAGTACTATAACAAGTAGTGAAAGAGACATGAGAAAAGAGAGACGTAAGCTCTGAGGAATGGAGAAGAGCTGATGTTGTGGGGTGGCCAATAGACTTTTTAGATTACAGAATATTCATGAGCTTATTACTGCTGTAAATAAATATCTGGTGCTCTAATCAATAAATGAAGCTTGCTGATCTCATATTGAGCGTCCCAAGTTTTCCCTCACTGTGACACAAGGGTGTGGGGCACATCACCAGCTCTCCCTGTTTATTGGGAAGCTGTCAGGAACACAGAGCACCAGGACCAAGAAGAATGAAATAAAAAGCCATGTACAGCTTTAAACCCAGCAGCATTTTAAAAACCTGACAGTGCTTTTACGGTTTATAAATCCATTTTGTTTTATTTTCCTTCGTCCTATTTGTGGCAGAGTCATGTACTGCTACTAAAAATTCTTTTCAACTCCAGTGTTTTCCCTGTGCAGTATAATCTTGAGGGGGAAAAAAAAATCACTTTTCACATTACTGAAAAGACATCTAGTGCATTTTATAGTCTCCAGCACCTGGGAAAAAAACATAACAATTGAGTGATATGACATTTTTGGGAGAACATGAAGGCAATCTCTAAATGAGATTTGAGCTCTTAGGCAGCTTTAGCACACTCTGATACTAATCTGGATCAGATCTTACTTCCAGGAGTGATGTGAATTCAAAGCTAGGGCCACTTTCCAATTATAACAAAGTAACAGGCTGCTTTTTCCAGGTAACTGGGAGATATGCACAGGTCCTGACCCTCCAACATCAAGCTTTTCAAGTAGAAACCTCCATTTAGATCTGTTTTCTAATGTACTCCAAGTTTCAGTTTTTCCCCTGGCCCCTGTACCCCCAGGCATGTCAGAAATTGCCTGTCCCAGCAGATGCCCTGCCCTGGCGCTGTCCCAGGGCTGTGCCTGCTCCCTGAGGCCTCTCCCGTGTCCTCTGGGGTCAAACCCATGGCCAGGCTCCTGTCTCAGCTCTGGGCGCTCTCTGCTGGCTCCTGCGCTATTTCCTCCCTCTGACATTGCGGGGGATCCATCCCTGGGCTGGTCAGGAGGAAATTTCCCCTTTCAGGATGGCAGTGGCCCCACAGTTCTCTCCATGGGCACTGCCCTGGTGCCCAGCTCAGTGCCCGTGGCCAGGAGCCCTGTGCTCCTCGCAACAGGAGAACATCCTGCTGCCATCTTCAACCTGCAGGAGCAGAGCCTCTTGTGAAAACCTCCCCTTTTTACACCTGGCTTTTACCTCTGGAAATGTCTCTTTAACTCATCCAATGTTAAACTCATCCCCTGGCTCTGGAGAGGGAGCCTGGTGTTTGCCCAGGGTTTCACTTTGTAGCTCTGTACTGAAGGACACGAGACAAGGCACCTGGAAAAGCAGCAAAAAGCAAACCAGGCTTCTCTCCTGGCAGATGAAATCCAGCCACGCTTACAGGAGCATAAAGAACAGATCCAATGCAGTCAGGCATCTAAAAAACATGTGACAGCAGTTTGGGAGCAATGCAGAAATGCAGGTGTCCTGTGGAATGGAGCCAGAAAAGGAAAAAAACTCACAAAACAACCCATGAGTTCCTCAGTTCAAAGAAAAAGACTGGATTTCTTGAGGAATCCAAAGCTTTAAATTTGTTATTTTGGTTTTGGGTTTTGTTTTGGGTTTTTTTTTTTTTTCCTGATGTCCAAGTAAACTCTGGAAATTTGTATTTACCTCCTGAGTTTTCCAGTTTTTCAAAGTCTGTGTTTTCATCTGTACAACTTCCAATTTTCTTCGGAAGTGAGGTTTTTTTGGTTTTTTTTAGATACTAAAATCGGCCCTACTGAGCTGCAACAATGAGGATGTCTTTATATAAACCCAGATTTCTTTTTGACAGACATGATGGAAATTAGCAGTTGATACGCAAGTAACATTGTGTATATTGGCATTAAGGAAGCCCAAATCAATGTGCAAATAGGGAATATTTGTATACAAACAATCACACTTGTTGGCTTAGGAAAATGACAGGCAAATAACTGAGAGATCCATTTTCCTGACCTTATAAAAATCACAGAGATATCAGAAGACAATTTCTCTTCTGGATTCTTTTTGTTTAGTGTATGACTAACAGCTTACAAGAAATGAACTGATCAAGCTACTTGTCTTTAAAGAAGATTTCCTGTGTAATTAAGGGAAGTCTCCTATGCTCAGACATCATCCTATTAAATGTGACATGAAATGTAACCAATAAATAATTAAGTCTCTGATTAGTTATAAATAAAAGATCAACAATATGATATTTTAAGAGCCACACTCAATCAATTATCAGTATTAACTGGTAATTACTTAGAGATTAACACATTTAAAAATTAAACTAAAAGTTCAAACAGAAGAAAAAGATCTATTTGGAAAGGGTATGATGAAGGAATTTCTCCCATCTTGTGCAATCTGTGACTTGTATCCCATATATTTCATTCCTGGGTGAGCGTTTGTTGGCTTGGCTGAAGTGATGAGCTCTCATGGCAGGAGTGACAGGATGCAGTGTTGAGTTCCCCACATCCATGAACCCTGGCACAAGGGGTGCCCTTCACAGGAGGCAACGTTTCAGTATCTACAAATATTTTTCAGTGATGCAAAATGGTTCCTTTCTCATTAACTGGTGCTGTCACAACAACACCAACAGCTCTGAGGTGCCTTCCTGAGCAAACTGTTCAACAGACAGAGATGCTCCAGACATCCCCTCCCTCCTGGCACAAAGGCACAAAGAGCTGGGAGTCACTGCTCATTTTGTGTTCCTGGGGATCCTCAGCAGCAAGGTCCAGCTCTGGTGGTTGTTTCAATGAGGGGGAGCACATGGAGAAATCTCTGTCACTGTGATATTTTATGAAAAATCCCTTCACCAGAATTTCTTCTCATGGCAAGATGAGAAGCCTCAGCTTCTCCATGTTTTGCTGCTTTGGAATATGATTTGGAGAATTGTTTGCCCAGCATGTGAATTGTTTTAATTTAATGACCAATCCCAGTCCAGCTGGGTTGGGACTCTGGTCAGTCATGGGTTTTTATTGTCATTCTTTCCTAAGCCTTCTGATATATCTTTTCCCTATTCCTTTTAGTATAGTTTTAGTATATCATTTTCTTTTAATATAATATCATAAAATAATAAATCAGCCTTCTGAGAACTTGGAGTCAGATTCTCATCTCTCACCTCATCCTGGGGACCCTCACAACAACACCACAACAATCCCACTGCTGCAGATGAGTTAATTGCTGTATTCCATAGAAAATTTGTGTTTGGTTTCTCTGGGAAACCAACTTCCAGCATCCATGCACTCCTGCATCTGCAAGTGTTGGGTGAAATATCCAACAAACCAAAATATGCATTTTAGTTTGCAAGAAAACAAATGAAATTATTAATTAAGTACTTTCATAATGCATTTGTTCAATCTACTCATAACATGCAACAAAACCTTAACTTCTGTTTTTATCCCATACTAACAAAACTTAACCTAAACAAGGGTGTTTGGATCTGTCTGCTTGCGTTACATGAATAAACACAAAATTACACACACACGCATAATTACCACTCTCTTTCCTTCTTAGTTCTGCAATCAAAGGGAAAAAAGCCCAAAAGAGATGTAAAACCCCAGTATAGGGTGTCAGGCATGATGATAGTCCAGCTGTTGGCCTCCCATGCTCCACATTTAAATTGCACAGCACCAGGAAAAGGCAGCAGCATCAGCCACAGAACAGGGGAGTTTCAAGTTAGATGGTCTGTGGGTTGGAATTATACTGAAATTATTTTTTAAAAATAAAATTTTATGAATGGCTTTTTTCAGGAAGAAAGGTTCTTTTCTCTCAGTAGCTGAAAATAAATTCCATCAACATCAGCAATAATGGATGCAGACAAATGAACACTATGTACTAACAGCCTCCAACAGAACCGATTTCAGCTGAACCTAATGCACAATAATTCACCACGTAATTATCTAAATCACAGGATCAAAACCCAGGGAGAAGAAATAGTAACTTTTAGGAAAAATAAATACATACACAACAACATGCACAAAGTGGGGCTTAGCACTCTCCCATCTAAGGACGTGACCTAATGAATTCCTTCCTAATGATAGGCAATACTTCCTCCAAGAAAAAACTTCTTTGCATAATGAGATGCTGGAATTTATGCTCTTTTTAGCTGAGACAAAAATGTCCCATGAAGGCAGCTGGAGTTTCAGTGTTGCCACGAGTCAACATCCACACCATTGACTCTAAATTTGCTCAGCTCTTTTGAGTGGATTTTTTGTATTGATCCTGGTGCTCAGAGGCTGTGGTGCTATGTATAGCACACATGGAATGTGGTCTTCCTCAGTGCTATTTCTGCACACAGCTGCCGAGCAGAACTAATACATTTAACTGATAAATACATCAAAGGGAGCGTGTCTAAAGCAATAAACATCTTCTGTGGTGGTGGTGTTTATGCACTGCAGGAGGTGTTTTGCTGAGCACTGTGGCCCTTTGATGCACTTATCATTATTCTAATGAAAGCATTAGTTGATCTGATTGCTTTTTAAACACCACTGCTGTCCACCGTGGCTCCATTAGACAAAGCTGTGTTCATTAACAGAATGAAGGGCTTTTCCTTCAGCCCTGGGTGGGTTTGTTGGAAGCATGGCTGTCACACCATAAATCCAGCTCTTCTGTTCTCCTGAACTCCTTGTTCTAAGGTTACTACTGGGAATCAACCAATTTGTGTTTCTACACCTTACACCAGCAGGCTGACCCTGAGCATTCCTGTCGTTACAAAAGATTAATCAGTGCACAGAAAGAAACTCATTTGTGTATTTATCTCCCTGAAAGAATTTCCATAAAGTTTCCAATAATTTCTGTTTATTAAAGCTCAATATAAACACAAGCCTGGTAATATGTTTCTGATCAAACCCTGAATGTTGCAAACCAGCCTCAGCACCCCAATGTATGCAGTGAGTGTGTGTCCCCACAAACACCTGCTCACGCATAACATTCGGTGATCGAATATTCATGCTCAGACTTCTAAAATTCCAGTGCTCTGCTCATAGTCAGGACTTCAGGAGTGACACCTCCAGCTTCTGAGGAAGGAAGTTTAGACCTAACAAAGTACTTTGCGTTCTGAAATTCCCTAGGTTTTTCTTAGAAGTCCTGAATGTTGGTCTGAGTGTCTTGGTCTGGAAATGATCTTCGTAAGGAACACCAGATCATCTCTCCTGAAGGATGTGGATGAAGAGCACTGGAACAGGTTGCTCAGAGGCTGGATATTCATGGATGGCTGTTTGAGAGCTGCAGACTGGTTGAAGCTGTGCTTGACCTCATGGAGTGGCTGTGACAGGGCCCCTTCAAGCAGGAGGCTGGACCAGAGCACTCCAGAGGCCCCGCTGTGACAACGCAGAGTCAGAGCAGCCATCCAGTGCCACTTCAACCAAAACCAGATTTTCACACATGCAGTAAAGCAAACCAGCTTCAGAGGATGCTCCAGGAATATCCTGATTCTTCTGTTGTTTTCCAACAGGCACAAGTGAGCCAGTGCAGAAAGGCAAACAGCACAGAGCAGGAAGAGACAAAAGCATGGAACTAACAAAATACCCGAGTCAATGCCTTGAGTATGTTCCAAAAAAATCTTGTAAAAGCATTTCTTGGGGTGGTAAACTTTTCAGGGATGACTGTGATTTCTATGCATGTCTATAGGCATAAATACACCAGAGATAGCAAAGACATTTTTGGCAGAAGCAAGGCTCTCCCTCACTGAAGTTTGGAAAATACTTTCACTTGGTTAGAAACAAGCTGAGTTAAAATGAATTCTTAATGGTGGAGATTGGTAATTGACAACAGCATGAATGGAATTTATTGCCACAAGAGCTCTAAATACTTAGAATGACAATACTTAAAACTTTTTGTAAGACAAATTAAAACACTCAAAAGACAACATAATTAAACATCCTGATGTCCAGGACAATGTGAATTTAAAAGCATGTTTTGCAAAATAAATTCATTGCTTGGGAGAGCAACACAATTTTATAATCACTGATTTGGAAGAGGTACAAAGAATTCTGTATATTTCCTGGTTAGACAGTAAATTTTAAAAGATTGTGAGGAAGAGTTAATGCACGCCAGACAAATCCTGCCAGTCTGGTTTCAAGATACTCTGGAATTACTCCTTATGTGTATCCCTGAGAAGTTAATTGGGGGGGGGTTATTAGGGCCAAGTAGGAAAGTGCTGCTCCACATGGGTAGTTTTCAAGGAAAGTTTGCCAGAAATTCTCCAGACAGCTTCTAACTCTGGAAATGTGAAGAGTATTGAAAATGCACCCAGTGCCAATATCACATTTTCCTTGCTGTGTGCTTGGAACAAATGTCACCACCTGATATTTGCCAGGAAGCCTTAGGTCAGTTGTGGTTGCAGCAATCCCAGCGCCCCAGACTCCCTCTTGTCTCCATTAAACTATTTCTAGATGAACATGGAAAACATCCCATGAAGCATATGGGAATTTCAGAAATCAGTTTTATTTAGAACTCTAGACAGATAGGAACTCAGTGACTGAGTTTTTCTTAAAAGAGGATCCAGCTCTTTGCAATTGTCTGTGATTTGTGTCCTGCAAATGATGAAACAACAGAGGAAACGACACTAATTCATGGATCCAACGGAATGCTGCCAGAAGCTAGTGGCGGTTCATGAACAAAAACGTGCTGCTGGAAAAGGAGGGTGTCAGAGGCTAATTAAACTTTAAATCCGAGCAGAAACAAGGCAAAGTCATCCATGCTGAAAAAAGCAGTGTTTCAGCCTGGGTTGCTATATCACTTAAAGAAGTCCAAGTCTCCCTTGCTTTGGTTGGGCTCCAGGCTTGCCCAGGTTTGAAGAGGGGTCTCAGCCTGCCTCCAGTTCTCTGGAAGCAAGAGTTGGATGAAGAGGAGGAAGGGGAGCACAAAGTCTCAATGTTCCCTATGAGGAAACACCAGAGTGCCATCCATCCATCCATCCATCCACCCATCCATCCATCCATCCATCCATCATCCATCCATCCATCCATCCATCCATCCATCCATCATCCCTCCATCCATCCATCCATCCATCCATCCATCCATCATCCATCCATCCATCCATCCATCCATCCATCCATCCATCATCCATCCATCCATCCATCCATCATCCATCCATCCATCCATCCATCCATCATCCATCCATCATCCATCCATCCATCCATCCATCCATCCATCCATCCATCATCCATCCATCCATCCATCCATCCATCATCCATCCATCCATCCATCATCCATCCATCCATCCATCCATCCATCCATCATCCATCCATCCATCCATCCACCCATCCATCCATCCATCCATCCATCATCCATCCATCCATCCATCCATCCATCCATCATCCATCCATCCATCCATCATCCATCCATCCATCCATCATCCATCCATCCATCCATCCATCCATCCATCCATCCATCCATCATCCATCCATCCATCATCCATCCATCCATCCATCATCCATCCATCCATCCATCCATCCATCCATCCATCCATCATCCATCCATCCATCCATCCATCCATCCATCCATCCATCCATCATCCATCCATCCATCCATCCATCCATCCATCCATCATCCATCCATCCATCATCCATCCATCATCCATCCATCCATCCATCCATCCATCCATCCATCCATCCACCCATCCATCCATCCATCCATCCATCATCCATCCATCCATCCATCCATCCATCCATCCATCCATCCATCCATCCATCCATCATCCATCCATCCATCATCCATCCATCATCCATCCATCCATCATCCATCCATCCATCCATCCATCCATCCATCCATCCATCCATCCATCATCCATCCATCCATCATCCATCCATCCATCCATCATCCATCCATCCATCCATCCATCCATCCATCCATCCATCATCCATCCATCCATCCATCCATCCATCCACCCATCCATCCATCATCCATCCATCCATCCATCCATCCATCCATCCATCCATCCATCCATCCATCCATCCATCCATCATCCATCCATCCATCCATCATCCATCCATCCCCTCACACCAGGATCCCTCCTCCTGGGGCAGCCCCTCAGCTCTGGCCCAGGCAGAGCCCCTGGCAGGGCCTGGGTTTGGGGCCAGCCCTGGGGAGCACAGGAGACAGAACCTGGGGGTGCCCCGTGCTCTCAGCTGGGACCCCATCCAGGCCACCCGGCAGTGACAGAATTGGCAGGACAGTTCAGCCTGTGTCTAATGGGATTTGCCAGAGGTCTCCCTGCATTGCTCAGCACCAGGAAGGAAAAAAAAAAAGCCCTCTAAAACAACCCATAAAACTTCTGTGTGAGGAGGAATGTGGGTTTTCTTCTTCAATATTGCAGTTTCTTGGTGGGGACTACACATGATTCAAAGCATCATGTCCAAGGTAAAGCTGGTTGAGCATTCCCCAGAAAAGGAATTCTGTTGGGTTGCTCCAATCAGAATGTTTCAGAAGAACATAATGCTTTGGGTTCCTTTTCTGTCAGAAGTGCTTTCCTGCTGCACACTGGATTTTCCAGAGGACACGTCCCAGACACACAGCTCCATCCCAGGAGCAGGACAAGTCCTGCTGTCCATGCAGCCAGGCAGCTCCAGGCAGGTCCCTGTGCCCACAGCCCAGTTCCTGCTGGGACTGAGGGCTCAGCTGATGCCATGTGGGACCCCGTGGCAGGATGTGGCTGCACGTCCCTTGCTGGGCCCTTTGTTGTGGTGGCTGCTTCAATGCATTAATCTTCTCCAGCCAACTGTATCTTGCATTATCAATTTCTCATTAACATATCCCCTTTTTCCTGAGTGTTGGGGTTGTTTTTTTAATGCAAGGATTAGTGCAGCTGTGTCTCATCAGACCTCTTGTGTCTTTTTCTGGGACTTTGTAAGGGACCCTGATTAAAGACTCTCTCAGCTGTTGTTCTCTTCTGCATTTTTCCTTCTATGTTGCCACTGAATAGTAAGAATTTCATTGTTCCCTTTTATAATTATGTTAGTGCTTGGGCACTTTAAAGGAAAAGAAAAGTATTTTTTACTGAATCCTTCCTTCCCTTCTCACCATCCCCCCTTCACATTTTGGAAATGCACAGCATGGTTTCAGAAGCCTCAGCAGACGAAGTGGTTCTGGGTTCTCCATGAACATCTGCTGATCTCATTGTTTTCACAGATTAATCCTCCCTAATTGAGCTGTAGCTTTGAACAGAGCCTCCATTCACAAGGAACGAGCTGCCCACCTCTCACTGTGCTGCCTTTTCTGTCTGTAGGTGCAAGTAAAGACAAGCTTACCAAAAAATCATAAAATTAAAGCCATTAGAGTGACCATTACTGAATAAACCTACTGGCCAGGTCGATGAAATGCAACCTGAAGAAAAGCCATCTAAAAAGTCTGAAAATCCTCCTATTCTTAGCAAAAACTATCCTTAGTTTGATTTTTAACTGACTTGTTGACTTATAGCCTTCTCCTGCTGAATACAGTTATCCAATAAACAGAAGGTAGTGGCCATACAATAGACTTTTAAAGCTATATATTTATGGATATGTACATTTTTCTTAAATGGCATTTTCATATTGAACTAGCCCTCCAAATTCAGGAATTTTGTGCAGTGGTGTTTTTAAAACCTCAGAAGCAGTTTAGGGGTCTTTGTCCTTTATATGCACAGACTATCTGGATTGCTCCTGAGAACCACATAACAAAACTTCCCCTTTTTTGTGACTACTTGTAAAACACAGATATTTTAATTCAATGTCACCACATAATACTTTATAACTTCAGGAAAGAAAATTAGGAAATATATTTGTAATACAAACTGCTAACTACTTTCAGCTGGCAACACTGTGTCCTTGCATGAAAATCATCCTATTACATTCCATGACTGTGCATGAAATGTAAAGCTCACAGCTCCTATAAGAGACAAAAGGTGGAAAAAAATAAATACCAAAATGATTTGTGTTGCCACAAGAAATAAGGCTAACATTTGCTTTCCTTGATCCTTCTGCTCCCCTCTCTACTACAAGGTAGAATGCAAAATTTTATGTAGTCTTGCAGATATTTCTATTTGCCCAACCTCTCAGAAAGACTGGATGATTCCTAGAAAAGCATTTTAATTTGATAAACCCAAGAACAGGAGATTGAAGGAGATCATGTAAAGAGGGCTAAAAACAGGGTTCATTTTTATTTCAGGGATGAGAACGTGTTAATGTCAATGAGCAGTTAACAGTGCATCTGGCCCTATACAGAAATAACAGTTCCGCAGAACTCTAGCCAGGAATTGTATCAATTATGTAGGATCTGAACGTGAATGGAAGGCAAGGAACAGATTTCCAGTGCTCTGGAGTGCTCACAGTGTAACATCGCACTTGCTGCTTCCTTCCACCCTGCTGGCCAAATGTCATCCTCGGGAGTGTGGGAAATATCTGAATGAACTTGGGCACCACCTGAAGAGTTCAGCTTATCCACACTGACATGATTTGCTCTTTTGATGCACACAAAAAATCTCCCCAGAAGAATTTGGCAGCTGATTTGAGCAAGATAATGATTTATTTACTTATCTTTAACAGGTTAAAAAATCCCTTTAACACACAAAGTTTTCATTGGAAATTTCTCCTTTGCACATACCAAACAAGAAATTCTCCTTGCAAATGGACAGTGATGCACCAGTGTTCTGAAACACATAAAAGAAACCACCACCGAAACAAGAGATGGTTTATCCGGGAGAAAAGGTGGGAGCTGTGATGTGCTCTGTTCCTGGAAACAGCGAGCCAAGAACAAAATGCCAATGGAAAATAATTTTATTCATGGCCCTTCCAACATCCAGCCCTTCTTAGTACACTTGGATTCATATTTTCCTTCATTTTGCACTAAATAATTACCCTGTGGGCCACCTATTGCCCTTGGTGTCGGAGGGAGTGGTGTGCCCAAACTGAGGACAATCTATTGCTCCTCAGATCTACAGCTGTTTTTTTTTCCAGCTATTTCTGAGGCTTGGCCATAAATTCATGGGAAAAAACCTTGAAATTTACTATCTTGTCCTGAGATACCTGTGAAATGTTTGATAGTTTTTACAATTCATAAAGTAAAATAGGGATGATTTACAGCACTCTGCAATGGCTGGTGACAGCCAAGGACACCCACAGCACACTGCTCCTGTGGCACAGGCCAGAAAAAATGCTGCAGGTCCTCCTGAAAGGGAGCCCAGCCCTCCTGAAAGGGAGCACAGCCCTCCTGAAAGGGAGCACAGCCCTTCCAGAGAGGGATCCCAGCCTGTCCAGAAAGGATCCCAGCCCTCCTGAAAGGGATCCCAGCCTGTCCAGAAAAGGATCCCAGCCTGTCCATAAAGGGATCCCAGCCCTTCCAGAGAGGGATCCCAGCCTGTCCATAAAGGGAGCCCAGCCCTCCCAGCGCCCCTGTGGCTGTGGGAGCCGTCCCTGGAGGTGGGGATGGGGTTTAACATCGTGGTTATTCCTCTCCCTGCTCCTCACAGCCCCTGGAGCTGGCAGGCTGGGCACAAGTCAAGGATTTGCCTCCTGTTCCCCCATCCTCCTGGGGACCAGCACAAGGGCTCACAAACTGGGCTGGAGCTGCAGTGTGAGGCTTTTCCTGAGATTCCCCTCCTGCTGCTGCTGCTGGTAAATCCCAATTCACTGCTCAGCCCAGGGAAAGGGACTCTGTTGGGAGCAGGAACATCCCAGATTCCCCCATCCATGTCACAGGGGCTGTAAAATCCCTACACCTACTGCCTGCTGCAAGCTGCATTTCTCTCCTGACCTGAGAATGAAGTGCCTGCTCTTTCCCTGCAGAAACAGTTTTTGTGAGGGACCAGTGGACAGCTATAACTCAGGTTTCATTAGATCCAAACTGCCACAGCCCAGCACCCTCACCTTATTTATGGCACCAGGGGAATAAACTCCCTTGCCATCCTGCCATGGCTCTGCCCCCAGGCTGGGCAGGCATTTCCCAGCTACCAGGAGCAAGAGAGGCTGATCCAGCCAGAGACTGAGTGGGCTCCTCTTTCTGTGCTGTGTAGCTGGGAAAGAGGAACAAAGCAGGGCCATTTTTCCAAAGGTTTTGGGAATCTGGCTGCCCATAACGGCAAAGGAAGCAGCTGCAGGGAGTTCCTCCTGCTTCCTGAGGGATCCCAGGGAATCCCTTGGCAGGGTCACATCTGGAGCAATGACCAGTCCTACCTTAGGCAAAATATTTTCACCTGCTGTTCACTGCACACACTTCCTGTCAGCCATATTATATTATATTATATTATATTATATTATATTATATTATATTAATTATATTTTTTTTTTTAGGCTGTGCATACCCCAATGTCTTCAGGACCCCACTCTTTCCTCGAAGCAGCTATTTCCAACCTGATGAAGAAATGCTACATTTAAACTCCTCCAGGGGAACTTATTAAAAGAATTTCATTTCAGACACAAACCACAAAATTGTTACAAATAATTTCATGTAGTTTACAAAGCCAGTGACAAGCCTGTGCTTTGAGAACTGAATTCATCCCAGGACCTAAATAAGGTTGAGTTTTCAGCAAACAGATTTGGCAGTGGCAGTCACAGCTGCCCCAGGAGCTGCAGGTCACCCCCCCAACCACACCAGGTGAGCAACAATTCTTTCTGTTCCCTGCCTTCCTTGGCTCGAGGAAGGAAGGATAAAGGGTTTTGAATGACCACCTAAAATTTATTTTATCCAAGATTATCACCTCTACATGCAAAAGGGATTTCCAGTCCCAAGAGCAGAACTGCCACATGCCAGTGTTAGCTCACTCCAGACAAAGAGAGCTGCCCAATGTTTCCTCTCTGTTTCTCCATTTGTAAAAAAAATAAAATAAAACAGTGAAACAAACAACCTTCACTTAAAGCCCTCCCTCCAATTAAGCAATGCAAGGGTTAAACAGATAATATTTTAGTGAGCTTTGAAAACAATGTCTGAGGATCTAATGCTCTCTCTCCTCGACAGATGGCTCAGAAGAAATCTGGGAAGCCTTACCCATGGAAAAAATCACTAGCCTTAAGAACAATTCATATAACATATCTGAACACATGGCTGCCTTTCAACACTTATGCTCAAACTGGGAACAGGATTCAAAAGGCACCATCCCTGAGGAGCTTTTTTCTCTGCAAAGATCCCACATCGTGGCTCTTCCCCCCTCTCCTCAGCACAGGTCTGCCACTGTTTACTGAGAGAGGGACTGAAATAAACCCAGCATCTCTATTACCTTGTAAAATGTTGAAATACTGCTTGGTAATTTTACAGATAAGAACTTACTCCCATGAATGAATAGCCCCTAAGTATTATGAGTATTGGCAGAGTAGATGAAGTTTTTTCAACAAAACCAGCTTGGGGGAAAAATGGACATAAAAAATGTCTCAGTTTAGTAGTCAAAATAAAAAAAATAAAAATTGAAGCTTCCTGAAACTAATATTTAATCAAAACTAAATTCAGGTTTACATTTAAACAAAATTATTTCAATATAAACAGCATAAAAATATTTCCATTTAATCTCTTCTTCATTGCTAAATAAAATTCTCTTACAAATTCTCACAAATACAAAGCACCAGTAAGAACAACAGTCTGGGTATTTTCAGTAATCCAAGCCTTATCTTCTAATCACCCTTAAACTTTTCCAGTCTCTGTCCCATGCCCAGGTGTGGTGCAGCCTCCCCCATCCCACCTTGTGTCCCAAACCCCTATGGATCCTTCAGCCCCCTAGAACCCTGGAGCAGCTCTTTGCTATTCACGAGCTGACAGCTGTGTGTCCCCAGGCTGATCTCTGGTGCCCTGAGAGTGTGGGGTGACCCCAGCACAGGTGGCCCTGGCTGCAGATCTCCCCTGTGTGCCCACAAAGCATGGCTGTGCTGCCAGAGCCCAGGCAGCAAACCCTGAGGGACAGGGGGGCCACAGCAGGGCTCCTGCAGCTCCTGTTTGCACACTGTCCTGTGGGCCCATTGTCCTGCACACTGTCCTGTTTGCACACTGTCCTGTTTGCACACTGTCCTGTTTGCACACTGTCCCTGTGGGCACACTGTCCTGTTTGCACACTGTCCTGTTTGCACACTGTCCCTGTGGGCACACTGTCCTGTGGGCACACTGTCCTGTTTGCACACTGTCCCTGTCCCTGTTTGCACACTGTCCCTGTTTGCACACTGTCCCTGTGGGCACACTGTCCTGTGGGCACACTGTCCTGTTTGCACACTGTCCCTGTCCCTGTTTGCACACTGTCCCTGTTTGCACACTGTCCTGTGGGCACACTGTCCCTGTTTGCACACTGTCCTGTGGGCACACTGTCCCTGTGGGCCCATTGTCCTGCCAGGAGGGCCCCGCGCTGCTCCCCGGCCCTGGGGAGCCCCTGCAGGAGCCCCCGGTGTCTGTGCACCATCCCCCCCCCCCCCCCCCCCAGCATGAGGTGACACCTGGGGCGACCCTGCTGAGCCCCCAGTGCCACCATAACCACAGCAGGACCCCCCTGGGACCTGCTGAGTGCCCCACGCCATGGGGCCACCCCAGAGCCCTGTCACAGCCACTGCCACCCCCGAGGGACACCCAGCACTGCTGCAGCTGCGCTCTGCCTCACCTGCACAGCCCTGAACGCCCCTGTGTGCTGCCACACCCATCCCTGTCTCTGTCACACCCATCCCTGTCCCACACACCCATCCCTGCCCCTGTCCCACACACCCATCCCTGTTCCACACCCCCCATCTCTGTCCCTGTCACACACCCATCCCTGTCCCTGTCCCACACCCCATCCCAGTCTCTGTCACACACCCCATCCCAGTCCCTGTCACACACACCCCATCCCAGTCCCTGTCACACCCCATCCCAGTCCCTGTCACACACACCCCATCCCTGCCCCTGTCACACACACCCATCCCTGTTCCACACCCCCCATCTCTGTCCCTGTCACACACCCCATCCCTGTCCCTGTCCCACACCCCATCCCAGTCTCTGTCACACACCCCATCCCTGTCCCTGTCCCACACCCATCCCTGTCTCTGTCACACACCCCATCCCAGTCCCTGTCACACCCCATCCCTGTCCCTGTCCCCCACCCCACTCCTGTCCTGCACACTCTGCCCCGGGTTTGATTTCCCTCATTTCCACCCCCGCAGGGCCTCCCAGAGGCGCTCAGCTCTCGAAGCTCCAGCTCCCAGTCCTGCTGGTTTCTCAGGAATGCTGCTGGAGGGCGGATGAGGGAAGCTCGAGGGGCTCTGCTGCCCTTTCACTCCCACAGCACGCTGTAGCCAGGTGGCTGCACTGCTGCTGGAGGGGACTTTCTTCCAGGCACAAGGAGACCAGGATGTTTGTAGTGATAGCATAGCCAATAAAGCAGGGAGATCTGGCATCAGGAAACTCACAACCTGCACCTTAATAACCCTGCTGTGGACAGAACGCCATGTTCTGGAGCCAAAGTGCACAGGCAGCTGATATAATATCAGATTTATCCTCTTATTATTACTAAAACTGCACTGGGTGACATCCATGTGTTCAGCCTAATGGAGAATTCCCATTCCTTCCCTCACTCTGGCCCACTCCCCACATTTTCTGCCAGTCTTCCCAGCTGTGGCCTAATTAGGATGAACCTGGAGTGCTTGATTTATATTTATTTCCCTCTCTTATCTCTTTTATTCATGGCTTTACCTTTATCAAAGTGTTGCTATCATTTGGAGACTCTCATCAAATCTGGATTTCCTAAGGACCACCTGAAGTGATTTTCAGCTCTTCTCATCACAATGATATGAAAAGCAGAGTCTTTTTGGGGTGATAGCATTTTCTCTGGCTATTGCCTTGTCAGCTAAATTCTTACAGGACAGATTAAAATCTTCAGCTTCCTTTAGAAAAAGGGATGGGATATAAGATTCCTTGAGTGCTTTTTGTGTGTGCCAATGAGTGAAATAATGACAAAGCACCTTCAGCAGAGCTTCACTCCCCTCCTAGAGCCCTCTGAACACGAGGAGGTTCCCTCCCAGCTCTTGGCTGTCCCCAGCATGGTTGATAACAGACCTTGGAGCAGGTGATGATTGTGACAATAAATGACACAAATGATGGATATAAAATAGAGGGACCCCCTCAGTGCCCCTGCTCTTGGCTACAGAGGTCTTTCTTTCCACATCCTGAGCAGCAGCAGTTCCCATTCCCTGGGAGTGAGAACCAGCCCCAGCATCAGCTTCCTCTGGCTGGGCACATTCCCTCCTTCCCCTTCCCTTCCTCCTTGGTCTCCAGCAGCTCAGCATGCTCTGCCACCTCCTTCTTTTCCATATCCTGCCTTCCTAAAAGTTTGTGCTGAGGTAACTGGTTTGAGTCCCCAGGCACTGTGGGGCAGCACAAAGCGAGCCAGGGGAGCTGCAGCTCAGAGGCTGAAGGACAGAGCATCCCTCCCTCGTGTGGTACACACAGAGCTCAATGACAGACAAATATGCATTGTAAATGGACTTCCTCCCTTCTGCTACCCTTGCACAGCATGAGAAAACCCCCCAAGGAACCCATTTACCTCTACTTTGGCACATCCCTGTCACCAAAACCTCTCCAGGCAGCATTTTTCCATGACAAACACCAGTCTGGCCACCATACAGGCCATTTTTCTTATCCAAGGTCCCCTTTTTCTTCTTTTTAGTCCTTCAGTATTGGACTTGTGGCATTTCTGAGTAGCTTGAGGACACAGTCACTTCTCACACAGCAATATTGTAATGGCTGTAGGGCTGAACTGTGTTGGCACCTGGTCTGTCAGCTGGTGCCAGGAAACAGTGACCTGAAAAAACCTCCTCTGTAAACCTCCTACAGGATCAGGGGGGATGGATAAGTCTTCTCTTTTCACTAATTTTTTAACAAAAATAACCAATGGGAAGCATTTAATGCCACAACTCAACCTGCCACATCACGAGCTCATTGCTCCTCATTCTTCAGAGGCTATCAGAAAATCATTCATTTTTCTTGTGGCATTTCCAAGTGAACAAAAGGACCATCACAAAAGAACAATGACAGCATGAAAAGGAGTAGCCAGCATCAAAATTGAATCCCTGGTTTAATTCTGTGAGTCTCATCAAAAGGAATGATCTCTTGTTCCCAGTATTGCTGTTTCTTCAGCCAAAACCAAAGGAAAAGGTCTGGTGTGGCAGCCAGGGGCTGCAGGAACAGAAACCAGACTCTGCTGTGGGCACTCCTAACAACCAACACCTAAAGCAAAGGAAAACACGGGGGCACATAAATCCAGAAAATAAACAATCCCTGGTTGTTCCTCTGACTCTCCCATATTCAGAAAAACACCTCCAGCCTCTCCGTGGGGATTAGGCTGTAGGAGTTCCCCAGTGTAGAACAGGGTATTCTGCACTAATCTGCCTGGGAGGGACATGCAGCTCACATCTCTAATCTGGGGCAAACAATCAGCACTGCACCAAGCAGCAGAGGGGTGCAGGGTGGCTGGGTGAGCAGACATGGCCTTCTAATAAACACAGAGCCAATCTGTGCTTAATGAGTTTAGGGCGACCTCTGAAGTACAAAGTTGCCTCTCAGTGGTCTAGTGCAGATTTCAGTGCAATTAAAAATCTGTAAATCACGGGAAACTCAGAAAAGCACAAATTGCTATGCACAGTCAAAGAACCAGATCCTCTTGTACTAAAAACCACATTGTATTTTACATTTATGTGATTTATTTCATTCCTTAGCCATATCATGAGCCTATAAAAACCTTTTCATTAAATTAATGCTCAGTGTCTCCTTTACCATGATGTGCCTGATTAAAATGCCACTATATAGTTTCCCCCCCTTTCTTAAAGGCCTAATCCCATAATACTTTATAAAGATCTTATGTGGAGATTGAGCTCTTTTTCCCCCAAACCTTTCATCTTATTCAGCTTGATTAGGGTCATGGGGCCAGGCTCATCCCAAGCATAATTCCAGCAGAGTCAAAAGAGTCTCTCCACTGATCAGAGCAGACCACAGAAGCAAACATTTGGTGCCCTACATTTGGCAACACAAAAGGATAATGTTGTATTTATTCCCTTTTCAGTCTGAACCACATTTTGATAAATCATTGGAGATGCTAATGAGTCAGACAGCCTTTTACAAGAGTAAATACTCCAGATATAACACACTCCCCAAATTATCTCCCTGCTCTTCATCCTTTCTCCAAACCTTCCAGCCACTGCAGTGAAGGCTTTGGATGTTTGCTGCTTCAGCTCTCAGGATGGAAATGATCTCCTGCAAGTCATTTGAACCAATCCATCTGAGACTAAGCAGCTGGAATCTCCTTCTGCATTTAAAAGTCAGAATTCATCAGTATCATCTTAAAGATCTTTGTCTCCCTACCAAGCACTCAGCAACTTCACAGTAACTTACACCTGGTTAAAATTGGCCAGTTCTACATGTACCAACTCTGCTAGCTGTAATTTGAAATAAAGTCGCCTAAGGACAAAAGTCACTGAACTATTCAAGATCAACAATCTTGTTTTGGTGGGTTTTTTTTTTTCATTTTCCCACCCAGAAACATTCACAGAGGGCTGTAAATTCTTTCTTGTTTAACAAGGAGGCCTCGTACACCGGGGCTTCACTGAAAATCCATGGCTCTTCCTCATTTGGGATGAAAATGAAAAAAAATGGAAGCTTAAAGGAAGAAGGATAAGAAAACTGTGAAAGTCCTTGGAGCTGCACTGTGTCTGAACTGCAAATATTTATAATTTTTATGTCATCCTATAAAACCTGGACGTTGCAATCCATTCTATTTAACATCCTCTTTTAGGAGGTTGACGGCCCCCATTCACTTCACAAACTCCAGGTTTACTGCTTTCCCATTCTGCTAATAATAAAAAGGTGCCACAGATAATTAAAAACAAACTCAGTTCCAGCACTCATTAAAGAAGAAAATATGAACTTCTGAAAAGCTGTCATATACAATAAAGCAGTGTTATCTGCCTAGAATTACTACATTGATTTCAAATGGATAAGTCTGGAGAACAAAATCCACCAAAATGCAGTTAAATTAATTGCTGTTTTACAAGGGAGAGCTTAAAAATGGAGTAATTAATTGACCTAGTGCTTGTGACAATTTCCCTGTAGTTAACGATCACTCCTGCAGAAGATGAAAAACCAGCCCTGTTTCATTTGAAAAGAGGTGAATCAAATCAGGGCAAAGCAACACTGCCAGTGTTTCTGTGACAGGAGAATTGTACAGGAGAAAACAAAGAATATCCATGAAATGGGATAAATTCCAAACTCACTTTTGTCTTTGCAACTTCACTGCACCCAGCAGCATTATTTCAAATTAGGACTGGGGTTCTCCCAGTGCCCTGACATTGGGAATATTTAGCCCTGGGCTCCCAGTTACCTGGGGTGAAGAACAGTATAATTTGAAATTAATCAAAAAAGTCATTTTAGTAGTGGAAATTCAGAAAAATATATGGGTTTATTCACTATAGGGACATTTTATTTACTTGTTCATCACTCTGAAACAGATTATGCAAAATACCTTGAAACAGGGTTTATTAATGTAGCTGCAATTGCCTGATTTGTCATGCACAGATTCCTAATAATTTAAACTAATTCTAAAAAAAGCCCCAGACAAACAAACCAGAGATTGCACTTATATTCCAAAGACCCCTAGAGCTTGTGAAAATTTCCAGGCACATTTTGTAAGTGCTGCTTGGGATGCACAAAAGGCACAGAGGGAATAGTGGGATCCACTGGGATTTGGGAGGAGGAACATGTGGGTGACAGTGCCCCACAGAAGTAATCAAATAGTGACAAATTATGACCAGAGCACCACTTATGGAAAGGGGCACTGCAACCCTAAATGTGGGGATTTCCATGGCAATGCAGGGTCAGGAAAAGGGGGAAACAGCCCATGCACAGGATGTGGGCACACAAAGCTCCTGGCAGAACAAAGACCTCTGTCCTGTTCCTCCCCTTCCTGGGGATCCCCAACCCTCAGCTGGGAGTTTGGCTGCCCTCAGGATTGACTGATTCTGGAAAATGGGCAGTGACTGCGGTGCAGCTCTTCCTAGGGTGTAATTATTCCAAATCAGCATAAGCTGGGCTGTTCCCTTCCCCCTGTGTTACCCAAACTCCTGCTCACTGCAGGAACTGCTCCCTCACTGTTGCTCCCTGCCCCAGCTCCTCCAGGGTTTCTGTCACTCATGAAGCCTTTGATGGCTCAGAGGAGTTATGTGCCACCTACAAAGTTGGGCATTTCAGTGTCCAATTCAGTCTCCAGTCTTCCCCTTCATCAGGGGAAGAAACAAATCTATTTTTGACTTGTGCCAGAGGGCAGGGCTGGATGGGATATTGGGCATGAGGAATTGTTCCCTGGCAGGGTGGGCAGGCCCTGGCACAGGGTGCCCAGAGCAGCTGGGGCTGCCCCTGGATTCCCTGGCAGTGCCCAAGGCCAGGCTGGACACTGGGGCTGGAGCAGCCTGGGACAGTGGGAGGTGTCCCTGCCATGGCAGGGGTGGCACTGGGTGGGATTTAAGGTCCCTCCCAACCCAAGTCCTTCTGTGATCCTCATCTTGCCTTAGCCAGCCTCTGGCAGCAGGACATGGACTCTTCCCAAACCAAGCACTGACCATTGCAGTCCTTGTTTCATTTACGTTGAGGGCAACTGATTTTTTTATTTTTATTCAACTTTTGGTGCATAAACTCACAGCCTTTTAAAAATGTCCACTGAATCCTTTTCATTGTTATCCCTTATGGAGATCTTCACCCAACTCCAGCAGCCGCAGCAGAGAATTTCCCCCAACAGAAGAAAACCTTATCCTAACAGAGCACATTTATTGCTGTGCTCAGTGATTTCATCCTGTAGGTCAACCCCTCACCTCCCCAGGGGCTGAAGTTGTGCTGATCAGTCCTTTGTCCCTCTCTGGGACCCCTCCTCGAGCCTTGCCTTGGAGCCTCAATGTGAGTTCCAAAAATATTAGGACTGGGATCAACATGGATGGCAATTCTGGTTTGGAGACAGCTTTGACAGAAAATTCCAGAAATACAGCCTTTGTAAAAATGCCTTCTCATATTTGTGAAAGAAAGTAGGAGCAGACTAATCTTTGTTTAATGTGATTTTTCTTAAAATTTATAAGCACCAAAAGATCTCAGATCAAAAGTGGACCCTAATTCAGAATGCAAATCTCACAGGTATGAGAAAAAATTCAAGGTGTGAACA
Source organism: Calcarius lapponicus (assembly GCA_039654755.1). Taxonomy (NCBI): domain Eukaryota; kingdom Metazoa; phylum Chordata; class Aves; order Passeriformes; family Fringillidae; genus Calcarius; species Calcarius lapponicus. Next base: position 21,084,717 of record CM077474.1, on the reverse strand, counting down.
TCTTATAAATGTGGTGGAAACTCTCTACAGGTTTTGTAGGTTCACCACTTAAAAATACTTCTATTTCTATGAACAAGGTCATTGGAAATTCTCCCAGTTTCTATAAGTCTTTTTAGTGCTGTGTCAAGGATTTTGATGACATCCTGATTCAGTGTTCAAGAGATAGCAGTGTGTGATTTTTTCTGTAATGTAATTCAATATATTTGACTACTAGCAACTCATTAAAATAAAATATCATCAAAGTCTCTTAAAATAAGTGTAATTTGGGGGTCTTGGTAGATGTTTTGGGGTTTATTGATTTTGATTTTTAAAAAATTTGAAGTCCACAAATATGTGAAAAAATGTATGAAAACATCCCAAAGTACACTAGGACTTCTATTTTCATGTTTGAATATTCTGTAATTCATTCCTCCCTTCCACATTCATTTATGAAACTATGCCAGTGGATTTTACGTGAAGAGAGATATCACAATATCTGGATACAGTGATGCTTTTTGGTGGGCAATGGTTGGGGAATATTCAGCACCAGATCAGATCATTCAATCAAACACAAACCTCAGAGGTTGCTCCAGCTCAGGATTAATTGCACCCACTCGAGGCAGACAAAATATAATTTTGGCATTGCTTCTGACAGATGAAAATAAAACAAACACTAAGGATCAGCTTGCAGCTAACAATATGCAAAATTAAAGAATATAACAATTTTAAACTTTTATGGGAGCGCTGATTAGCTTTTGTTCTAAAAGCTGCAAAGAGATTTTGCTGTTAATCTCGTTACTGATACACCCAGCACAGAGAAGCAGGAGCCTCAGGAGCCTCCCTCACCCAGGATCACAGACACTGCATCAGTGCTGCCTGGCAAAAATGCCTTTTGTTTTAATTGGCCAGAAGTAGAACAGTAAGAAACTCAAATTATCTCTAAAGGCATCAATGACTGTGTAAGCTGATTATAATAGTGTGTCCTATGCATTTTCCATTTGAAGGTTAAATTCTCAATTAATTTTTCAGCTTGTTGCCATCTCAGCTGAGTGTGGTTGCTAATTGCAGTGAAACAATAGTTTCCAAAAGCTTTGAATTCATGTGCTGGATTTCAGACACAGCCAGATATCCCTGAGAGTGCTGCAGCACAAACCAGAACCACTGCAAAAACCCCAAATTCAAACACTAACACAACTCCTCAGATTAATATTTTAATTTTTAAAAAATTCTGGAAATGTAAAGATTTATTATTCTTGGTAATGTTTATCCCGCATTTTCAGGCTCATTTAGTTTTTTCTCTTGAAAGTGAAAAGCTTCAATTGCCAACATCTAAAATACTCTTAAACCTAACATCTTAAATATTCTTAAACCAAACATCTTATGTACTCTTCCATAAAATGTGTAGAGAATAAAGAGAATGCACAAATAACATTTCAAAGTTGAGTACCTGAATGAATTTTATCTACAATAATAGGCTTAAAAATCTAATCTACTGTAAACCCAGACTTAATGAGCATCCTACCTATGAAGAATATTCCAGAACATAATTTTCTTTGTTAAAAGCCTTTTAATCACTGCCTACTGCACCTTTCACAGTTTTGTGCCAGTGAGCATCAAAATGGGTGGTATTTCTTCTCTTGGCAATAATTTCTTCTTTCTCTTTGTATTACAAAATTCCAAGTACCCATAAAAATATTTATATTCTCTACAGAGTCCAACTCCTTCTCACCCCACATATCATCCAGGGCAGAAGCAGCTCTGGACCATGAGAACTCCAGGGTTGTTCTGTCCCTCTCTGAAGTTTTGCTGAGCCTGAATAAATACTTCATTTGGTTCATAAATGTCAACAGGGAGCAGTGACAAAACAGCTTCAAACCTGATGTTATCCTAGGGAGAAAGATTATTTTTGAGAAAGCACAAATTCTGATGGAGCCCTCCCTTCTGAGGCTGGAGCCCAGAAGAAAAGCAGCCAACTTAATTCAAATATCTTACTAAAGCCAAAAAATAACATTTCCATGGTAGCACAACTAAATTCTTTTATAAGCTACAGGTACAAGTGAGGCAGCTTGGAATTTTGTCTTTTATCAACCAAAGGAAACAGTGACAGAGGTGAGGCCCAAGAATCCAAGAGCAGCATCTGGCCCAGGTGAGCCAGGCTGGTCCTGCAGCTCCAGAGCTCCCAGCAATGCTCACCGACCCCACCTGCAGAGAGCTGCAGCCCCTGAAATGGACTCTGTCTACTTTTACATCAAATTACAGGCAAACAAAACAATTTTAATATACTGAAGTACATTTCTCACCAGCTCCCCAGAGCACAGGAGCAGAACTCTGAAATCACCTCCCAAAGGGATCCTGAGCCAGTAAAACAGGTAAACTGAGGCACAGAAGGCCTGGAGGGATTTGGGGTGGACCAGGATGGAAAGCTCTGCCTGAGGGTGGGGACTCCCAAGTTCCAAAGGTTCATTCCAGCCCAAAATTTGTCCCCTCTGTCCCCTGGGCACCGAGGCAGCCAAACCTCCACACACACCCACCCCAACCACCACTTCCAGTGGACATAAGGAAATTACAGCTAAAAAATATCCAATAAATGAATGTGTAGAGAGTTGTTAATTAACCTAGGGACCCTTCAGCTATGCTGCATTTTTTGAGAGGAGTTGGGGGCTTTTTTAGATTCTGAACTACATAATTTCCTTACATTTAGACAATGTGCACCAAATTCTGTTGCTAAGTGTTAATGAAGACATTCACACTTTTTTGAAGATGACATCTTTATTATTCCTTTATTTACTCAAATACAGTGATGAGGCAAAAATAAAAAACATAATCACAAGTAAAGAGTACAAAAGAAAGAGGAAAAACTCTAGGAGATAAAAAACCATTTAAAAGATTGCAAGGCAGGAAGAATGGGAAAAATTACCTAAAAATACTATATCACATGAGGTAAATTTTATATCCATAGGTGGATGAAAGTTTTTGATTTCACATCACCTAAGGATTGAGTTTGCTCTTGCAACCCACCTGCTCTCCTGTATAGCTGTGGAAAGGCTCCTCAATGTCAGGCCATTAATCTTGTGACCCTTAAAACATTTCTTGGTTTAAAACTGTGAAGAAAGACCTTCACTCAAGCACAGTTGCAATCAATGGAGAAAACATTAATCACCTGAGAAGTGGTGTTCTGAGACTCGTGAAATTGAAATGAATCACAATATGAAAAAATGCAATTATTTTTGAGGGCTTTGTTTTGTTAACATTCACTCACTCAATCTGCTCTCCCTGCTCGTGTGTTTTGGGGGAGGGAGGGGTTCCAGGGCTGGTTTGGGGCTGCTGCCTGCTCCCTCCATCCTGCCCTGCACAATTCCCTCTTCCCACCCTTATCTCCCCTCCCAGCACCTCAGCTCCATCCCACACACAAACAAGCCTGGATTTCCCCGTGGCACACCAGGATGATTATCTGTCCTTCTGTGAGTGATTTTTTTTTTGTTTGAAGAGGCTCTGCTTTCCTCAGAGACCCACTAAGACAAGCATTCAACCTTGGAATAAATAAAGAATTCACTTGCTGACTATTTATTGACCTATTAGCTTTGAAAGGCTTGTTTATCTAATCGGTCTGGATCCTGCAAAGGACTCCATAAATTGGTGTTCAGAGGAATGTGCCAGTGAACCAGTTGGCAAGTACAGTTTGGGACAAGAGTAAAAGCCAGCTGATGATTTCTGAGGGAGCAAAGCAGCTCAGGCTGGGCAGAAAATCAGCATTGACTTCCCAGCAGCCAGACCTGAGCGTAACATGGGACATCAGTCAAGTGCATCACTGAGTCTGGATAGCTGGATAAATATGGGCTGCCAGAGCTACACAGATGTGATGGCCCTGACAGACATCTATTTGAAAACCACTTGCAGAAAATGTTCAGATTTTTACCAGTGGCACCGATGGTAAATAACACAAAAGTTCTGTGCAAAGGGAGAGCTCAGTTATTTTGAACAAAGTATTGCTTTACATCCCAGTAGGTCATTAAGCCTTGCTTTACATCCCAGTAAGTCACAAACTTGTTGGTCCAAGGAAGGTGTTGGGTTTTGTCTGGAGCAGAACCATCAGGCCATAGTCAGAAAGGAGAATTTCTGATTTCTGTTGTTGGGAAAATGTGACGAGTTCCTGGCTCCCTTCCCTGTGAGAGCCATCATCCTGGTTCCTGACAGACAGACAGACAGGGCTTTCCTGCCAGCTTTCCCTGGGGCTCCCAGCCCCACAGGGGATTTCAGTGGGCACAGCCCATCCCTACCAAATTTCCAGGAGTTCTGCCCACAGGGATCTCCTGGCAGCCCCCAGGAGCAGCTCAGCAGCTCTGGCAGGAGCTTCCCAGGAGCTTCTCAGGACTCCCTGAGTGAACAGCAAACCCTGCCTGGGCCTGAGGAGCACAGGAGAATTTCCTTGGCCAGGAAATAAACACCTCTGAAGAAATGCATGGATTGCAAAGACAGACTGAGCAAATGATGCCCTCAGCTGGAAGCTCTAAGGGCTGCTGGCCAGCACAGTGGCACCAAATTTCCAGGGGGGGAGGTACAGGAATCTCTTGTCAGAATCCTGAGCTCTCAAAGGCAGCAGAGCTGTGGCTGTGGCCACCTGCAGCACCCCTCCAACCCCAAAGCAGCAAAGAAGCAAAATAAACAACAACAACAACAAAAGGAAAGAAATTATTTCTGTCACTATTGAATTAGTCTGCCCACAGACCTGGGATAACCTGAATTCCCCAGGAAGACAAGAAGATCTTTGGAACAAGATGAAACTTCAGCCAAATGCCAGAAAACTGTGGTGACAGCACCAAGGCCAGAAACCCCTTCAGCCCCCCAGGCACAGGAGCTGTGGGGGAGGCTGGGCTGGTTTTGGGAGGGTTTGTCCCCTCCCACTGTAGGACTTTAAACTGATTGCACCAAAACAAACATTACAGCTGGCTTAATTCTGAAAGCCAAAAATGGAGACTACCATAAATGGTGAACTTAGAAAGGATAAATTAGGAGTGAATGTTCTTTGCTGTCTAGTAGAAAAATTGAAATTTGATGACAAACATGGCAAACACCTTGCACTGGAACAAAATTCATTAATTTGGGGGGGTTTGGAGCGTTAAAAGTGGCTTTTAAAGCAGTTTTGGTGTATGTAACGCTCATTTGCCTGAAGATCTCAGGTTCTACATGGAAGATTTCAATGAAAATGTAAAAATATATAATTTTGTTCGTTCTCCTCCTGGCAAGGCCTTCTACCACACAGGGACTAAACTTCCCCTCTGCTACAAAATTAACAAAAAAAAAAACTCCAGCTGAATGCTGCAGTCATTTTTCATCCTAATCTTCTGTGCAGAACTTTCCTCATGGCTCAGACTCCAGGGTGTCAATTGGAAACCCTCCTCTCTAAACAGCCTTTGTTTAATGGGACAGAAATCTGACTGTGAGCTCCAAACACAGCCCCTGTTCTGCTCTGCAACAGATGTTGTCACCTGATGCTTTTGAAAGCCATTAATTTAAAAATATTTAGATTACATTTCTTTAGAAGAGACAAATTAGCACACATGCAGCTATAGAAATACTTTTGCTATAGACATCAAAGCAGTATTTGCAAAATAATGTACATATTTGTCCTTATTTTTTGGTAAACATCCCTTTTTTTTTTTTTAGGTAGTGCTCAATAAATTCTTACCCTCCTGTGGCTGTACTGCAAATCCCTCCCTTTCATTCAAGGTCTGTGTACTAACCTGGATATTGCTGTCAGAGCTTACCAGGGATTTATAGAAGGCCACATTACATTGCTACAGAGCTGCAGTTTCTAATTTCATTTACACATCACAAAGTCCCCCGTGCTAAAGAGCAGCAGAGAGAACTAGAGGCCAAATCTGGTCACTGAACTAAATGTTTATCTTCTGCTAATTATTTTCAAATGACATGTAATGGAAATAATTTATTTGTTGGCCTATTTTTGTCTCATTAGCAACACTTGTAATTTCAATTAGGTTAATTAAGTAAAGTTCCACCAGCCAGGCAGCCTCAATCTTTTATTCCTTGCAAATGTTGCTCCTTCTCTGACGAGTCAAGCAGAGTTTTGTTGTTGGGGTGGTGACAGTTGTTTTGTTAAACAGAGGAATTTGCTAAAGCCTGCTGGGGCCAATTCAGCCATCAAATGAGAAATGCAATTGAGAAGAAGGAAAAGGTAAAAGGTGTGAGGAGAAGAAAACCACAGGAGAAGAAATGATGCAAGGGGTCACCAAAGAGAGGAAATTGCTCATGGTGGTTCCGCTGGGAGAGGGATGCTGGGTCTTACATGAACCAAAAACTAACTTTTTAGCAAGACATTTTGTTTAAATTGAGGGCAGACTGGAACCTGCAGCACAATCAATTCCAGCTCTGACTTGAAAAAGAAAAAAAAAACCTTTCATTCTTTTAATTTCCTTTTCTGAATAATTTACAGCGCTGACATGTTTTGCCCTCTGAATTTGTTACTCAAGTCCCGTTTGGGAAGAATTGCCACTGCATGGGGAGGCACCAAAGATCAGCTGGAAAGAGAAGCCAGGGGCTGCTTTAGGCTGCAGGTTCCAAACCTCAGCTGCAGAGCAGAACAAAGATCCCACTGCTGCCCACAGAGCTGGGGAAGCTCAGTGTTGCTTTGATGTGTGACATTATTGCACATACACACCATGAGTAGCAAACACAAAAACAAAAAGAAAGAGCAATAATACTTAGATCGTGAGTAGTTCCTTTGTTTAGAGGTTTTTTTCAGACTGATACCTGGTATAACAGGGATTTCACCAAAGCCACCTTCAAACAGGGATTAAAGCAGCAAAGTCTATTTGTGTGCAGCTCTATAATGAGTGTACAGCAGCAGTTTATGCTTTTTAAGGTCATACTTTCACACTGGAAACCCTACAGCAGATCTGACAGGTTCATGTGATTAAAGCAGAATAATAAGGATAATAATTTAAAAAATAATAGCCTATGCACTACTCTGGATGAGTGCAAAAATTTAGTCTTGAACACAAGCCCTGCACACTGTTACAAAAGTCCTTGTTAAAGAGGTTAAAGATATTAAAGTGTATTTCAAGAACTGCTTATTGACCGGCTTCCACAATACACCCAATTCTGTACAACTCTGCACAAGTACATCTAAAACAAATTTTACTTCTGAAGAAAATATTGGAACAAAGAAGCACTTATTCCTTTGGCTCTTTTCTTCCACTGTGAAAGCTGTAGCCATGCAAATATCCAGCTGCCTTTATTTTTAATAAGCACTTACATGCGGATAACTTGGTACTGCTGAGAAACTTCAAACTGCTCTTGGAACAGATGGAAGCTTTACAGTACCTGAACATTGCTAAATACTGTTCTTAATACTGATCTGAATTTTAATTCTTATTTTCATACCAACCACATAAACCTGAATTAATTCTATTCTACTCAGTGACAAATTACCAGGCCAGCATTCTGCTTTTATTTATCTTGAGTTTTTTATCCATTTCAAAATTGACAAACCTCCACTGAAGACTATGCTTGTCTAAGACATGGATGATTTAACAAAATAAATAATAAGAACTGATATTTTATCTTAGCAGCTCCTGAAAATTTTCTAAACATTCTTAGGATGAGAAATCAATTCCATTTTCATCACCTCATCTTGAAGCATAAGAGCATCACAGTACAGTTATTTGCTTTCTTAGTGGTATTTTCTCTTCTGTCACAGTGTTGTGGTGAGTTCAGACATTCAGGAATAAGGAATTTTAAATCCAGAGGAAAATCAGTGATAAAGTTGTGGTGAGGAGGGATATTCTGGAAACATCCCATCCTCCACACAGAGCCTCAGCACTGTGGGTGCATCTCAGCAGGACAGGATGGCAGTGGATAATCCTTTCCTATCCTTTCCTTGGGATCCATTCCAAATTTACAATATCATGTAACTCAGCTTGGAGCAGACCTGTAGCCCTGGGGATTATCTCAAGGGATTTGATTGAAATTCACTTTTCTAGAGAAACTCCTCAGCATTCTTTGGGAACCAAACATAAGCCAGCCTTATTTCCCACACCCCTCCCCTTGTATTTCTCTGTGCTCCTAATAGTCTGGCATTAAATGCTCTACAAAGGAGGAATAGTGACCTAGACATGGCATTTTTAATTTTGCTAATGCTCAGTCCCAGCCCCAAAGACCAAACATGCTTTATTTGATGCCACTGTACCCTCACTGAGCTTTTCCAAGGACTGTGCCCTGCAGAATATAATGGACGTCTAACACATGTGTTAGAAATGTAGAAAATTCCAGGATTTTTCCTCTGTGCTTTGTGGAAACCATATTCCAGCATGGGGGGAAAGGACTGTGGGTGTTATCCTTCCTTACCCCCTGTTTTCAGTGCAACATGGAGTGGTTTCATAGGTGAATTAATGCACTGTTCCTCCCCTTTGACAAAAGCAGAGCAGTCATTTAACAAACAAACAATGTGCCAGTACTTGTGAAACAGAGCTGCCTATTGTACCTGCAAAACAAGCATGATAAAAACCAATTCTCCCCTAAAAATATCCTAAAATGCATCATTTCTCTATTTTCAAGTAATTCTAGCCCTGACTACAAATACAGGGACCAAATATTTATGTCACACAAAATATCAGAGGACATTTATTCCTTAAACTGATGCTGGCTGGTTCAGGAGAGTCTTGGCTCTGCTAAAAATCTGAAATTAAGTTAGGCCCTACAAAAGCTTGGAGCAGCTGATAAGGATGTAGATAAACACACAAATAAAAAACCAACAAATGCTGAGCCTCAGCTCAAAAGTTCCAAGGATATTTGAGCATCTCATTTAGCTATAAATTTAGATTTTTAGCTCGTTCTTTCACTCTGCTTTGCTGGTCTCTCCCTTTCAACAGCAGATGGCTCAAACACAACTCCTGAGTCCTGTTGTCACTTGTTCACCTGACCTCAGAGACCTCTGAAATGACTGCAGGAAAAACCCTTTGGCCTTTATTAAAGTGGTCTGAAATCTGCACATGAGCAGAGGTTAATCAATATTTTTCTTCAGCCCATGCATTAAAATAGCCATTTCTTGCTCTCCTTTATCAAATATTGACACACAAATACTTCCAGCCAGAGATGCTCCTCAGGATGCCTCGGGGTTGATTCACTCAATATTCCTTTTGGTAAGAAATATTTCAGTGGAATGCTTATTATCTTAGGATAATTAGGAATTTCAATTATTTTGATAATAGAAATTTTAATTATTTTCATAAGAATTAGATTTCCTTTGAATGGCACCTGAACAAAGTAGGTTTGGATTTGTTATATTTATGACTCCTTAAAGGTTTTATTCTCATGTCAATAAGGCTTAAAACTTTCCCATTATCTGGTGTTCTGACACTGAACTTCTGAAAAATGTTAAATGGTTTTAACAATGCCAAATAAATGCATTTTCACAAAAACATACACAAAAGCAGTAATTTTTAATGGTATTATTATGTAAAAACATCACACTACTCATCAACATTTTAAGAGCTCATTGAAATAATGAAGTGGCTCCAGTTATTTCCATTAAAAGGTTTATAAATAATATCTGCTGTTTGGTGCATTAGGAGAGCATAGCTGGGTAATAATTGAAATGTCAATACATCTTACATGATGAAAGTTTCTACTTCTGAAAGCAGCATCTGCCTTCCTGTAGGGAGGACATGGAATTCCCACCTCGTGCTCCTTTCCACTGCTCCTGCCTTGAACAGTGGAGCAAAGCAGTTTTTGCCATTCCCCATCAATTGTTTCTCTATTAAAGAAAACCCCATGCAAGGAAAAAAATAACTATTTCCCGCTCACTCACATAAATACAGTCTCTTTAAAGACACACACAACCTTAGAGCCCTTCTGCCTGATTTTTCTTCCCTTTTTCATTTTGACTCAATGGCAATCTAAGCAAGGGGGAGCAAACACAGCAAAGATAACTCAGACATGAAGCTGCTCCAACAGCATAATAAGAAATGATGAAGTGTCAGGTCCATCACCTCTATTGTTGTGAGCAGGCTCCTCATTATGCTGAAATCTCTCCTTACAAAGAGTTTTCAGTTACATAACAGGATTTTTCATGAGCACTTTAGGAGCTGACATTGTGGAGGAAAAGAGGATTTTTCAGAGGCTGCTGTCTCTGGCTGTTCCATGATGCACCTTCTCATTTTCATTGAGCACATTCTCCTTCAGAGTCCCTTGGAACCTTGTGGAATCTTACTGGTTATGGAACTGGAATGGTGATAGTTTTCTGTCAGAGACCCAGAGATAAATAAAAACTCTGGGATGGAATTTTCCCCAGCAAATCTGAGAGAGTGGGAAAGAAAAGAAGTTTAATGCCACACACAAGCTGCCTTGCTGTCCCATCAGCGTCCTTCTGCTCCCAGCTGAGTGGTGAAGGTTTTTATGGTAAAAGCACATTGACCTTCATCCTCCTCAGCTCCTCCTCTTTGCCCAGCTGACCCAAAGCTCTGTGTGCTGCTACTGAAGGGTCTATGGATTCCTGGTTTTCACCCCTTTCTCCTGGAGCCAAACCCCTCAGGTGCTGATCAGTCAGAGGATGTCCTGCAGGAAAGACAGTGAGAGATTTTTGCTGTGAAAATCAGGTCTGATTGAAGTCTTCTTCAGTCTCAGCCATGCTGAGCAGATAAGGGCATTTTGCTCCCTGAAAACTGATGAGATTTTTCAAAATATGCCAAAATGAAGTACCCTGTGTTTTTTTGATACCTAATCAAAGTCGCACATCAAAGTTTGTAAAGGAGATGAATGCATAAGGAGGAGAAAGAGGGTTTATTATTTAATAGAGTCTCTTAAGTCTCTTAAGTCTTTCTCTACATCAGAATCTGTCAGATGGTTTTAAAAAGGAGATCTTACAAGGCCGATGTCCTGATCAAAATTTCAGAATGCCATTTAAACATGAATGTCTGCAATGGCACAACACAGAGACCACACAGGTTCATTTATTTGCTATTACTGCACTTCTGTTCTCTGAGTGGGATTCATAACATGAAAAGACACAACTGAAAAATTCATCAGGACCCAGCACACTGGTGTGAGTCCAGTCCTCACTGCTGTTGATAAGACAAAAATTTGGTTTCAAGTATTCTTATGCAAATTTCCTCTGCATCAAAGAGTTTTCAATGAATGTAAATCTGGCACTGCTATCAGTATGAGTGGCCTGAAATGGATCTTCCCCACCTAGGAAACAGATGGCACCACAATGGCACGGATGGAAATGGAGAAGGAAGGAAAACAAGAAGAAAGTAAAAGAGATTTGGGTAGAAAACTGGGGATTTGAAGAGAGGCAGAAGCCCTTGGCAAACAGAGCTTGGTGTTTGAGGCCAAGGCAAGGAAAAGCAGGGAATTTGTGCTGCAGCACAGCCCTGGGGCTGGGACTGCACAGGAGCAGCTTCAGGCGCTCTCACACGCACCTGGCACACCCTGAGCTGCTCCCAGCACTTCCCTCAGCCACCTCCCCTGCAGCCCTGCTCCAGGGCAGTGCCTGGCACGGGGGCACTCGGGCTCTGCAGCCCTCCCCAGGCTGCAAAGGCCCCTTCGCTTCAGAGCTGAGCACACAGGAGCTGGGTTTGGGTCATCTTAGCTGGATACCCCAAAAAGTATCTGGATGTGTCCTAAAAAGCGTCCAGAAGCACCCCAAGGAGTGTCCAGAAGCATCCCAAGGAGTGTCCAGAAGCACCCCAAGGAGTGTCCAGAAGCACCCCAAGGAGTGAAGCTTCCCCAGTCCCACTCCCCTCTCTGCTGCGCTCCTGCTGACAGAGGAGGGGTGGAGCAGAGGGAGCTGCACCCAGGTCTGAACAAAGTTTTTATTAGTTCAATGGCTTTATAAATAAATTACAATTGAAAATGTTAGGACTATCAATGAAATGTATTCCATCTTTTTATTTTCAAGAAATGTACAGGTTTTCTCCTCCTTCAAACTCATTAGGCTGATAACCCATGCTGCAAGGTACAGCTGCTTTCCTGACACCTCCGAGTTCAGCTGACTCTGAACTCCATTTGGTTGAACCCTGTCCACACTTGTTTCAATGGCAACAGCCTGCAAACACAGAAAAATACCCACTTTAATTAACTTTTACTCCTTTCCAGGGGGTGTTAAAAGAAAACCAAGAGCTATTACAGAGACAAAGTGAGCGAGCCTTCCAGGCAGTGAAGGCTATTACATTCAATTGTTTGGCAACACTTCTATTCAAGACTAACAATTTCAGAGACTTATGTTCTTAATAGAGCAGGCTAAAACTCTTCTGATGAACAATTTGCCATCAAAAACTGCTGATTTTCTGGATCAAAACGTTCTCTGAGAATGTTTATTCCACTAAAACTTGTGACAAGCAGGCAGGCTGGCTGGAGGGCTGGCAGCTTGGCTTGGAAGGCTGCCTGGGAGCTGGGCTGGCAGAGAGAGGCAGGCTGCCTGCCCAGCGTGTCCTGCCCAGAGCTGCTCCCCTCCTCTCACAGGTCAGACACATTATGCATTATAATCATTTTTATTAGCAAATTTGTCAACATTTCTAAACAGAAAACACAATAGATCAATTCAATGCAGTGTGTTTCAAAACATACTTTGGTACATTTGGCATGAAGATTTTTTTTTTTTTTTCGAAAAGTAGCTTAACTATTTTCTTGTGTGAGATGCTTACATTTTTTGTTCTAATTCAAAGCAATAATAAAAAACCCCAAGTGACACACTGGAGCCTCTGCAGAATGGGAGCTCCTGGTTTCAACCCCACAAACAGCTCCATGTTCCCAAACAAAAGCATGTTAAGCTATGGTCTTTCTACAGACAGAATTTGAAGACAGTTGCTGCACAATATCACCTTTACTTTTCCAATAATGCAAGGAATTGATTAATTTGTCAAAGCCTAAGGATTTAGGGAAAGGGTTACTTTCTCTTCTTATTCATTCTAAGTTATCTATTCTTTTAAAAAGTGAACTGTAACCATTAAAATCATCATAGCTGGCACTGGCAGGACTTGGAAAACCCAAATTCTGGTTGGGGAGATAAAAGGCCTTGCTTTCTAAGCTTATATTATATCCCTTATTTAATTAAACTGTCAGGAAAAATCTTCTATCTCAAAAATCCTGACCACACTTCAAATTACAATAATTATAACTTGAATTCATGAAGAACTTGTAGATGTTGCCCATACTAGAATAATCACTCTTAAAATGTCCAATGAACTAAAAGATTATTCAATTATGGCTTAATTTTCTTGCAAGCTTCCAGGGAAAGTCTGGTTTGGGTGGGTTTTTGGTTTGGTTTCTTTTGCTTTGTTTTGGGTTTTTTTTGGCACTGGAACCACATATAGGTTTTGGACATTCTCTCATATGAGATGTATTTAAGCTTTATTGCTCTGTCCAGGCCACAGCCATGAACACACAGAACAGAACCCAGAGAATTCACAGATTTGCTACCCAAGATATTTTACACCACTGGTGAATTGTTTCTACCAGAAATAAAATGTCTTTTACCAGTTCAACTCCACCACTATGAACATGTCCACAAACATTCAGCAGCAGCAGTAGAAACCTGGGTCTGAAGAACTAAAAGCTGACTTAGAACTGGTGAACATCTGTTTGTCTGGGGCTCTTTCTGCTCTGAGAACCCCTGGTTCCCATGATCTCCAGAAGTCACTGTTTGTGTTCAGAGCATTTAAAAATAACTTCTCCCTTGCCCCACGCAGCAGCTTTGCTCCCTGCATTGCAAACACTAAATTTAGCAGCCATGAACTCACGTGGGGATGGAAAGGTGACACAAGCACAGTGACAGCAGCAGGACATAGAGATTAGGGAGTATTTATAGACCAAAAAACCCAATAAACCCTTGCCAATATTGCCTGACCCATGAGGGAAGGACAAACCTGAAATTTCCTTGTCTATGTTATTTCCACATAAAAACTGAAATAAATTCCACCCCTGCAGTACCCAATTACCATGGAAAATACAAAATGCACTGCTGATACGATGGCTCTGCTGTGTGAAAAATATCAAAAAGGTCAGGAATAACAGAAATAAAACAGCTACTTGACAGAACTCCCATTGCAAGGAGTGGAGTTGGTGATTGACATAGGTGATGCACACAGCTCAACTCAGAGCCATAAAAATTACAAGAGAAAGAACTCCTAAATTAGGCATTAAAGCCTGCAGGTAAAAAGGTAAATATTCTATTCCCTCTTAGTGTCACCTTCCTTTGAGTCAATATTGATTCAAGCTTCCTATGACAACTGTATTGTTTTATAAAATGAAGCCAGTCTGGAGTTAATCACAACCAGGCTTTCAACACCAGAAGAAGAAATGTCGTGAACATTTCAAACACTGAAAGATTCCATAAAACCCAGTTTGTGCTGGGTTTCCACCACACTTAGAAAGCCTTGATTTCCCAGCAGGAACTGATGTGTGACTTTACTGGGCACTCTTCAACAGCTTCCACGGGATGCAAACACAAAACCTCAGCTCCCGGTTTTCGTTCAGGACAACAGGGCAGGACCCTCCAGCCATCCCACCTTGTTCCCAGGTGTGTCACCCCAGCAGAGGGGCTCCTGGACCCCACCTGGGCAGATAAAGAATGAGTTTCTGGTCAGCAAACCAAAACCCAGCTGAGCCGTTCTGCAAACCTTCCAGTGGAGCACAGGGCATGGCCAACGTGTGCTTTGTGAGTGAAGCTCAACCACGATTACAGGGTGAGGCCTCAGCCTCTCGTGGGAGGTTTTTCTGTCGGTTTAACCACTGCAGGATAATAAGATGTGACAGAGCTGACTTACCTTCTCACTGGTGGGAACTTTTGCTCAGGCAGAAATGAGATTTCTCCAAAGCACCAGAAGGCCAAATGCTCCTTTCTTCACCCCTGTGAGGGAAGAGATGACATTTGAGATTTTTGGACTAAAGAAAGCAGAATTTTCCTAAAGGCACCCACTTTAAAAACTGTTAAGCTTTTCTTCCTCCCCACTCCATCCCCCAGAACCTCTTTCCACTTAAGGATCTCCAGCCACCTGCAGCAGACCCTCACCTCATCTAAATCACCATAGCCCCTAAAACATCACCTCAGCTGATATCAATCACCCTAGTCCATACAAACACAACCTGAGCTGATATAAATCACCATGGTCCATATAAACAAACAGGATTCTGAACTTGCTATCAAGTGCAGATGTCCCACTAAATTTACCCAGTTTTAAATCTTGTCCTGGAGAACTCAGAAATAGCTTGGAAAATTTGTTAGATCAAGGTGTCTAACAATGCTCCATAAGTTTAAAATCCTGTGCTTTGCAAAACAATTCCCAGCCATAAGGAGAGTTTCACAAATGACCTTTGGTGGGAAGAGTTCACCCTGAACTCACTGGCTGAGTTACCTAGGAAATTCTCTCCTCTGCAGCTTTAAAAGTGTGGGGTTTCTGCCCTGAACACCATTAGCTGAGGAGCCACAGAGTCTTTAAATGTTGGGAATGACATGAAGGAAACAAAACCAATCCGATTTAGCACTCAGAGCAGCCCACAGGGCAGTGCCAGCTTTCAGAACTGAGACTGTGAACTTCTAGATTTGTGCTGTTTAAACTGCACAGGGAGCTCTTGTGGGTCTCTGTCTTCTCTTAATCAAATACAAGTTTTACTGGCTCATTACTGCCAATTAGGAAAGATTTGCCTTTAAAAATTTATTGAATGCTGATGAAGAACAACACAAACTCTTAGGAAGCACAATATTAGTTAGATGTCAGACTCTAGAGTAAACTCAGAGAATGCATAAACAAGAATAAATATTCAAGTTTTCCATCAACTGTGTGAGATCATCAGAGCCTTTACACTTTGCTTATCACTGAGGAAGCATTTTCTTTAACCCACAGGTTCAGGGCTCTGACCTGAGCTCCTTTCCCTAGGAAGCAAGGACTACATGGAGGATTCAGGGATGTTCCTCTGAATTGCTGGAGTCATCATCACCTTTCAAAGTCAACCTCTGATCAAACCTCACCCAGAATCACAGAATCATGGAATCACAGAATCATGGAATGGTTTGGACTGGGAGGGACCTTAAAGCTCATCCCACCCCTGCCATGGCAGGGACACCTCCCACTGTCCCAGGCTGCTCCAGCCCCAGTGTCCAGCCTGGCCTTGGGCACTGCCAGGGATCCAGGGGCAGCCCCAGCTGCTCTGGGCACCCTGTGCCAGGGCCTGCCCACCCTGCCAGGGAACAATTCCTCATTGCCAATCTCCCATCCAGCTCTGCCCTCTGGCACTGGGAGCCATTCCCCCTTGTCCTGTGCCCCTTTGCAGGCTCCTGTAAGGGTCCCTCAGGCCTGCCTGGCACAGGGCATTTTTCTGATTACAGCTGCCTTGCTCACCTGTCCTAAAACAAAACACCCACATTAAAATACCTGTGACCCTAAAATCCTTAAAGGCAGATTTTCTTTCATGTTCCCCTGAACAAGCTTCACTGTCCCATTAACAGCATTGTTTCATTGTCTAATGGTGTTTCTTCCATGGAGGGCTTTTTGTTGCTGTTGGGTTTGTTTTGGTCTAAAAAACAAAAACAACCCAAGCCCAGTTACAGTTATGACTAAACATCATTAAACTGGTCTTGTTTCTGGCATTTCAGGTGCTTGGGTTAACATAAAGTATGGCCTGTTGAAGCATGTTGTATCTGAAGGACCCCCAATGTTCACAGCTCAGGCTTTTAACACACAAATCCTCAAACTCACATAGAATTATTTTATTTACACATTACCTAAAACGCGCCTTTGATATTTTAGACTGGATTTTATTGCTGTATAACACACAGTGACAGAGAGAGTTGACTAATTAGTTCCCAGATAACCGGAGAAAAAACTTTCCTTTTTATTTTGCCCACTCAAACATGTTTTTATTTCCCCATCCCTCCCCAGTCCCTGACTTTTAGAAGTTTCATTAAAAGAAACAACTCAGGAACTTTCTGAGAATCCATTTTTCATGGTGGGGAAAAAAACCCAAACCTATCCTATTTTTAAAAATCAGATTTAGAAAACAGATAAATTAGAAATGTAGTTATGGATGACACTTTTGTCTGTAAAATTCTTCAGGCTGAAGGAAACTTCCAGCCCGAAGTTAAGCCCAGAACAAGGAGCAGCCCAGCAGATAGGTGAGGACATCACCACACTTCCTGGCAGGAATTAGAAGCAGCATTCTAACATTTGAAGCCTCAATCAGTGGGTTTATTGACTTTCTGTGGCTTTTATTATCTGCTTTTTCACTGATAGATAAATGAAATTAAAGGCTTATTTTATCTTGATGTAGAATAAAAACAATTTAGGGCTTATCAGGAATCTTGGGTTTCAGCCATCAAATATTCTCTGAATTAGATGCTGACAGGATGATGTGAGTATTACTTATTATCTTTATACTTTTTTTAAGTTAACACTTTCTACAAAAATATTGTCATAAACCAAACAACCAAAACAAAATAATAAAAAATTTAAAATCCAAATTCCCTATGTATATATGATTAATCTGCATACACATCCTGAAATCCTCACTGGGAAAAAAAAAAATTAAATCTTCCTAACTTAGAAAAGCAGTGCCAGCAATGTTGATGAACACATGTGCAGATGTGTAGTTCTTGTTCATAAGGGCCATTTCCAAAATCAAATCCATGCCCTGGGCTGAGCCAAGGAGTTTCTTTCCTTTATCCAACATCACCACCCTCCCAATATTAGTGACAAGTCATACAAAGATTCCTGGCGACACTAAAGGGCTTCTCAAGAGCAGCCCACAATTTATAAGAGCATTAAGCTGATCTTTAGAGTGTTTGTGGAGTGCAAATGCAAATGGGGCTGTTGCTAATGTCTCATAATGTCCCATATTTCAGCTGGCAGCCCCAGCCTGTGAATTTCCCATGCACCACAAACGCTCTGTGCTAATGAAAATGAGGCAGAGGAAGCTCATAAGTCTCTTGTTTGTGTTCCAGCACAAAACCAACTCTCAGCATTTGCAAAAACCCCAGAAGCACAGCTACTAAGATGTATTTATTATCAAGGAGCGTTATTTGTTCCATAATTTAACACTGAAGCTGCATTTCTAAGGGCAAGCCCCGTTTTTTCAGTGGTTGCCTCCTCTGCTGCAGCTCCCTCTGAAAGGGAATCTGTTTCTCTGAAGTGGCACATCCCACAGCACAGCTGGGATGGAAACCTTCCTGACATTCTCAGGAAAAACAGAAAAGAAAAAGAAAGGGGTGAAAATCCCTACTAAAAGGTTCCTTATATACATAAAAAAAATTAATATATGTGAAAAACCTTATGTGTCTATACAAACCCTTCTGTACAACTCCAGACCCCTCAGGTAACCCTGGAGCTCCAAGGAAAAGACTTTCTAATATTGAAACATCAGTGTGGAGAATTCATGGCAGTGGGGCAGGCTCGTTACCTTGTGACCTTTTTGAGATTTTTACTATGTTTTAAATTCTCTTTCAAGCAATGACTGTTCCACTGAGCAGTAGCTGGAAATTCAAAAAGTACACAAGGAATAATGTGTATAGGAACACCCAGCTCTGGCTGCAGATGTGTCTCCCCACATTCCCTGGGACTCATCCTCAGTGGCTTTGTACAGGCTTTAAATAGCAGAAGCAATATTGTCCTCCAAACCAATTTTAGCTTCAAAATTTTCCACAGTTTCCTGGCTACTCTCTGCCTAATCTGCTGCCTGTGTCAAGCTGGTGATTCAGTTCAGACCTCCCAGGGTATGAACAGGACAGAAAACCCTGCTGTGGAATCAGGGGTGGATATGCATTTCTAAGGAGTTTATATTCAGAAGGAAAAAAAGTCATCCTTTAAGCCATCCTTTGATCAATTTATTCTCCAAGCACTCTGAGTAAATTTATCTGACCTTCCTGTTAATTTTGTCAAACAATATTTTCGTCTGACAATGGCTGTGCTCTTCTGATTATTTCATCCTCTGGAGTCAAATCTTGTGATCTTCCTGCAGAAAAGTCTCACATGGGATTCCAAAAGTGTTTGTCCCTACAAGCATTCCAGAATTCTACTTAAAATAAAAGGAGAAGCTGCATCACAAACATTACCATAGAAACAAAGCGCCACAGACAGAGTTATTAGTGAGAATGGAAAGGAAAAGCTAATTCATAAAGATAACACCCAGTCTTCAGTCTGTAACAGACACAATTCTAATAGAAGAGAAACAGGTTTCAATAAGCACTGAACAAACTATCAGAATAATATTACTATGTCCTTTATTTAAACAGGGGCCACCATAATTGAGATGAAGCTCAAATAAAGAGCCTGACTCTGCAGCCTTCATAGACATTCATGCCCTGCTTGAATTTGTCACATCTTTTCATATCAGCCCTGATTTCCTTTTGCCCAACCACCCCCCATTGTGTGCATGGCACCCTCTCCATCCACTGCAAATGAAAATGTGATCCCAATAAGTCACCAGCACTGGGAGCAGCAGACCTTATCTAGAAGCTATTTCTCAGCAAGGCAGCGCTGTGCTCTCTTTGTTTTAATCTCCTTTGGTATATTAAAAAATATCCTGCTTTCCTCAAGGAGGAGAAAAAACTCCTAGCCCATAATAGTCTGAGATGCTGACATGTCCAAATTAAGGGCACAGGAGCTGTGATGAAGCTTTGTCCTCCCTCCTGCAGCTCTTCCCATCTGCAGCTCTGGAGAAACAACAGCTCAAAGGAGAACTGGGCTCAAGATCCAGACTGAATTCTGCTCTTGCTTCAGATTGTGCTCTGCCTTGAACATCTTCAGGATGCCATAAATTCATCCCAACCACCTTGCCCCTGAGCCTTGCTGCAAATTCCAGGAACCTCCAGATCCCCAGTCCTCTGCAGAGGCTTTACTTCATTTCTTCAGCATCCTGCTCTTGACCTTGATGTTCATGTGCTGATAACTGATCTCCAAACCCATCAAATAATGATTTTTTTTCTTATAACTGGGCCTTCAAAGCTTGAATTTCCAAACAAAACTACTACCTTGGTGTGACTATGATAGCATATTTAAAAATCAGAACAAAACAAATCCACAACAGAGAAATGTTCTCCATTTATTTTTATTTATGCTGACAAAATCAATTTTAACTTGGGAATGCACATTTGAAAGACTCTTTATTGGACCAGAAAGTTCAGCTGTGGATTGTATTTCTCTGAATGCATTAGATACAAACAGATGAATATATAATAATATATAATATCGATTTACCATATCTTAAGTATTTAATTACTTCTAATAATTGACAAAAAACAGTTAACTTCTCAATAACAGCAGAACTAAAAAATCTCTCTAATTTAACAATGCTGGTGGACAAATCTTTCTGTTCTCATCCACTGTTGAATGAGTGTATTCATTCTCCAGTTTTATCATTGGATAAAGGAAAAAATAATATGAAGAAACCAAGGAAAAAAGAGCAATATGCACTATTTTCTACTTTTGGGAAAGGTAATTCTTCAATCTTGATCACTTCAAAATTGCATTTGTACTTTTTTTTTTTCTCTTGGAGATTCTTTTTAAATAATTATTGTTTGGTACAAGCAAGTTTCAAAAGAAGGGCAAAATGAAGACCTGTTTATAATGGTTCAAATTTCATCCCACAACAGCCCCCATAACATGTAATCCCTCAGACACTGCCACTTCAAGGTGCTTATAAATAGGAACAGGGAGAGCCAAAAGCCCTTTTGGCCTTTTTTTTCTTTTTACTGCCCCACCAGTCCATGGTTTGATCATCACTGTACCAGAAGAAAACACCCTGTAAAGCACATTTTCCTTTTGGGAGTCTGCAAGTTCAGGACTTTTTAGAAAAAGCGAGGCAGCTGAGGTCCTGATTCCTCAAAGCTTTCTCCAGACTGGCTCTTTTAGCACCTCTGGCTACGTGCAGTTACAAACAGAGATGAGCTCCCCAAACCCTTTATTGTAGCAACACTTCCACAGTGATTTAAAAATAAAATAAAAATAAAATCATAAAACTTCCCAAGTAAAACACAGATGTGCAATACTCAAATTCTTCTATAGTCTTGAAGTGCCTGGGAATGAAATTTTTATTGCTATCCATTAGATCTTGTATAACATTGCTGGTTTCTGCAGAGGACCCCATTAGAGCTTTCTCCCACTCATGCTGAGAGCACAGCAATGGAAACCTCCAGGGCTGGGACAGAGAAATGCCCTGCCCAGACCCTGTTTGCAGTGCCCAGAGCCCTACCTCATCACCAACTCTCTAAAACTGAAACAGCAGACAGAAAAATCATGTATGAAAAAATGAGAACAGGACAAAGTGATGCTTTGTGATGAAACATTTATTTCTGCTGTAAGTGTGTGAAGCACCACTGATATCAATGATGTTTTTTCTGCTTTTCCTTCATAGCTATGCATATTCACATATTAAACTCTGAGCCAGCTGAAGAACAGCTGGGTGGTTAAAGAGGAGCAGTGTGAGATCTTTGGGCAGGGCTGGCTGGAGGCAGTCGGACTGCAGGACATGTGAGCAGCCAGACTGCAGGACATGTGAGCAGCCAGACTGCAGGACAGCTGGGCAGCCAGACTGCAGGACAACAGAGCAGCCAGACTGCAGGACAGCTGAGCAGCCAGACTGCAGGACATGTGAGCAGCCAGACTGCAGGACAGCTGGGCAGCCAGACTGCAGGACATGTGAGCAGCCAGACTGCAGGACATGTGAGCAGCCAGACTGCAGGACAGCTGAGCAGACAGACTGCAGGACAGCTGGGCAGCCAGACTGCAGGACATGTGAGCAGCCAGACTGCAGGACATGTGAGCAGCCAGACTGCAGGACAGCTGAGCAGACAGACTGCAGGACAGCTGGGCAGACAGACTGCAGGACATGTGAGCAGCCAGACTGCAGGACAGCTGGGCAGACAGACTGCAGGACATGTGAGCAGCCAGACTGCAGGACATGTGAGCAGACAGACTGCAGGACATGTGAGCAGACAGACTGCAGGACATGTGAGCAGACAGACTGCAGGACAGCCGGGCAGCCAGAGCTCCTTGGTGTGCTGGCCGGGGATGGGAGTGCAGCAGGGCTCCCAGGATGTTCCACACCTGGCTTAAACCCATCGAGCCCTGGCACACAGCTCTTGTCCCCTCTGTGTCCCCTCCCCACTGTGGGTGGCACAGCAGGACTGGCACCGCCCCAGGGGACACCTTGGACACCAAAACCCAACCGGCCCTGGGGAAAAAAAATATAAATATCAATGTCAGGGCCCACTCTTCTCAACCTGGAGGGTCCCCAGCACAGCTTTAGTCCCCCTGAGGTCAGCAGTTCAGGGAGCACAGCTTTCCTCATTTCTGCCAAAAAGCAAAATGGGGAAGTGAACATGAAAAACCCCGACTTTCTGATTCCTTACCATGCTGCCAGGGGATTTTTAATGGCTAAATGTTGAGTTTTTTCTGTACCACAGCACTCTCCCTACACTCACCTTCCTTTAAAAAGCTGGGAAACACAATTATATTACTATTTCTTAAGACTTTAAGTCATAGAAGAAAACTCACATCAAAGTTTCACAAATCCATGGGATATTTCGAACAAAAGCCTCCAATTTTATGCCGTTCCTTCTCATTTCTGTTGCCAGATGTAGCGTGGCATCAGGCTTAAAAGGTAGACAGTGCAGGCAATGCAGGAAGCAAGAAAAGCAATTAAATTTTGTGTGTTTACAAGTGAAAGTCTGCTGTAAATAACCATGCCAAGTAGATCTTGCTGTGGGTAGGTGGGATCTGAATATTGAGAACTAACTGGAAGAAATGGCAATCAGAAACAAACTGCACAGGGCAGAGCTGGAATGAGAAAAAAGCTGGGGGATGCCGAAAAATAATAAAAAAGAGAAAAACAACAAAAAGCAAAGAAACACTGATAAGATGAATTGGGGAAGGTAGAAGGTGATGGGACAGGAGAAGAGGTCACCATTCTGTGTTTTTTTCTGCTGCTCTGGATTTCCTCTACATGTTTTTGATATTCTGCAAACATTTGATTGCTCATTTATGAAGTCAGGTGCAGCAGTCTGCTCCACACTGCCAGCACTGACTCTGGAGCAGTCAGGCTGGAGGAGCTCCCAGCTCCACCCGGAGCTTTCCTCCCCAGGAGGAGGAGAAGGGTGCACACACCGTGCCAAGCCTGAGGAGAAGAGCACAGCAACCCCCAGTGCCGGTCCTGCTCAGAGCTCAAGGATTCCCGCAGCCCTGGGGGCATTCCTTCCTGATGCTTCTCATCCAGAGATATTCCCTTCTCCCAGGCCATGCCCAGTGGTGAAGACCCTGTTACCTTGCCAGTCTCCACCACCCCAGCAGGGGGAATGTCAGGATGTAAATATGTACAAATGTCAGATGTAAACATGTACAAATGTTAGATGTAAATATGTACAAATGTCAGATGTAAACATGTACAAATGTTAAATGTAAATATGTGCACACATCAGTGTGCAATGCTGACAGGATTCCTGTGAAACCCTCAAGGAGAAGTCCCAGCAGAGTTAAATCCAATTGTTCTGTCATTCCCATTCCTCTTCTCCCTTTGGAGAAGAGAGCATCTGATCAGGGAGGAGAGTGGACTTTTTAAGGGTAAGGAAAGTATAAAGTAATATGAAATATCCCGTGCCAAAAGGAGCCAGACTGCAAGGTCTGTATTGATAGTCTGGCTTGGCATTTAGAGATAATACAATAACACAAACAGCAGCATTCATTGCTAAATGTTTTGTCAGTAGACTCATTTAAAATGAGCGCATTTTACTTTATTTTTTTTAATACTCATAAAGGCTTTCATAGCATAAAAGACCCTCCCAGTTCTACTCCAATCTTGCATTGCCTGATAAAAAATCTCACCATGAGAGAGAGTTGGCCATAGCACATTCTCTAATCATTGCCTGGCATTAAGAGTAGTGAGAAATCAATTATAATCACTGTTAAATAAGGGGGTCACCATCAATATGCTCAGAGCCTTGACAGAAATGTGTTAAGAGCTCAATTGTTAAATATAATTTCATAAGGATATCTTTCCTGTGATCTGTATAAATGTGGGAAGCTGAAGGGAGAAGGAAAATAATTGCTGTATAAAAGTGTAAAATGATGAATAAAAATTAGGTTTATTTAACAGTACCCCACATGGCATCATCCCTGCAGTTAAGGTATTGTCCACAGCTGAAGAGGGAAGATCACTGGAAGCTTTGCAGTCAATCTGATGAGGCTGCAATAGTAATAATCCACCAATTTTGGGGTCCACCATAAACACCCAATAGTGATTAAAGCATCACAGAATTTTGGCTGGGTCAGCTTCATGGACAAGTGTTCATTTGGCTATTTCAACTTGAGCTTTTATTTTCAGAAGTTTCATTAAAATAGAGACTGTTTTCACCCTATAATTACACACAAATATCAACTGCTGCTGAACAAAAAGGGCAGCTGAAAAGCACAAAATGCTTTTGTCCTTTTCCCTCTCTCGCCCTCCCTCCTCAGCCTCTGTCTCGTGTTGCATTTGCTGTTAAGTCTCCTCATAGATGTCAGACTCTGATCTTCTCCCCTCTGGAACACTCACCCTGAAATCCATATGATTTCACTGGTAAATTCTGGTTCAGTTCATCCTACTGTTTACAAAGCCTTTAAACAAAGGCCATCTGACAATAATTCTACAATACAAAAAGCTGTGCCAGGTGCCAACAGTACCATCACCAGGAAAATAAATCAGATTATTTCAATACCCATCTTAGATTTTTGATGATATTCTATTAGGAATTTGAAGTCTTGAACCTGTCTGCATCCAAAAATGTGCCTTCAGAAGAAAACAACAAAACCTGAGGAATTCTAAAGAAATGTAATTGAAGGGCTTTGTTTCACTTTGTTTCACTTCAAATTTTTGTCCACCATACCCTGAGAAGTATTGGCAGAGTTTGGAGTCTTGGTTTTATATTTCCAGCTATGTATCCAGATAACAAACTGAGCCAGTAGCAAAAAAAGAAATGCCATATTTTAAGGAACAGGAATTCCCTGGATATCTCCATGGACAGCTAACCCACAGGAACCATGAGAAAGCCTGGATCATAAGGGTGGTTCCTTTTTCTGTCCCCCCAGTAAATATTTTTCCTCAATATGTGCCCCAGTACATCCACACTGAGGGTTCCCCCCTCCTGGTGTACTATTTTTGCCATACACACAGCTCCTGCTCAAACTCAGCTCCTCACCTTTTCCAGGCACTCTCTGAAGAGAAATCCCAGTTCAGAACAACTTAAAGGCGCTTTCTTATACTCCTAAAGGACAGAAATACTTCCCTCAGCTCTGCACTCCACTCCCACGTTCATTCTTGATGTCTTGAGCTACAACTTCATTTATAGAAGACCCATCCTCCAAAGCTGGCAACTGAACTGTGCAGAGCAGCTCCAAAGGTCTCCTGAGAGAAGCGGGGCTGAAGCAGCAGAAGCTGTCCTGCTCTTTGAATTCTGCCTCTTGAACAATCAGCATCTGGAAGCACTAATTCACACAAGCTCCTCCTGCATGAAGGAGCAGCAGAACACTTCTGGGCTGGCTGGAACCTCAGCATGGAGGCTCTGTCTGGGTTTATTCTGCAAAGGAACACTGCACCCTGGGTGTGTGGGGGGATGTTCTGTGCAGCAGGACGCTCCAGATGAGTCACGAGGCAGGGCAAAGGTGCCACAGAGCCACACTAAAGCACTCACTGCTGGCTTTCCTTGGATTGCTTTCCAGCCATCTGTATCTCATCTCCACAGACAAGAATTGTCTCATCTGCCCTTGGCGAGACATAAATTAAGACGCGCTGCAAACACACATTCTATTTAAATAATGGCAGAGATTCTCATTTCAAAGGACATTCCAAAGCCATCCTCCCTTACAAAACATTAGCATATGCTTCTTAAGTGCTCCTGAAATAAAATTTGTATCACCACAGTCACGTGGCACTACTCTGCCTGCAAAAGCTGCTCTCAGCTGCCTCCCAGTTAAGGCTTGAACCAGAATTTCCTTGCTGCAAGTGCTTTCTCTCTAAGGGGGATAATTTTACTTCTCACTCCTCCCAAAAATTACAAGACAATCTAAAAACATCCTCCACTCCTGCTTGTGTTGTGAGAATCTATTTTACACCAGCTCTCCTTCCAAAGAGGAAAGTAGCATAAATTCCATAAACAGAAGAGAACAAAATTCCTGGGTTCTTCTCAAGAAATAAATACAAGGTTTGATTTTTCATCGATCTTAAAAATAATATTATTTTTAGCATGCTTATTAAAACAGTGAATTAGCAGAACAAAAATGAAGGAATTATGTGCACCTAATAATTTTTTGTTTACAAGCCCTAATTAATACCAGGAAATCTTGACAAGTTATTGTGTCTCATCTTGAAGAGCTCCTGACCTTGGCCCTGCAATGTCAGAACCACCTTCCCCAGAAGAACATGAGCTTTTGTATTTGGCTTTAAATTACCCAGTGTTTCACCTTCCCAGGATACAGCTGACTTGATTAAATAAAGGTATTCATATTCATAATATTACTTTAAGAGGCAGGGATAAACCAATCCATTTCTATACTTTCAGACCAGTCTCTATTCTACTGAAATTCCAATTATAGCTCATGTGGGCTCGAATTAAACTTCTATTTCCCCACCAACTCTTTAGGAGAGATTCTGTTTTCATACGTTGCAGAATTATGCAACCATAATTAGTTTAAATCTTAAATAAATAGGCTTAATTTCTGAGTCTCAAAAGCAAGCAAGAGCACAATATTTACCACACTGTTCAGCAATCAATGGAAATAAGCTCAGAGTCTGGTGACTGATTTAGAACTCTGACAATTCCATAAAAAAGTAGGGTATTCATTTAAAATAGGCAATGTCCCTTGGTTTTTTGTGCCAAACATCAATATGCAGTGGACCTTCTACAAAAACAGCAATGCTGAGCAGAGATTCCCCCCTGAATTTAGGTTCAATCATACCTGAGTGGTTGGAAAAGAGCCTTGTTATTTAAATATGATAAAAACGAGCAGGACAAAGGGGAAGGAGCAGGTGATAAGTACAAAAGTAGTTAAGACAGGATCCATTTGGGAACAGAATATCATATTTCTTTAGAAACAATGTGATTTTGCACTGCAGATTCAGCCTGGATGGGGGAGTTCTGCAGGAGTCAGAGTTAATAAACAGGAGTCTTTCATTGGGAAGAAAAAACATGGAGCCTCAAGAGCTCAGGAGATGAGAACTGCTCTCCTTTATCTACCACACATCCCATGGGTTTCTGCAGATCCACATAAAACTCCTGCATTTCCTGGGCTGCTCCACTGCCAGGGCTCTGCCCATATTGATTAGGGATAAAACCTTGCAAGGACAGCCAGCAGAATTCAGCAAACATAAATCAAATCAGCAGGGCTGCTTCTGATCCAGGGGAAAGATTCCTACTGAGCCCATTTTGCCACTAACAGTGCCCCATGTCAGCCAGACAATGCCTTGATTTCGTGCTCATATAATGAATAAATACATCAAATTCAGTCCTTCCTGGGGCACAGCTGCTGCCTCAGCACACCTTTCCCACTCCAGAATCTGGGGTGATAAATTTACCTTCAGACACTGTTTTTCCTAAATAGCCAATGTGTAAAAACACCACCAACATCTGGAATATTTAATTGTCATCACCTTGATCCATAAAGTGCCTGCAATACCAAGGTTCAATTTCAAACATATCAGCACAAAGAGCAAAAAAGTTTATTCCAAATTTGACGGGTGAGCAGGGCAGGGCTTTGAGGACACTCCAAACAGCAGAATGAAGATCTCAGAGATGCTGGACTGCTCCAGTTCCAAAGTGAACATTCCTGATGAGCAGTTCTCTTCAGGAGCACATACAGAACAAGCCCAGGGCAGGGGAAGACTCTACCACACTCCCCACCACACTTCCTAAGTCCACTCAGACACACAAACAGCTCTTCCTTTAATGATAATGACCTCAACTCAACAAATCACAGTTATTTCACCAAAAAGAAAAAAAAAAAAGAAAAAAGAAAAAAGAAAAAATATATTAAGCAAGGCATCCAGATAAAATAACTGATCATCTTGCTGGGAACATCAATGTCCAAACCTCTCTCTGCCTTTTCTAACCTGGGCTCTCTATTTTGCTGGTAAAAAACTTAGTTTTCATTTTTATCCTTTTAGTCCAGATGGATTGCAGGCTTGACTAACAACATAAACCTGGTTAATCAACTTTCATGCCATATTTATGTTGCAACAGGGAGGTTTTACTGCAGTCTGCAGTTTACCAATGCATACTGTGGAACACAGCCAGTGCTTTATGTACCCATCAAATTGCAAGCTGCAGTCCACTTTGCCATCAGTGACCCCAAATCAGCTACTGACAACCAGCTCTTGACTTTGCTGAATACAGATTCAGTTAAATTTAATTAAAACAAAACAAAGGAAAAAAAAAAAAGGAAAAAAGAAAACAAAAACCAACCAAGCCAAACAAACAAACAAAAAACCAAACCCCACCCCTCCAGGAATTATATTTCACTTATGAAAATTCTGAATTTTCAAACCTACCCATTTTCTTGTGACAGAGAAACCAGTAAAGTCAAGAAATGTCTATTTCCTAATTAATTTGTTTTGCCATCACTACCCCATCCTTACAGTAAGTTTTTGGCCAAATAAAGAACTCCCTTTTACAGAAGCTGTAGCATAGCTGTTACTCTATTTGTCATGTTTTGATGGTGTTGCTTTGGTTTTACTGGAGTTATTTTCCCCAGCAAGCCGAAGGGCTTGCAAGGCAAAAAAAAACCTGTCAAAACCTGTTCTGTCATCCTGTGTTCCCTAAATCACTTGTGGACATTTATGGCAGCAAGGAACTTGGTAATTAAAACTCTCATTCTATGGCTGCTCAGAAAAGTCAAGCTCTGATACAAACGACAATTCACAGCCCATACTTGAACCACACCAATTACACAGAGCTGGCAATTAACATTATTACTCATAAATTATCATGGGCAATGTGTTTTGCCTAACATGAGCAAGGAGGAGAAGAGGGAGGAATGATTCACGTTGCAGTTCTGCTGCTCCCCCATCAGCCTGGCCCAGCTCAGCCCAGCTCAGCCCAGCCTGGCCCAGCTTCCCCACACTCCAAAGACCACTCGGGGGTTGGACCAATTCAATCCAATCAGCTTTGCTGTCTTCACCCACACATGAAACCTGGACAACACCAATCTCTCCCAAATGGTCCTTGGAGTTAGTTTTCCTTCCTTTTTTTTTTTTTTTTTTTTTTTTAACAGGATTTTTATGTGGTTTAGCAAGGTTTTGTGTTTTTCTTCTTTTTTAATACAATGCAGCTTAGTGTAAATCAAGTTCCTATGGAGATTCTGTGTAGTATACAACTTTGATTGTTTTTAGATTAATAACAGTAAAATATTTGAAGGTTTAATGCAATACAAGGTTATATATCATAAACCAAATATAGTTTATTTCATTAGCTTGAAATACAGAGGCAATTGATACTTGCCACCATTGGCACTGCAGATTTTTCTCCCAGGAAGAAGCATTCTGCCATTCCTAATGATAAAAAATAAAACCAGCATCCCATTTATAGTTTTAAAATAGTTGTTTCATGGGAGGCTATACATTCATAATCAGGACTAAGTATTATTTGCAGGTGTACTGGATTAATTTGATTTTAAGGAAAATGGGAAGGCACAAAAACCCAACAAATTTCAGGTGGTGATATCATCTGAATTGCCTGAAAATTTGGAAACTCCAGTGGGCTCCAGTAGTGGGGGTTTAGCAGAGAGCAGACAAATACAATGTATTTTTAGTCACATGGTTCTGAACCATGAGAGAGAGGGACACACTCTTATCTACAAATTGCTTAAACCCCTTCCTACAGTAGCAGTTCCTGAAATTTCATTTTCCTATTATTTTCCTTCCTCCATCAATTTATTATGTTGCACTTTTTTAAGTCAGTTGAGGCCAGGTCGTAGTGTCCCACTAGCTAATATGAAATTTAGAATATTTTACTGTCACAACAAATTTTGGCCTTTCAGATTTTAAAGATGCACCCATTTATACCAAACCTGTCATTTCCATAGTTGGACAACTTTCATTGTACTATGTTTCAGTTAATACCTTTCAAGTACAATTAATTTCTTTGCAAAGCCTTTAAAAAATTAATTTAAAAAATGTTTCTCAGAGTTACAGTCCAGTCTGAGAGACAAACCCAGCTGCTGCTGGTGCCTCCTTGGTGCAGGTTCTCAGGCTGACACGGTGTTCAGAACTGCTACAATTTTAAGGAAATTTGAGTCATTTTGGGGCAGTGATGCAATGTCCAATCCCTCTGACATAAGCTGGAAAGCTTAAAAAGGATGAAAGCAGTGATGATTTAATCAAGGAGGAAAGTCTGTTTTGCACAAATCCTGTGCTGAGCCCAGAGGTGACAGGTTCAGGACACACAGCCCGGGACACTGGGACTGGGCTGAAGGCACAGCCCTGCTCCCTCTTCAGCTGTGACTCGGGGAACGGGGCACAAATCCTCATCACAGCCAAAATCTCCACTGCAGCATGTTTGTGGGATTCATTCAGGACCAAAACAAGGACATTAAATATGCATTTATTACTAAAACATAAAGTGCTTTTATCAGAGTTTAAGTGACGATTCCAGAACAAGTTGGACACCACATCCATGTGGAGCAGCACCTTTGTTCAGGATATGAAACCACACCAGTTCAGCCCCAAACAGGAATAAGATTATTAAGTAGTTCCTCAAATCCCTTACATTCCCTGCCAGCCACCCTGTCCTGCTTTGCTGTGTTTCTGTCTGTCATTGCTTCTTTTTTCCCCCAATGGAATTCCACCCTTCTTCTGTGTCTCTCTCCTTAAAAACACAAAAAAAAAAAAAAAGTCCCTCTTTCTTAACTGAAAACTTGCTATTTCCACATCATTTCATTCTTCCACCTCATACAAACCTGAGCAGTGCTCTCCTCCTTTTGTCATTGGTTGAGACATTCAGCTGCTTGCACCAAAGAACCTGAATTTGGGCAAACCCAGCCAAAGACTCACCTCAGTGACAACTTAAATGTTATCAGTGCACCCTTACTAAACTTAGCAGCGTAATTGTGGTTCAGCAAGGATTCAGCGTCAACTGCAAAAATAATCTCCTCAGATTCATTTAATCCTTGTTTGTGAAAGTGAAAAAATCACCTGCATGCTCTTTTTGGGAGCTGCTCAGTGTTCAGCTGTGGGGAGTGGGTGAGAGACTTCCAATTCCAGACCAGCAATATTTCCAAGACCAGGATCTATAGAATTGTTCAGTTTTGATAGAGGCATCCTTGCTGTCAGTTTTCATTTTTTACTGATCCATTAATCCTAAGAAATCCTATTAGAAATGATAGAAGACACTGCCTTGCAAACCCCTGTTCTCTTATGCTCCAACATCCTCATTTCCACAACAGCCTAATTGCATCATTTCACACCAAATTCTTTACAACCTTCCTGTAGCAAGAATTCTCTGTTCCTCTATAAATGGAAATACTGGATTTAACCAATATTGAAGAGAATAGATTCCCTCATGGCTTGGTAAGGAATGAGAAGCATTGGTTTAAAGTTTCAGCAGAGTTTCAGTTATGAAGAATGCAAATGGCAGGACAGAATCCCAAAGGCTGCATCTACAAGCCTTAGTGGAATAGTGGCCTTAGTGGCAGTCTTTCTTCTGCTAAAAATCACTTTCCTAGAATTGAACCAATAAGATCTATCTTCAGTATTGTGTATATTTTACATTTTCATTGTTTTTTTCTTCTCTTTGATATTTTTATTCGTTCTGCTGAGCTATTTCTATAATCATGACAAATAAAATATAATATACTTTGTGTACCTGAATGGGAAAGAAGAGGTACAGAGCTTCCCCAATCATATATATATCTATGGAACTCTTGAATTTGTAAGATGAAAAAACCCCAAACTCTAAATTTACAAGGGTTTCTCCAGTGATCCTCATTCAGCCTTGCACAACATAAATAAAATCATGAACAAATTAAAACCCTAACTCATATACCCAGGCTCCATCACATTACCTACATTAAACACCCAGATCCACAGTATTAGAAGTTTTCTCCTCCTGTCTGAAAAAAAAGGATCAATCCATCAAGGAGGAAACTGGAGCTTTTCAAAGTGTGGTTCTTGAGGCAACATTATATTAAGCTCGACAACACTACAGATACAGTTTCTTTAAAATATCCTCTGTGAGTCTTCATGCAAAGATTTCCCCTGAAATCAGAGGAATTCTGTATGGCTTCAGACCAGCCTGAGGGTTGAACTTTTTAATGGCAGAAAAATACTACAGGAGAATAAAAGCAAATGTGATTTGATTCATCTGAGCATCAAACCCACGGGCCCTGCGTGTCTGGGTGGGGTTTGATGCACAGGCACACACAGATCCTGAGATTTGGATCAGCAGGTTTAGCAGCTCATGTTATAAGGAAAGAGAATTAGAACCAGCAAAAAACCCTAGTCCTCCCTAGTGCTGAGGACTAAGCACAACATTTTGGGTGTTTGATAAGGCAGGGGAATTCATAATTAAACATCTCATAAGTAGGAGTATTAGTTGCTTTAGAGGAAATGGGCTGCCATGGGAATCAACAAAGAACATCAACAGGAGATGCTGAGACGCCTCTTAAAATCCCCTGCCCCTTCAGAAGCTAAATAATTTATTGGTGATGCAACAGAGCCATCAGTTTCAAAAAAGACTCAGAAGTTTGCCAGACTGTTTTTGCCAAGCACCAGTAATAATAATGAAAGTATTGATTCCTTTTTATTAATAACTCAGGATAAGGGCAGAGTGCAGAATATTCATCTCTACTTCCAACAAGCACCCAGCTCTAGGCAGAATGCACTGGACTCTGTTTGAGTAGTTCTCAGGTTTTGATGTTGAACATTCTGCTGTTTTACTTACATTTCTGACTGATCCACAAGCTTTGGCGTAACACAAACCAGCTGCAAATGGGCCAGACCAAAGCTGACTCAGCTACCCATGTCAGCTTTTCCTATTAATATGTCAATAGTCCATAAACCAAAGAATTTCAGCTATTTACAACCACTTCTTATCTAAAGCAGTTTCAATAAAATTGATGCTATTTAAATCACTGATTTATTTAAAACAAATTTAACCATGACTGTTAAATCTAAGTTATTTTACCACGATTTATAGTCCTTCCCTTGGACATCAGTGTCACTGATAGGCTCTAACTATATGTTTAGTATTCTGAGACCACAAAGTTTTTAATTTTAGCTATTTGTCTCCTCTTTATTTTGGGGTCCATCTTTTTTGAGAACCTCACACAGCCCTTAAGAAATACAACATAAGCCATTTTCAAATACAAACTCTGTGTTTTTACAAGTCCATCCTATGGGGGATGGGGAGGGTTTTCCTGACTTTTCCCTGCTCCTGCCCACCCCTGGGTTTGGTATTCCACAGCCATCCCAGCCTCCAGCCCCTTTGGAACAATCAGCACTCTCCATTACCTATCCCTGACATGGATTCACAGGTAGGCAGCAGGATTTCTTTTCACCCTTTTAACCAACCAACTCAACTAGGAAAGAAAATCACACTCCAAACCTCGACTTCATTGCAAAGTGATGAAACTTTTCAGAGGATTACAGCCCCAGAGCCTATAATAACTCTTCCACTCCTGCTGCTGGTATTCCATCCCATTGTTTTCCTCCTGGTAGGATGTACAATTCACAGCAGTGGGACTTCTTTGAAGGAAGCATCTATTCACAGTAGAGTCTCCACAAAGCCAGTGGTCACTTTTACAGTCCCTTCTATGTTCTAGGTTTTTATTATATATCTGTCTAGCTAACAAGAAGGGAAAAAATTAAATTGGAAAAGGAGGTAAAACCCAATTTTTTAGGATTTAAGCCACCATTAAATAACAGAAATGAGGAGCCAATCTTCCATTTAAGTGGAAAGTCCCCTGTTCCATATTCTCAGAGCAACACTTTTGAATCTGTCCTTAAAGCACAGCTTGCTCTCCTCAGCATCAGACACAGCTGATTACATATCAAAAGACACTTCCAAGGAGCCCTAAATTATGCCAGAATTTTTACAGCCCATCTCTTCTCAACATCAAACATATGAATGTCATGAAGAGACCCACAAGTTTAAGACACTTAAAATTTGCTAGGAAAAAAAAAAAAAGAAAGAAAAAATAGAGGTGGCCACACCTAAGTTGAGGCAAGAGCTGGTTAATTGAGACAGGAAAAGGATGAACTTCTAAGAACTTACCTACAGCTATGGAGGGCATTGTCCCATTGTTTGTCAGACAATAGTTGATACTGAGGGGGGTGGTTTTTTTGGGATTCAAATGTTGTTAAAGGTTTCATAAGCTGTAGTAGCACATAATGCTGGCTTCTGTTTGTGACTCAAGAGAGGAACATCACTCTGGGTCAGAAGCAGCCTTGCCAAATGTTGGTGTTGATCATCACTCACCCCTCGGGTTGGAAGGTGAGCTCTCTAAACACACGGTGGGGAGAAGCTAAAATTCAGCCAGGAAACCTCTCTCCTGTGTTTTAAAGCCTGAGGACCACAGAGTGTTTCCTGACAAGCCACACACCACATTTCCTGGGATGCTGTGTCTCCAGGTGCAGTTTCCCTGGTACAGCCCACTGGAACACAGTGGATTTACAGCCACAGACAACCCTGGATTTCACAGCCCTTCCAGAGCAACCAGAGAGCTCTGCACCACCTCTGAGTGTTCCTTCTTAGGAAGGAACTGAAATTTAGGAGATTTAAATGCCTTGCAAAACATAGCCTTCCTCCTAAGCCTGCCTCGTGTATCTTTACAGATGATGCTGCAGCCAAAGGCTGTGGTGCGGGCTGAGGTCCCTCCCCTCCCTGGAAGGGGCAGGGCAGAGCAGGGCAGAGCAGAGCAGAGCAGAGCAGAGCTGGCTTTTTTAAACAGAATTCCATCCCAAACCCCTCCATTCCCTCTGGAGAGTGATTGCCGATTGGCCTTAAGCACAGCTGTGGAGTCTCCCCGTTCTATACATTACATGCTCAGGCTGTGAATGATTGCTCAATAGTTTTCTTTCACCTCTCTGTTCAGGAGATGCAGCAGTGGGGGAAGGCAAAGCAATCCTGCTTTCACTAGAAGAAAATTATTTTAAGTTGTATCAAGGTTCATTCACATAAATTTAATGTTATAAATATTTTTCACATGAGACTGTCCCATGCTCA
This sequence comes from Calcarius lapponicus, assembly GCA_039654755.1. Lineage (NCBI taxonomy): Eukaryota > Metazoa > Chordata > Aves > Passeriformes > Fringillidae > Calcarius > Calcarius lapponicus. Next base: position 21,049,547 of record CM077474.1, on the reverse strand, counting down.
TTCCTGTTCTCACCTCAGTTAAAAATCAACAGCAGGCAGAGGGCCAAAGGGCTTCAAACCCCAAGTTTTACTGTGACATGGCATCAGTTCTCATATCTGTATAAGAAAAAAAACACAGAATATTTTTTGGAATACATCATTTTCTCATTCATTTTTTTTTCCTTAGCTGAAGAGCTTCCGTGGACAAGCAGCCATAAAATTGGTACCTTAAAAGAGACACACACACCTTGGTGTGTGTTGGTAGCTCCATAAATGAGCACAGATTTGTTTTTACCCTGACTGTTAAAGGCCAGCGTAGGGCTGGTAACAATAAATACACAGCAATGCTCAGGAAGGCAACAAGGACATTAAGAATTTCTATATGTGGAAAAAAAAAGTCATAAAAAGGGATTCGAAGTCCCAATACCAGAACCTTAAAGTATGGACTTAATTTGCTTCAAAGGGATTTGCTGTCTAAATAAAGCCTAAAGCATCTAACTATGTAGAGCTTCTAAAACACTTGGAATCTCTGATCAGTAAATAATGTGGGTAACCAGACCTCTGCTCAATTTTTTCTCTTTTTCCATACTTATACAGGATTTACTAGAGACTTTTTTATTCCTAAAATTGCTCAGCATCTTAAATGGTTTCAGAAATGGGCCCTTCTCCTCCCCAAAAAAAAACAAACCACAAACTTATTAGTTGTATTTTTATTTGTTATAAAATAAGCAAAATTTTCAAAAATAGTGATTCTACTCATATTATCAATAAATTACAGAAATACTGGCTTCATGTTCCCATGAAATGCACATTGCAATTGTGCAAGAATGAAAAATCATGTCTGAATTCCACACACTCCCAGACTCACTAGTATTAGCAAATACATTTGCTAATTTGGATATTTGAAAGAAGAAAGTGATGATGAATTAATTGAAAAGTGGGTTTAGGAACCCCTAGTTGTCCAGGCCTTGTGTTCTGTGTAATTAATCTCATTTATTAAAGACAAATACCTGTTAATACATGTAACTCATGTGGCACTCATGGAAACTCTGTAATAGAACTCATGTGCTGTGATTTCCTGTAGAGACCATGATTCATTCTGGACCAAAACCAACTTAAATACTTTCTGCTTTCAGTTAAAAGAGTTTTTTGGCACAAGATGTTCAAACTGATTAGTTTTACTGCACCTCTAACCCTTTTCCTCAAACCAAAAAGCCCTCAAAATTCAAGATGCCACCTACAAACTTAGTCAAATCTAATTAAAAAGCAAGACCATCACCAATGAAGCTCCAACAGCAAAGTTTATATTTCACTGAAGGTCCCAATGCTAAGAGTTGTGGACTCACATGGCCAATACTCAGTACAGAATTTAACAAGTATTCAGCTGCAGAGGGGTTATTGCACTCAGCCAAAAGCAAAAAGACAAAATGTAATAATTTGGCAGGGAATTCACTCCATTTGTACCTCATGGCATGAATGTTATTAAAAATGTTTTAACAACCACCTCCACCAGATTGCTTCTGAAAGCAGACTATAGAGCAGCATAAAACCTTTACATTTTTACACCCAGTCAACATTTAGGATCCCACACCATCACACTTGTAAATTAAATATTCAGAACTCTTCCCTGGTCAAAAGCCCATTTAAAACCTAGGAGCTGCTCTCTCAGCTTCCAGGAGGAGTTGAGGAGAGTCAGGAGCCATGAACCCCCAAAATTTGTTTCTATCATGACATGGTCAGTGAGCAATGTTGCAAGGGGACCCTCAAAATCTTATTACTGTGTCACAGATGAGAAAACGAAGAATACATGGAGGTGCTGAGGATGAAAGTCCACAGAAGGAAAAAAGTCCCAAGAGACAGAGACCTACTGGCAAACCCATCCTTTTCTTGAACTGATTGCTGGTTTTGTTTATATTTATTGTTGCAAACACTGCCCTCACCACAAATAAACACATTCTATTACTCCAGCTTTACATGGGAAGATCCATGTGCAACCCAAATCTCCCAAGGTTTCATCTACTAAAGACTAACTCCAACATTGGAAGAATTACTTAATTTTTCATGTAGAACTTTTTAGTTTTCTAGTTTCTCTGTCCCCTCTGATTACTTAAATAATACATTGTTTTATCTTTGTCAACATTTATGTTTCTTCTTAGTATCAAAGGAAGCTGAAATCCAGGGATTTCTAGGAAAGATTTTTGTTCTCATGTAAGCACCTGTGCAGCTCCAGGTTTCAGCTGCAGCCCTGCTCCTTTGATTTTTCACATTTGATTAATAAATAAATACAATATTTTCCTATTTGTAGTTGGCAAATCTCTCCTGAGATGTGCAGCCACCCTGATGCAAAAAGGAAACAAAAGAACTGGAAATTTATTGTAAACAGGCTCTGATTTTGGACTTGTGCATCCTCTCAGGCTTTAGAACTGCAATTGAACCCCCTGGAATCAATAACATTTTAATGATTACATTACAGTGAACTAGTAAAAATACATATAATTTGACACAGATACCCATCAATCTTTAGAGTCTTAATTTCAACCTATTTGTTGTATTGTGTAAATAGACTTAAGTGGAAAACTAAATTCTGGGTTTAGTAACAATTCAGTAATGTATAAATCCCTATTTAGAGATGTTTTAAAAGGACTTGAAATTTTTAAAATACAACTAATACAAATAAAATCACATCTTCTTACTAGTATAAGTCAAAGGCAACTTCTCTTGCATCATTTATATCTTAGATATGCTCTGCATGCTTCTGGATTGGAACAAGCAGCAAAATGCCCAAGGAGGCATTTGGATTTTCCCCCATTTGCACAGAATTAAAATTCTTTGCAGACTTTATAATTTTTCAATAGCATGTAAAATATTATTTATAGCACCATTAAGAAAATTCATGGCAAGCTTACTTGATAAGTTCACAGCTCACAGCTTTGGTTTGGGGTTGGCAAACCTTGTCAAAATCCAGCATTTCTAATTTCATGTGAGGATTTATATTCTACAAGAGTTTCTCAATAAAATTGGTAATCATCAGGATCTTCCCATTTCAACTATCAAAAAACCCAATCCATTTTAAAGAATTACAAAAGCTGGTACTAAAAGTAAGTACTAAAGCACTTAAGATGGAAACTCAAGAGTGTTTTGTGCTTGTGAAAGCAAATGAGAACAGGACAGGGCTTCTACACTGGGAGAAACCCCTTGACCTGGACCTGGGTTCTCCCAGACCTCACGAGGCATGGCTGAGATGATGATCTTCCATTGTGAGGTTCCTTCTGCTGTGGGCTGAAGAGCAGTGAGCAGATTGCAGTGCTTCAATCCCTGGCTGGATTTACACAGCTGGATTTGCTGGGTGTGGGAGCACAGCACCCTGGGCACTTCCCTGCCCCAACAAAACACAGCAGCCACTGCTTGGTGCCCCAGCCCTCCCTGACAGGGGCTGCTCGTTTGGTGGGAAGGGTCCTTGGCTGGGGATGGTCTGAAAATGCCTCAGCTTGGTGTAGAAAAAGACTAAACACACCCCTTTTCATTGAGTTTTCAAACTCTTCACATTTTTTTATACACATCGCAATTTAGGCTAGCTCTGTGTCCTATTTGAATATTCCATGTGCACGAAAGGCAAACAAAACAGTAAAAAAAAAAAAACCAAAGCAACATTGTTACCTTCATTTTCAAATACCTTTGAACACTGACTTTTAGCCTGTACTCCTAAACCTAAATTTGAGCTAAGGAAATGTTGCTAGGTACTCAGAGGTCTTCCTGCTTTGCTAAGGACATGACTTTACTCAGGCTTTGGAGATACACTGACGGTCTGAGGCATTATAGTACCATAAATGAAATAAAATTTCTCCTCCTGCATTTCATAAAAAGACCTTTGTTTATGCCACTCTCATCACCATTATTTGTAAGCCATATTACCTGCTACATTACTGGCCCACAAATAACTCCCTAAGAAAGAAATGAGCTCACATTTCTAGAGAAGAGCTTCCAGAAGCTTTATCTTACCATTTCCTTGCATCATTTGATATGCTTGGCTGGACCTCTGAGCAAAAATAAATTATCACTTGAAGTTTGAAGGTGTACTTTGGTAGTGGATTAAAATTCATGCCTCTTTTCATTTGATTACTGCTTCAGGCTTTCTTTTTAGGCAGCTTCAAAAGGGGGAATTTATATATATATATATATATACATATATATATTGTGCTGAGCTGCCTTTTTAAGCTGGACAAATATGAGGTACAATGTGCTTCAAGGGAAACAAAAAAGGAGCACATTAAAAACTGCTGCTTGTATGAAGAAAATAACTCCTGAAATAGACATTTCCATGTTTTCAGGACAAATTCATCACAATCAGAAGCAGACTTCTTAAATATTCTTCTTGAGTTTGCTGGGAAAGTAAGGCATCTATAGCAAAAAATCCCAACTGCCTTCAAGTTTAAACATAATTTTACTAAACATCTAACTCATTATTAGGATTTAATGACTTGTGAAGCCAAAACAGTTATAGATTTTATCAACAGAAAATTTTTGATTTCATTCTGATTCAGCAGAATTACCCAGAAACGCTTACAGTCTTCAAGTTTGTTCCTAATGTAATTCTGTGCATAATGTTGAGTCATCCAAGCCTACAGAGAGAAATGTGATCAAGAGAATTGGGACATAGTTTAGATAACTTCTGGAATCTTAATTTGTTTTGTGGGTGGTTGGAGTTTTCACTGTCATGGAGCTCCTGTCCTGCTTCTGACCCCACAGCAGAGCCCCAGGCTGGGTCAGGCTGGAAGGGCCCACGGGGGCTGCTCTGGTGGCACCTCCCTGCTCCCCCAGGGCCATCCCAGAGCCCAGGGCACAGCAGTGTGTCCGTGTGGCTCTGCAGTATCCCCAGGCAGGAGCCTGCACAGCCTCTGTGCCCCATCTGCTCAGGGCTGGGCACTGCCCAGGGCAGGAGCTCTGTGCATGGGCAGGGGCAGCTCCTGGGCTCAGGCCCTGCCCGTGGCTCTGGGGCCATGGCTGGGCCCGGAGCAGAGCCTGGGCCCTGCTCTGCCCCTCCCTGCACACAGGGACACCCAGGCCTGAGGGCCCCTCTCAGCTGGGGCTCCTCTCCAGGCTGAGCAGCCCCAGCTCCCTCAGCCTTTCCTGGGCACCGAGATGCTCCAGGCCCTCGCTCAGCCCCAGGAGCTCCTGGCCCTGCTGTGCTGAGGATCCACAGCTGGACACAGCACCCAGAGGTGCCTCCAGGGCTGGGCACAGGGGCAGCATCCCCCTGCCCTGCTGCCAAGGCTCTTCCCCATGGCCCCAGGGCACCCTTGGCCTCCTTGGCCCCAGGGCACTCTGCTGGCTCAGGGACAGCTCTGTGTCCCCAGCACCCCCAGGGCACTCTGCTGCCTCAGGGACAGCTCTGTGTCCCCAGCACCCCCAGGGCACTCTGCTGCCTCAGGGACAGCTCTGTGTCCCCAGCACCCCCAGGGCACTCTGCTGCCTCAGGGACAGCTCTGTGTCCCCAGCACCCCCAGCTCCTTCCCCCAGAGCTGCCCCAGCAAGTCCCCCCCAATAGTTTTGTTCCTCTGAATTTACCAGAATATCTCACTGCCAAAATAACTTTCCACAGACATGTCTGTATCCGTGGGTGTGAAAGAGGCTCCTCCCTTCAGCTCTTACACAAAAAGAACACACAGTATTATGTTTCAGAAATGTTTGGTCTCTACCCTACCTACTTCAAACACACATCCCAGAAGGGCAGTGGCAAGGCAACTGAGAACCAGAGTCAGAAACCAAATTCTCTCAGAACAAAATGAAGCCCTAGTGTCACAATTAGGTTTTGGAAACATCTGGAAAAGCAGACAGGTCTGATCAGTAGGAATTCATGCACATTCAGCTAAGAATTAGGGTCCATCAGGAGCAAAAGAGGTGAAAAATCCTGAAGGATTGGCAACTGGTAAATAGATTAGGAAGGCAAATAGTTATAAAAATTCTAGGTGAATAATACTTTCAGAAGTCTTTTATGCAATATTACTCTTAATAGCAGCTAATACAAACATTATGCTTTTTCAGAAGAGCAGATGGAACTTTATCATTAAGCAGTTTTACAACATCTTTCAGAAGCAGACTTTAAAATTTCACACCAACATTATATCACTGTGTAGAGCTGTTTCTTTCTGTGTTCTACCAAAAAAGCCCCCTAGATAAAATAAATAAATAAAGTCAATATCAACTTTTACTTCCATTCATTACTGGTTCTAGCAGACAGGAGGATTGTTTCTAATTTAAAAGACTCCAAATTTACAAGATCTTCAGAGGTATCACTTACAGGTGGCACAGATACCTTCCGTCCTTAGCAAAGGAATAGAAATATAACTGGAGTTATGAATAGTGCATTCTGGACCTCTTTGGCTAAATGGAAAACTTCATTTTGTCTGGTTTTACTACTGGTATGTTTCCAGGAAAATATTTAGTGAGACACTGGGGCAGAAGTTCTGAGAGTGTCTTCAAAGCATTTTCTTTTCAAGAGATGAAGGGCAACAGCCCCACAGTGAGAGACCTGTGCAGAATTCCCACTGCTGCACATCTAATTGCAATTATAACCCCCCCCCCCCGCCCATAAACAGATAAATGCCTTCAGAAATTCCCAACAGCATAATTTAAAAATAAAATTTAAAAATACCTTGGTAATTACCATGTTTCAATTCTCAGGAAAATAATCTGCCTTCAACAGAATCATCTGACAGGTGTTACCACCTACAAAGTCCAGTGAAAAGGAGTTGTTTTCATGGACGAGATGCCTGACCCTGTTGTTTTACAACTACCAACAGCACACAAAAATGCTCATTTAATTTAGCTGAGACCAATTCTTTTGTCTAGCAGGGAATCTTGGTATTATTTTCCCTTCATCTTCAAAATGATGTGTGACCTTCTGTTGTTTCATTGATAACTACTTATAAAATATAATAACATATAACTTAAATGTGCAGGCATTTACTACAACAATTCCAGGTCTGGCCGAATGAAATTCCCAGTGCTGCAGCCATGGAATACATGAGCAGGCATCACAAATCTAGAATCAGCTCTCTATGCTGGCTTGTGCAAATAAGTTCAGAACAAACACAAAAGCCTCTGAAATGGAGAGATTCAAAGCAAACGAGGCTTTGGGATAACACCACAGTCATTTAATGTTCTGATTTTATAAATGTTGAATAGCAGAACAGGGAGACAACTTGCTCCTGACTAATACATTATCCCAGGAGTAATGAGACAGAACTGACAGATGAGAAAGAAAGTCATGCTGGTATTTTCTACAGACACACTGCTTTTTTCTGAGTAGAAGAAAAATAACAATGCTTTCCAGGGAAAAGCCAGTCGTGTGGAGCCATTTTTTAGAAAGGTTCAACCAGGACAAAATATTGACAAGACCCAAAAATCAACAACAAGGAAATCCTAAGAAGCTGCTAAGATGGGCATCTAAAATGAATAAATTAATTTTACTAGGCCAAATAAAATCCTCTGCTCTGTACATCAGGCAGTCATTTAGGGCCTACTCCACTGGAGCTCATTAAAGATTTCTCTTGACTTCTGTGATCTTTGGTAGAGGAACTGAGATTTTTGTAACTATAAAAAGAAATCATCCCAGTTTGCATAGGTGCAAATTGCAGTAAAAGGCAAGGGGAAGAAAGAGGTAAAATGAAGACCTTAATGTATTATTTTATGGCATAAATAACAATTTCAAAGGTTAATCTAGTAGCACCATGAGGATGGTCATTAAATGAGACCTTCTCTGGGTTGCTGGAGGTGAAGAACTCTGGGGAAAATCCAGAAATTGTCCCTGTGTGCTGCTGGATTGCAGTTGTCACATTATAGGACAAACCTTCTTTCCCTGGCTCAAAAAGCACTGAACTCCTCTCTTTTGGTGCATGACCTTGAGAATGGTATCTCTGCACCAAGAGATTTAACTCTGATAAATCATTTTTTTTTTATACACACCTCACATATTTAGAGTACATTCACTCGTTTGCTAGGCTCTCTGCAAGAGCTGGCTTCAAATTTCTGTAAAAAGTGAAAACCATGCAGTGATGCCCCTTTTTGTCACAGTGCTGGTCTCCTTCCACAAGGACTCCTCAGCAGGAGGTGCTGGCTAAAAGCTCACCCCAAATTGTGTAGGCCAGACAATCCCCACAAAGATCACCCAGTCCAGCTGTGGGCCAGCTGAATGTCCAGCTACAGCAACTGACCCACGCTTTTTCATCCATCCTCTTTGCTCTCAGTGCACTTCTGTGAAACATCATGGTTGCCTTCACTGCCCTCTCTTCTTTCAGCTCCAGCTGAGCTTTGAATTTCCAAATTCTCTCCCTGCATGCCAAGGACACGTCTCTGTGTTCCTCCAGGGTAACTCATCAGTGCTTCCACTTTCCCTGTGCCTCTTCCTTTTGAGTCTGAGCTCCTCACTCAGCTGCGCTGGCCTCCTTCTGTGCTTGCTTGACTTTCTAAACTCTGCAGTTGCCTGTTTCTGTGCTCTGAGGAGCTGTCTGTGAATAAATACCAAGCAGCTGTCCTGTGTCCCTCTGACTCTCGGGGCAGCCTTCCACTAAGCCTGCCAAGATGATCCCTGAATAAGCCAAAATTCACTTTCCTAAAATCCAGGCTCGTGATCTTTTTCTGACATTGTCTGACAGGATTTAAAGCTCCAATCCTGTGCTTCCTGCAGGGAAGGATTGCTGTGCCCTTGATGTCTTTGGCCAGTTTTCCCTTGTTTTTGAGGAGGAGATTGAGCAGAACATGTCCTGTACTCACCTCAGCATTCACCTGCCTTAAGAAATTATCTTCTGATGCACCCAAGCCTATTATCCAACAGATTTTGGGACAGCTGGAGTCTCCCAGGGATTCAAGAGCCTGTGCTTTCCTGTACTTGTGAACACAAGAATTTATTTCACTCTCACCAATGTTTTATCTCTGTGTCTACTGGCAACAGCACCACTAAATCCACTTCCAAAGACGGCAGTGCCACCACCTTGTCCTGCTTGTCCCTGTGACTCTGCTGCTCAGCTGGGGGCTGGCCTGCCACGTGTGCCACCTCCTGAGAGTTACAGGGGTAAGGTCCTACCAGCAGAAATGGGTGGAATTGATAGAGTATTGATAAAGTGTAGCTTTATTTTCTATTAACTTTCACTGATCATCTTCCCACTCTGATTGTTCAATCAGAACTGAGCTCTGATACGAGATGCTGGGACTTAAACCCAAAATTCTTATCTCTTGCTCTTCTAACATAGCCACACCCAGGAGAGCACATCACTGCATTTCAGTGCAGCTGTAAAAAGGGTGACAACAGCAACAATTTAGGAGAATAAATCTCTAGGAAATTACTCCTGGTGCTTTCAGAAACAAAACAAGCACTATTTACTACCTTTTTTTTTTTTAATAGCATAAACAAGAGACTTAGAAGCCTCTCCTGTTATTTCAATTCTAATAAGGAATGTTTTTGTCTTCTCACTGCTCTTATCCCTTCATGTTGTAGTGAATTTTTCCTCCGTGGTGCTTCAGCAGTGGAATTGAATGCAGATGGGACAAAGGCAGGTGCAACACAGGCAGTCCCTTTCAGCCTGATCCCCTCCCAGGCCAGGTTTTCACGTGGTTTACCCTACTGCCAGGAGTTTAAAGAGCAGCGAGCTCCATTCACACAGTCCAACCTCATCAGATCATTGTCTCCTTCTTAACCAGAGATTAATAAACATATCTGGGTTTGGGGAACTGGACAAAGAACTATTCTTAACAACTTTGACACACATATTTCATTTTTGTGAAAGAGGCACCAGCAGTCACTCCACCAGATCCCACTGAAATCCCTTTCTTGTGAGAGACAGCTCCCAAAATACCAAGGTATTTTCAACTACCTTCACCAGAAAGCTCAACAAATACCTGTGACAAACATTTTAAAGCTCCTTATCCAATTACGAAGGTGCTGTGCTGACAATTCCTTAGCTTTCCAACAAAGGATAATATTGACAGACCATCATCACCCCAATCTGATAAAGCAACTCATAATTTATTGAAAGAAGATTCAGTAAAGGATGAACATTAGAATCCAACTTCCTGCCAAAAAAAAAAAAAAAATCTAAAACAAATCAAAAGAATACTCCACATATCCACAAAAAATTTCTTCATTGTCTTGGTTTCACAATTGCTGACCATAAGAAAATCTGGTTATAAAATCTTCCAAAAAAATATACAGATCAAAGTAAAAAAGACCTTAAAATTTTAGGTTTAGATTAGAAAACTAACGTTTGGATCTGAGTATCCAGTCAGTAAAGTGCATCTTATTATTTAATGCTAAATAGAGCATTCCTTCGGTTTTGCAAAATTTGCATTCCTACTTGGATACTCTCACAAAGCTCCCACGATGACAAATTAAAATGTAGGGATTCTTTAGTTTGGAGCCATTTGAATTGTGTTGGCTGGAAGAGTAGAAAAAGCACAAAATTTATGAGTAAAAAAATTTATGAACAGCTAAAATTTTCATTTCTAAAGTATAAATACATTGGGAATATTAAGTTGGATTGTTTCTTTTAAAATAGCATAGAAAGCTATTCCAGAGCTTCATCTTTCTAACAGCAATGAAAGCGCATTCTGATTTCCAGTGTAACTGTATTTATTCTTAATTTATATTGATTTATCTCATAGGATTATTATTTTTAATTTAAAGTAATCCTTCTCCCAACGTTTATTGCATGTGGATTTTCAGAAACAGCAGCCATTTCCCCTCTCAACCTTTATTTTGCTACCTAAACAAGTCAAGACCTTTCTATCTGCTCAAATAAGACCAGTTCTTCATTCCCATCATAACACTTGTAGGTCTTTTCCAAAGTGCTCCTGTTTCCCTGCATGTTTCTGAATGGCCACACAACTACTAGCAATCAATTATTTCTTTAGAGAAGTTAATAAGATGTTCCAGTAACAAGAAAAATACCGAAAAGACAACTACACACAAGAATTCTGTACAGAGTTCACAAATTGTGTTTGGAAAGTTCATTCAGGCATGGGGTGTTCGGTTGGGGATTTTAGTGTCATGGTCTAAGAAAATCTCAGAATACACCTAATTCTAGAGTGTAGTGACAGCAAAGTTAAGCAAAAAAATGGATGGGGAGGTGGTAGAAATTTTAAATGGAGAAAAAAAATCATCCATTACAATAAAACAAAAATCCATAAATCACATTCCTCATTTTTCTCTGGTTTTGATATATACAGAAAGTGATGGAAATCGATCTGCCCCTTTCCCAAACCCTGTTATACAGCTTTGCTTTGAAAGTCAGTTTTGCTCAGGCTTAAATAAAAGGGTTTAATCTCTGCATCTGCTTGGGCCAGTAATTTGGAACAGTTTTCTTTCCTATATTGAGACTCAGAACTCTCCAGTGATGCAAATATCCCCAAAACTGTAGCTCACTTTAGCAACAGCACCCAGGATCATCTCCTCCCCCTCCTCCCCCACACACAGACCACGGCTGTAACTTTTATTTTGGAATTCAGATTGTGATAGTCTGTACAGAACCCAAAGTGTTCTCAGGAAAGGCTGTTGCACAGTAAAGATAGCAAGAGAGAGAAAGAAATAAAGGCTGAGGGAACAGGAAAGCAAAAAGCAAAGCCAATGGCCATGCCTTGAATATTTTAACCTTCTTTAGGAAGGTTTCATTATCATCACTATGTATATTTATGATGCATGTGGTTTAAAAATAAGAGGGACAACACTTGAAGCAACAAATTTAAAAACTATGATTGATTGATTGATTGATTGATTGATTGTAAATAAGCAACGGAATATAAGCAAACTGTGTCTTTTGGCTATCAGCACAACTGTCACTCAATGTTCAGTATTAAAGTGAGAAAAGGAACCTTTTATAGAAGTTTAATCTACCCAGCATAAATCCCTGCAAGCACATATCAATCACTGGGAGCTTCCTGCTCTTAAATATCTGTGTGCATGCGTGGTTTTATGTAAAAATAAATAAAAGTGCTCAATAGTCCAATTCCTATTTAAATGTTACTTGGAATTCTGTTTTGCAAGGATCTAGGCTCAGTCTCCTATGAATGTATCTGATCCACATTTGTAAATACTGCTTGAAATTTTAGGATTAACCAGACAGCTCTCAGAACCTGATTGGAAAAGAACGATGTTGAATTTTTTCCCTAGGGTGAGGTAAAACAATGTGTAGGATCAGGAGCAGTTCCTTTCCAGCATGGAAAGTTCCAGGTGTGCCCTCCGGCACACCCCCAGCACAGCTCCAAGCCAGCCAAGACTCAGAAATGTAACAGCTAACTCAGAAAGGGGGAAAGAGAATTAATAAAACACCTTTTTAGCCTTGTGGAAGAAGGCTCCAGTGACAATTTTTAAGTGTTCCATACAGAGCTTGGCAAAAGAATTTAAAAAGACCCTGGTATTGTGAGCCAGCAGAAGTTGGAGCATCCCTGACCCCCTAAACCCACCCCTCCAGCAGCTGTGCCACCTCTCACCCTGTGAGATCCTATCCTGCTTTGCTGTGAGTGTTATATGAACCACCTGAGAATTAAGATTCTTTTTCTTCTGCTATTGTTTGGTTCTGGAAAAAGTAGTTCCCCATATAATTGCTGGGATTTTGTCTACAGGGCAAGAATCCAGATGCAGGGTAAAATACGTGCACGTTTGCTACACATTCTGCACAGTTCCCTGTGCAACCACAATGGAAAAGGTTTTGAGAGAGGATTTCCCTTTAAGGAGGAAAATAATGTGGATATTCTATTGCTTAACAGAACAGGACTCTGAAATTTCAAATGAGCCAGGACTCAAAAATTCACACAAGACAAGAGCACAGCGGTCCCAGTAACAGCCTGTGAGGATAACACTGCTCTTCTACTTGACTAAAATTACTTAGGCATTATGATCTGTGCTGTATGAACTTCTGCCAGATAGTTCTGTGTGAATTAAACTGTAAAAGTTATGCCTTAATTAAGCCACATTCTTTTCAACTGGTCTGCTTGCCACGAGCCTCAGACAGGAGGATATTTGTTTGTCTCTAATCCTCAGCTCGGCCTGACACAGCTCAGGTACCCTGAGCATCTCTGCCCATTCAGCAGGTGTGCAGCAAAGACAAACAACAACTGCATCTCAATTTTCAGAAACTTCTATGGCTGCAAAACACATTTTTCAAAAGGACTTCCCATTGTTTAACAGCCTGTATGAGTGTAAGTAGGTTAAGATTAAGAAAAGGAGCACGAAGAAAATATATTTTAATTAACACTGATTAAAATTAGGACGCAAAGCAAGCACATGAATATGAATTAAAATTCCTAGGCAGAAGAATTGTCCTTTGTAAAGTACAAGTAACATGCACAGAAAAATATTACAAGAGAAACACATATCCCACCTCAGCTATTATGCAAAGTTAAGGCCATGAAAGTAACCTTTTTCAGTTTGTTATGCCTTCCTAATTCAATTAAATGAGAACAAAACTAAGATGAGGATTACATTTGCAAAGACATTTAGCATCATTAACAGTGTCTGCCAGGGAGCTTTTTCCCCCTTTTTTTTATTTCCTAAAGAGAAAGAAAGATCATGGCCTTTGAAACTTTGTATTTTTTAAAGCAGAAAGAAAAGCACTTAAAAGTGAAAGCCTGCACAACAAAATTTCAACCCATAAACAGTTTATGAATTCCACGGGTGAGTAGCTCATCTGACATGACCTTTATTTTCTACAACAGCATTAACTTGTGTTCCCAAAGAAAAGATGAAAACAATGTCAATATTTTCAGAGCGCCATTTAGCACTGCTAGATTAGAATTTTTGGTCTATTTTTTTGTTGTTGCTAAAACCCAAAATATAAACTTGCTCTTCTCTGACTGTGTGTTCTCAAAAGGACAGATTTTCATTAATTTCGGGGAATTTAAGCCTTTCAGGGGTACAGCAGACAAGGCTCTTACAGCGTTTGTGTGTGCAGTGAACTATTGCCAAACACAGGCAGGCAGCTCCTGCGAAGGCAAAGCACCTGTAGTGCTCCAAGGTGAGACAGCTGAACCAGCCCTGCCCTGGACAGCCCTGGGTGTGAGAGCAGCCTGCCCCAGCTGCAGTGCACTCCGGGGAGCACAGCACTGAAACAGAGCTGCACTCATGTGAGAGCACGGGGTTCTGTGTGCCAGCCTCAGGCACATCCAGAACCAGCTATGGGAGCAAAGAACCACAAAACAAAACAACAAAAAAAACAACCAAAAACCAAACAAAAACCAAACAACACAGAAAACAGCAGCAAAAAAACCACAAAGAGCCTCAATCTCCGTCCTTAATCATAGAACTAATCACAAGTCTAAACTGGAAGCAATATATCTTTATTTACACCATTTTCCTGTTAGGAGTCCATGCAGGAGCATCTCTCTGCATACCCTGTCTGCAGCAACAGCACAGACAGCTCTGCTGTCAGCTCCTGCACAGGAATCACCATGAACTCTCACTTTCCTTTATTACAGTCAACAGCTTCATTTTCACTGTGTTTTTCCCATTTGTTTAAAATTCTTGTAGAAAATTTATTTATAACCCAGATACTTCAAATAAGTGACACTGCATTTCTATTCCTAGAGAACAGAGTCAAGTAAGACGCATCAAAGAATTTCCCTTTCTGTGATTTGCTGTTGTGTCTCTTCACTCTGATGCTCCATTCCCCCCGAGCAGGCTGCACGTTATGTAATGCTGTGGGTTTGATAATGCTGCAAACAATCTGCAGCACATCATAAAACCTGGTCAAGCAAATCTGTTCCTCAGCAGTTCAGTACCAGGCTAGTGACACCACTCCCCCACCCACGCCGGGAAAAATCTTATAAAATGTCTGATAGATACTTAACCTTCTCTTGCCACTCTTGGATTGCAAGCTAAAGAATGATTTCCTGTTATTTTATGTCAAAGTGCAGTAAACAGCAGAACAAAACTCTTCTGCCTTTTCATTTGCTCGGGATGACTGATTTGACTGCAAAGCATCTAAGACTTGTCAGCAGAGTGCCCTGGGGGTGCTGGGGACACAGAGCTGTCCCTGAGGCAGCAGAGTGCCCTGGGGCCAAGGAGGCCAAGGTGCCCTGGGGCCATGGGGAAGAGCCTTGGCAGCAGGGCAGGGGGATGCTGCCCCTGTGCCCAGCCCTGGAGGCACCTCTGGGTGCTGTGTCCAGCTGTGGATCCTCAGCACAGCAGGGCCAGGAGCTCCTGGGGCTGAGCAAGGGCCTGGAGCATCTCGGTGCCCAGGAAAGGCTGAGGGAGCTGGGGCTGCTCAGCCTGGAGAGGAGCCCCAGCTGAGAGGGGCCCTCAGGCCTGGGTGTCCCTGTGTGCAGGGAGGGGCAGAGCAGGGCCCAGGCTCTGCTCCGGGCCCAGCCATGGCCCCAGAGCCACGGGCAGGGCCTGAGCCCAGGAGCTGCCCCTGCCCATGCACAGAGCTCCTGCCCTGGGCAGTGCCCAGCCCTGAGCAGATGGGGCACAGAGGCTGTGCAGGCTCCTGCCTGGGGATACTGCAGAGCCACACGGACACACTGCTGTGCCCTGGGCTCTGGGATGGCCCTGGGGGAGCAGGGAGGTGCCACCAGAGCAGCCCCCGTGGGCCCTTCCAGCCTGACCCAGCCTGGGATCCTGTGATTCTAACATTTGCTGACTGAAATTTCATTCCCAGTACTGGTGGAATTCAGTTCCAAACTCCTCATTCCAGTTCACACTGCCTGCAGCTCTTCAGGACACAGAAGGGTCCAAGCTCATCCCAGGACACAGAGCTGAGGCTCTGGGAAGAGCAGGATGCTGTTGCCTGCCTGGCAAGCCCTACTCTGCATCACCCCACTGCCTTGTCTGTCCTTTCTCCTCATTCACTGGAGGCATTTGTCTGCTGAGCGAATCGAGGCTGACAGGGAAGGTCACTGTGCCCAATTGTGAGTCTCAGCATACAAATGTGCCTTTTGGCTCCCCAAACAGTGACCGTGTCCTATTATTGATAAAGCCTTGAAAAGACTCTAATGCATCTTCATTTCAGAAAACAACTGCCTTCAAGGTTGCTCTGAGAAAATAAGCAGCCACAATGCTGAAGAATTCTCCAAGTTGGCATTCTCCCGAAGATTAAAAGATAATAACACTTCTATTAGAATCACTGTGCTACGCTGTATTGATCTCATCAGGGAGGCCACTGCAGGTCTAATATGAACAGAGCAGTTTTAGAATTAATCACGGGAGTTTTTATTATGGTTCATAGGGCTCCTCATTCAAATGGCATCGTTTGCAATATTTATGGCCCAGATTGGTTGCCATTATTAAGTGCAAGTGTGCCACATGGTGTCTGGCCTGCTGTGTTAAAACACAAAGTCATTCTTCAAAAGTAAATCTTATCTAAACTATGCACAAAAAGCCAATTACTTTTTGATTTACATTTTAATTTCACATTCAGCTTTTCCCTTATATACAAACCTCTTACTTAATCTTTGTTTTGGATTAACTAGCACAGGCATACAAGGTACACTCCATAGTTTTAAGTAGACTGTTACAGCATATTAATGCACTCTGCTCAAAAAGATGTATTTGGTCAGTGACAAGGCACACTCGCAGTGTGAGAGAAGCAAATGAAAAGCTGGAGGAAATAGAGCACCCTGCAAAGTGGACTGGCCACTGATCTTCAAGATAAAACACACTCATTAAGACTCTCAACTTAGACTGTGCTCTTGGAAATGAAAAAGGTGTTTGTCAGTGTCAGAACAAGTCCTCAGTGACCAGATCCAGTAGTGATTTAAGGTAGAGCTATTTTATTTCTATGTTCCCTACTTTGCTGCTTTGCTTTTTTAATCTTCTTTGCCACCACTTCAGCCAAGCTCAGGTTTCAGTCCTGCTCATTCCTGTTTGCCTGATCCCACCAGCATTTTCCTGCCATGAGGGTGACAGAAGTTGACTCTCAGCAAAGGTGAATGAGCAAATGCAATCCTGATGCTAAGTTATTAAATTAATTAAAGTCCTGGGAAACTATGAGAGTGGGGTACTTTTTGGTTTTGGTTTGTTTCTTTTAAACCAGAAAGAACTTTAGAGAGTCTGATAAAATATGTTGAAATATTTTGTCCGTAATTCTATTGAGTTTTTAGTGAATTTTGGGAAAAAAAAACTGCACTCACCTTTGCAAGGACATATAGGGAATGTCCAGAACAATTTCCCATTAAAACTAATCATTAATCTATAATAAAATGAATAAGAATTGCTTGTATAAACATCTCTGTTGACTTTAAAATCCCTCATATTGTCTTAACTCTATTTGAAAACAAACCATTATTATGACATTCATTTAATTTGAGGGATTAATTACATGTGGCAAGCACATACCTAAATGCTTTGAAGGGTGGAAAAACATTTAATGAACTTAGAGAAAATTGTATTTATCTGCTTTGTCAATGCAATTAAACAGGCCTTCTCATGTTGTTTTCCCCTCACAGCACAAGGCAGAAAGCAGCAATAGAGAAAAGACAAAATAAAAATGAATTGGCAAAGGCCTCACAATTAATTAAGACTGAAAAGGATATTCACTTACAAGGGATACACATTGTCTTAGGTTGCAAATGCAAGGTGTGGCCAGGGTGTGTATTCTATTGCCATCTGTTAGAGGCGGGGGCTGTTATCTGCTGTTAATGGGGCAGCTGTGGAACCAGCTGGGGCAGTTTTCGTTATCTCTCCCTTGACCAACCTCCCTCCAGGAGATATCTTCTGTAAATGGGCCACTGAGTGTCCCTGCATGACTGATGAAATTGCATCATCACACTGGGAGATGCTCCGCCCAGGGGGAGGAGCCAAGCATTCCTACCCAGATAGAATCTGAGATTTTGGGACACTGGGACAGCCTTTTTCACTGGATTCCCAGAGGAAGACCAGGCCCATCTACAGCACCCCTGGAGCTTCAGAGGAAAACTCCACCCTTCTCCAGGATCCCTGCTCCAACAGAACCACAGCTGGCACTGCAGGAGGGCTGAGCCACCATTGACTGGGACTGCTGCCACCCACAGGGGATCAGCTCCTGTTCTGACTCTGGCAGTGTTGTTTTATATTACTGCATTTTTAATTTTTTTAATTTTTTCTAATAAAGAACTGCTTTTCCTACTCCCATATCTTTGCCTGAGAGCCCCTTAATTTCAAAATTATAATAATTCAGAGGGAGGGTGTTTACACTTCCCGTTTCAAGGGAGGCTCCTGCCTTCCTTACCAGACACCTGTCTTTTTAAACCAAGATATTCATTTACAAGGGATATATATTTATAAGGGATATTTACTTGCAAGGGATGTAAAAGCTCTTAATTAGGTGGAAAAACCAATGCCAAGTTGTGCTGAGAATCATCTGGTCTCCAGTCCCCACCTGATCCCAGCATTCCCTGTCTCAGAGTGACTTTAACCATGGGATCATACACTTGAATACACACACACATTTATTTTCATCCTGCACCTATTCCAACACAGTCAACTTCCATAAACAGCTTTCCCAATGAATTCTTTGCTAACAGAGACGCCAACACACCTAATTTCAGCCTGATAGCCAACAGCAGTTTATCACAACATGCTACTAGAGCTGTTTGCTTCTGCTTTCCATATATTCTGCATTTAGAGTGGAAAATAAATATATTCATATTCATAACTTTGTTGATCACTGCACTTTAAAGAAAAAAAATCAGAACCAAGGCTAGAATTCACCCCCTTTCCTCTCACAACATTCTAGGAACTCACTTATGCTCTTATTTTGATAGCTAGCGAAAAATAATTGTTTGGAGTTTTGTTTGGGTTTTTTTTTTAAAGCAACTACCTATCTACTGTGCAGCAGAGCTCTGCAAATGAACTCTTGGATCACAGCACCACCTTATCTACTCCTCTTTACCAGCCAAATAACATATTGACTATCATTCTCACCTCTGACAGATCTAACCCAAGTCTCCCAGAGTGAAAGATTAGGAAGTTAATCCATTTTGAAGCCTTGCTGCAAGATATTAATGCTTTCAAAAACAAAAGTGATGGATGAATATTATTCAGGTCAAATAAAATCAGAGTTCTAAGAAGAGCTAGCCAGGTTTCAGTTCCAAGAAACAATGCATGATAAAACCAACCCATGAGATAGGGCATCAAATGGGAATTCAAACACATTTATTCCCAGTTTAGGGAGATATTTTAACTTCATAATTGATTTAATATTAGAATGCAGTTTTCAGCAAGTCTATTCAAAATCTACTATAGGATGCTTTGGGAGAGATAGCTCTGATATCATCTCTGTTTTCAGTATCATTCTTTAATTTCATTTTCAGTAATTTGCAGCCTCTCCTGTATGTATATTCCTACACACACCATGTGTTTATATATCCTGATACACACACACATAAATGCAATCCCTTTTCCACCACTAAATCTGGATTTCATACCTGGATATTCCCACATATGAAAATACAGCCTTCTGAAATCCTCCAAGTGCTGCATTAAACACCTCAAGTTCATATTTCAGGCTCTATTGAATTTATGTATTTTTTTAAGTGAAATTGCCTATGTAATACTGTTCAAGTGGTTGTCATTAATTATACACTTGTATTTATGTCAAATTTAGTGTGCACTTGAGAACAGTAATTCAGATTCACTTAGATTTGGTTCCCCAGCTAAAGGGAATGAGACTAATTGATACAATAATAGGGTAAATCTTTGGCTGGCCAAGATGGGAATCCCCAAACAGAAATAACCAGAAGACATCTCCAGAGGGTATCAGGAAAGGCTGAATACATAGAAAGTCTCCTGAAAATATAAAGCAGGGCAGCATGGGGCAAATCACCCAGTTCCACCCAAGATTCAAACAATCTCTGTGCTTTTACATGTATTCAAGGTGTACAGTACCTGGGGGCCTGCCATGCTTCCTGCAGCCTCCTAAGGAAGAAGGGAAAACAGGGAAGGAAGAAGGCAGGAGTTCCTACAGAACAGACAAAATAAATACTACCAGCCAAATGTTTGTCTTGCACCAAATTTTAAACAGTGTTTGCTTTGAAATTAAATTTATTTCATTAAAAAAATAAAGAAATCAGCAACCAAAAAGCCTAACCCAAAGTTTAACTCCTAAAAGAGGCATCTATAGAACTAAAGAACAGGTATATCCCCATTTTCCCTTGAGGTTATTCTCTAGATAAAATGGTAAGGAACTGTAGAACAATTAGAGAAGCCTCTCTTCAAAATCCTTCCTTAATTTTCTATTTGTTTCTATGACACTGCCTCAGAAATTCTGAGTCAATTCTGATAACTCTGTCCTCTAGAATGATTTTCAAATGACCAAGCAAAAATTGGTTTCAGTCAGAAGCTGATAGGCCACCCCTCACAGACATGTTTTTATTTTAGTGTTAAAGTAAAATAAAGTAAAATAATTTTTACTGAAAGAAGAAGGAACTTAAGATAAGTAGCTGTTTTAGTATGGCAGATAAACACAGCTTACACCAGACAACATAAAACAGCACAAGGTTATTGTTACATGGGGTCGTTGGTCAGAGGTAGGGACAACACAAACTCTCAGAAATCCAAAAAACAGCAGCAACAGTTTATTATGGGAGGTTCTTTATCTTGGGGGTTTGAAACCAAGATATTCATTTACAAGGGATATATATTTATAAGGGATAAATATAAACAGCTGGTTGGGATCTGGGTTAAACAGCTGGTTGGCTGGGATCTCTCTCTGCACAGATCTCTGGGCAGTGGTGAGCCTGCATCTAGACTTGAACAGGCTTGGCTGAGGGTCCCCTGTACAGGTTTGAATCCAGCCCATCCAAGAATTTGTTGCTGTGACAGATTATGAACTTCCCCCTGGCAAAACGGTGACTTAACAGAAGTCCACAGGTAACAGCATCCTCCTATAAGGAATTACTGACAGCACAATGGCGTTTAAGAAGGAACAGATTCAAGATCCATTTCCAACCCTCAGCAAAGCTTGTTAGCTCAAGTCTCATGGCAGAATAACCCAGAATCCCAATCAGAATAGAGTCACAAAATTCAGAACAAATGTCTTCCCCAACCTTCGGCTTTGCAGCTGCCACAGGAGCGAGCGTGGTTTGCTCAGTGCCTCGTGCCCTCCGTGGGTCCCATGGGGCACCTGCAGCTGGCACAGAGTCCCAGGAGATCAGAGCTGCTGCTGGCACTGCCAGACAACAGTGACGGGCAGCGACAGCCGCAGGGGCACGGAGATGTGGCTGTGCCATGCTTGGGTATGTCACCTGACAGTGCCAGCTCCAGCAGCCCTGCAGCTGCCACCTGCTCAGCCTGGCACAGCCATCTGGGCAGCCATGGGAGCCCAGGGACACAGGCACGGGGACAGGGACACAGGACAAGGACACAGGCATGGGGACAGGGACATGGCCAGGGAGACAGGGACACAGGGACACAGGGGCACAGGGAGGGAAGTGGACAAATGCACAGGGACACAGGCACAGGGACATGGGGACACAGGGACAGCCACTGCCCAGCTGCCCTTTGCCCTCCCCAGCATCACCCTCCTCTCCTAGGGTACTTCCAGGTCCCACAACAGACACACTGGAAATACACATGTACATACAAAGAGTTAAGGGTAAATCTCACATGCAGAGTTAATCCCCATTCTCTTCCCAGTTCTGTTTCAAAGCAAATACAAAATACAGCACTATAGAGCATCATGTGCGCACAGCACATTACTCCATGAGTTATTTTGTTTTAATTTTGGAGGAAAAAAACCCAAATATAAAATTGGCTTCAGAGTCAAAGGCCACTTTTATATTTGGAAGAAATCCCTGGAATAAGTTGTCTCCAGTCAACTGATGATGCACCATTTCAGAAAAAGAATTTTAAACTGTCAGTGATCTGCTTATTACATGCTTGACTAATTCCTTGAACAGAGGAAAGCCCCACATGACTGCAGAACAGATAGAGGAGACGGATGATATATGGACTCTCCTTCCATAGAATCCAATTGCTGGTTCCTATAAATATGAAAATATATTTTCGTGATACTAGCAATGGCAAAACATGACTTAGCCTCCTGGTCTGTTTGAAAATGCAAAGGTTTTTTCACAGTGAGAAGAAGCCTGGAATGTGCCTTGGATGCAAAGATGAACTAATGCCTCAAATCCCTACAGTGCAAGTCTGATTATAAATTTTTAACTCCCATTTAGGGTTTTAATATGGCAGAGATTCACTGGGAATACATGGACTGAGATTCATTTTCATTTTCCTACTGGGAGGTGTTTACTGCAAAGAAGCTCAACTTTTTGTATTGTACATTGATATTCTCCCTAATTATTTTTATACCCCACGCCCTCATGAATTCCCTGTGATCTCTGTCGAGGGACCACATCTAAAACCCAGCCATCTTAATCTTTTAGATCAAAGTGTGGACTGAATAGACTCAAAGTCAAATTATGGGATAAACTATTTTCAAAGCTAGAATCATAAATAATAGGCAGGAAATGAGTAGCAGTGGGAGATTACAGGGCACCTTTCAAGTGAATTACAGGAGATTTTGTGTAGAGTGCTCCTTGTTAACAGAGCCATGGGTGAGGACCACCTGGTTTAGTGCCCAGATAACAGGACATCTTTAGAGGGGGGAGTGGAGTACTTGGGGATGGGCTGGGGTTAGTTAGACTTCAAACTCACAGAATGTTTCCAATCCCTAAATGGGAGTTAGAAATTTATAACCAGACTTACGCTATGGGGATTTGAGGCCTTAGATCACCATTGCTTCCAAGGCACATTCCAGGCTTTTTCTCACTGTGAAGACCCCTTTGCATTTCCAAAAAGGTTTTCCTCAGCTTGGCTTGGAAGCTGGATACACATTTATTTAGGCTGCCTGGCTGCCTCTTCACCTTCCAGTGCAGAAATACACCTGCAAAGCTGTTGGACTGCTCAGGAAAGCCTTCCTGCAGCTCCATGGCCAGGAGCAGAGCCCAGGTCAGTGCACCACAGGAGCTGCCCACCACCTCCACACACTGACCAGAGCATCAGGGGACACCACCCCTGCACCTGCAGTAAGGCACTCTCCACCCAAACTGCTCAGCAATCTCTCCCCAGCTTTCCCAACCCCACAGGCGTGCCCAGCAGAGCTCAGCTTTGGCTTATCTGAGGCCACCAAACCCACCAAGTTCACCACCCTCAGTATTTATCCCAGCTGAACACTGGCATGTTTGACACCCAACACACTCAGTCCTCCCCAGCTCTAGTAGAGCTGCACTATTCCTACCAGATACAGCCTTGGTGCTGCTGCTGGAATTATTAGATCTTTATAATCTCCCCAATTTACTCCCAAACCATCCATATTTCAGAGGCAAAGAGCATATACTAACACACATTTCTAATCACAAGAGATGGGAAAATTGTTCTATTCCCCCTCCAGTTCCTGACAAGGGCATCACACCTTCTGAATTTCATCTGCTCCTGTTTCCCTGGCATGATGAGAGGCACTGACACCCCAGAAATGCTGGGCCTAGGCAGTGCCTGGCTGCATATGTCAAATTATCCACTGCCAATTCAGACTGGTTCAATTGCTTCCATCAGCAGTGGTGAATCACTTCTCTTAGCATATGGCTACACATCACGTATCTAACTCTGCTTCTGCCCTCTGAAAAATTATCTGAGGCAGAATTTCCTGAAGTTTTAGACATGGAGAAATTCAGCAGTGAGAATTATTGATGCTTACCATTATCTGTTTGCATACAGAGTCGGCAGGCTGGGCAGGGAATGTTCACATAGCAGTGCTGGATTAGTATTTTTAAACTCTTTCTATTATTGATTTAACCACTTGAAGCTGCTGGAAGCAGAGTTCCTGTCACAGCTGTTAATGCAAGAGGCATTAGGGAAAATCCCTACTGTGGAGGTGTGCAGAAATGTTCACACATTAATGGCGAGATCTCACTTTTCATCAGCATCATGTACAACTCCAAATCCCCATTCTCATTCTGCTCAGCTAGATAAGAAACATGAAAGGGGAGAAGTTTGGGTTGTTTTGGTTTTTTCTCATTTACTTTAGTCCTTTCTAAAGACCAGGATCCTGCAGTCTACCCAAGCTGAGCAGCGCGTCTTTGCCTCAAGTTGTTCCATTAAAGCTAATGCAGCCACTTGCAGAGCAGGGCTATTCAGAGAGAGCAGTGGTATCAATGCAGCTCTGCATGATCACAAGGCCATTAACAAGTTCCTTAAAAAAGGAAGAAAGTGGTTTGTCAGAAGCTGAAATGGACTGGACTATGCAACACTGTTAAAAACTACTTTTGGCCTAGGCGGTGAGAAAATCAGTTTCTTGATTTAAAATAAAAAAATTGAGGTAACTGACTTCCAGACAACATGAATCAAGAAAAAAAAAATCCCCTTAAAATTAAGTTTTGTCTTCTCTGCAACTGCAAATTCATTCTGATTGAGGGAGGAGATGGATTCATGGTTTAAAAGCCAGTCTAGAAGTTCCACACTTGCCATGTCTTACTTTGAAAAGTTCCTCTCTTAATTAACCTAAAATAATTCCTTTGCAAAGTTCTTACATGGCTCACAAAGGAAACACTCCAAAAATGCTAATGATTTTCAAATTCATTGATAAGTATTATGTCCTTCACTTATTTTTCATGTCCCTGCATCTCTATTCTGAGTGATTGTTTTATTGATGCCAACAAAAATTAGCACATTATTGCCATGAATCAAGTCTTTTCATTGCCTTGACAATGCCGCCCTTCAGTTCTGTAAACACTTGAAAATTAAAAAGCTCCAAACTATAAACAATAGGTCTAAAAAACCCTTCCACCACCCAAACCGAAACATATTTCACTTGTGCAAAATATGAAAGCAAGGTAACTCTCACTGTACTCTTCCAGAGCCGGAAGGGATCCTGCAAGGGGGATGAAGAGGAACTTTGGACAAGGGCTGGAGGGACAGGAGCCAGGGAATGGCTCCCAGTGCCAGAGGGCAGGGCTGGATGGGATATTGGGAATGAGGAATTGTTCCCTGGCAGGGTGGGCAGGCCCTGGCACAGGGTGCCCAGAGCAGCTGGGGCTGCCCCTGGATCCCTGGCAGTGCCCAAGGCCAGGCTGGACACTGGGGCTGGGAGCAGCCTGGGACAGTGGAAGGTGTCCCTGCCATGGCAGGGGTGGCTCTGGGTGGGATTTAAGGTCCCTTCCAACCCAAACCCTTCTGTTATTTTACAGATAATTGCAAAACCCCATTTCAAAATACCTCTGTATACTGAATGTTTGTGTGTGTGTGTGCACACTGATTAATGTGCTAAACTGCTTCCCCTGTCCCAGCACCATCTGCAGCTCTGTTGGTTCAAAGACCACTCAAAGCATCCCTATCATGGAACAAGGGGCAGTTCATCTCCTGAAAACAGACTCCAGCTTAGCAAAGCTGAAAAGTGCAGAGGAAACGCTGGAACAATTTGCTTTTTATAAACATTCTACTCTGGATTTAAATACAAAATTCCTATGATAAATTCTGTGGTTCATCACTAAAGTGCTAGCATGCTCCTCTTAAACCCACTTGGTCTGTGGGTCCAACTGATATGTAAAATAGGCCCATTGCTTCTTACAAATCCACATCTGGCAAAACTGTGAGTTAGAGAATTATTTTCTATTTGAATTTAAAATAGACAAGAAGAAAAAATAAAATTAATCAGAGCAGAAATGAGATAATTGCCCAAATTCAGCTACTACTCAATGAATTTATTATAACTTTGGTCTGGAGAATTCCTAAAAGTGCAAAGTTACAGCACCAGTGAAAGACAAAAATTGGGGATGTTTCAACAGTGCTGCTCAGAAAACAGAGCTTCTGAACAGCAGCAGGGCTTGGATTTCTGGTGCAGGAGAGAAGCACCAAACCCCTGGCTCTCTGGGAGTGCTGCTCTTTGACAGTCCCATGCTTGATTATACTCATTTTCTACTTCAGCAAGCAGCAAAATTTTATGAGATCCACCCCCATAGATGTTTGTTCCCTGACAATCTGGTGTACAGTTACAGAAGTTGCTAAATATGATTATTGCCTGGGAAGCAAGGAGAAAACAGAAATATTTTAACCCAGTATGCTAATCCCAGTGATTCCCCTCTGCCCCCCACCAGCAGCAATGCCATCCAAGGCACTGCCACTCAAACCCCAAAACAGGGAAACACAAACCAGTAAATTAAATTAATGAGCAGAAAATTATTTAGCTATATTTGAAGATAGCACATGGATAATACTCTTTTATGTCTTGCTCCCACAGAAGGTGGGTTTTTGTCTCTTTTAAGCAGAGGGCAGAAGGTTTGTAATGACCCAGCTGCAAATGGGGCACAAGTGTCTGCTCCTGTTGGAACCCAAAGCTTAGTCACAAACACCTCAAAACACACAGGATACAAAATTGTTTTTGGTGCAATGCCTTCATTCATTATTTCTGTGTCTCTGTTTCAGTCTGTTCTCATCCTGTAGACAAGATTATTCCCTTTTTTTCCTGCTTGGCCCCTCAGAGTGATTTAACTGGGAGCAGAGCACTGTGCCCCCTGCCCTGATTCCCCCCAGTTATTTTTGATAAATCTGAGGTATTAAACCCCTGTATCAGGCAGGTATGTCTGTCAGAGATCCTTTTCCCTGCTGCATGGAATTGCATCCTTTCATTAGCAAATGTTGCCAAACAAAGCAGTTCTCCAACAACTTCTCATTTCCAGGCATATTATAGGGTTACATCTTAGACCAGCTTTACTGTTATAGATTTAGATTGAATCTGCCTCACTAAGTTGTCCCATTCTGGGCTGATGACAAAACCTGAGCTATCCATATGCCTAATTGCACTCATAAATGGAGCTCTTAGCAGGCTGTGGTGGTGATGGTGCTACAGTTGCTGTTTATGGAATTGTTCTCTAATTCCCTTTTTTCCTAAGCTGAAATATTTTTTTCCTGGGACTTGCACACATTCTGATGGAGGATGGTATTTTTCATGAAATGTACTTGGCCTGGAAACAGCAGCAGAAGGGAGAGGAAAAGCAAGTGAGAAATAATCAAATGAGGGAAAGAAAAGGTAGCTGTGTACCCAGCCTGGGAGGAAATCATCCCAAGCATGACAGCAGCCACAGCCAAGCCCCACAAAAGGGGCAGCAAGGCTCCAAGCACCCAAGGAGCCATCTGGGCTCATTCATCTCATCACAAACTCCTTCCAGACAAACACCACCTGCCAAACTCCCTGCTGGGGCATCTCTGCTCAGGCCAGGGGCAGCACCAGGAGTGGCTGGAGCTGGGCCAGGGCAGGCTCAGGCTGCAGAGCAGGGCAAGGTTCTGCTTCCCCAGAGGGTGCTGGCACTGCCCAGGCTGCCCAGGGAATGGGCACAGCCCCGAGGCTGCCGGAGCTCCAGGAGCCTTTGGGCACCAGGGATGGACAGGGGGGATTGTTGGGGGTCTGGGCAGGGCCAGGGGCTGGATCCATCATCCTGGGGGGATTGTTGGGGGTCTGGGCAGGGCCAGGGGCTGGATCCATCATCCTGGGGGATTGCTGGGGGTCTGGGCAGGGCCAGGGGCTGGATCCATCATCCTGGGGGGATTGTTGGGGGTCTGGGCAGGGCCAGGGGCTGGATCCATCATCCTGGTGGATGTTCCAGCTCAGGACATTCTATGCTTCAAATGATCTTCACTCACAGAGTGGTTCCTTTAAGGTAAATTATCCACATTGGGATAATTCAATGGGGAAATATACAAATTTATATTGGCACCACAACTTTCAGGCCATATAATTTGTGCTTTCTTAATATTCATTGACATGAAAATCCCCCTGGACTTGTTGCTTGCTTTTTGAGTCTTTTTCCCTGGTGTACACACAAGCTGTGAAATCACCCAGGAAATGCCTTAAAGCAACATTAGGACTGATCCTTTGAAATTACATTCCCATTTCAAACAGTACCCAAATAAGTTTAAAATGGCAACAAAAGTTTAACAAATAAGGAAATCAATGAGTCACTTAAACCATTGTGGGTCAGATTAACATAAAACTTAACAGAAAACATAAAATCATTAACTGGAAATTCAATTCTTGGTTTGGGTAGGGGAAAGGCAATCTGGGAAGACTTAAACACTTTATGAGAATTATTTCATAAACACTCTTGTGAAAGAGCTCAAACCCTTGAAAAGCAGTCTTCAAATCAAAATTGTTACTGAATTGCTTCACCTGATTGGAATGATGCTTTCAAAACTTTCAAAATATTTTAAAAATCCAAACAACATGGTCTTTTCTTTGTCTCTCTGCTGTCCTGGCTCCTTCCTCCTCACTAGAGCAATATGGAATTTTATCAGTTTGGGTGTAAATACATTCCTTAGGGGTGATGAATTCCCACAGCACTAATGGTCTTTGGAAGATTTCTGAAACTATGGCTGTGGCAGATCCGAGAGCATCCTCTCCCCCAGTACCACTCTGCCAGAAGGGATTGGCCAGTCCTGTCCTGCAAGTTTAAACAGTAATTTTATCCCAACTCCCCTTTTTAGGGTATCCCAGCCCAGCTGACAGGATGGTTATTCTGATGTTTGCAGGCTGGTTCAAGCCCTCAGCCTGTCACTGCCACTGTGAGCAGCCCAAGGACGTGATCCCAGCAAGCCCTGGGTGCCTCAGGGAGAATTCTGTGCTGGTCAATGGGCTTAAAGGCACTCAGACATGCATTAAAATGTCTGAGACAGGAACTTGAAGTTAATTTTCAATTGATTCTGTCTTGCAAATGCCACTAAAGTAAGAACCTCAGTCTTTTTCTTTTCCCCCCTTTTTTCTTCTTCCTCCAGAAGGCAGAAGCTTAATTAGGAGGATGCCATTCTGCTTTGCTTCTCCCAAAGAATGTAGCTGCCACATTCCAATAATCATTTGTTCATGTGGACCATACTTGAAGTGACTTGAAGAATTTAGTTCCCTACAAAAGAATGATGTAATACAGTTCACAAGCTAGACTGTAAAACCACTAAATATCATTGTTCACCTAAGCCTATTTCACCTCATAGATTTAATGCATTTCCAATGAGAAAGAACAGGTTAGGGAGAGTCAATTCCACAATTTTAATACATAAGCAAAAAAAATAGAAAAATTACTACAGCCTGAGAGGTGGAACCGTATTGATTTTGCTGTTTTTCACAGGAGTGCAATATCAATTCTGTTTGCAATTATTTTGCATTACTAATCAGCTCATTACCAGTCAGTCAGACAATGTTAGTTTATGCTACAATACACTCGTGGGTCATTTGCCAATAGCAATAAAATTTCACAACATACCAGGTGAAATTTCGTGTCACTCACCGTACCTGAGGAGGCTCCTCTACAGATCCGCTTTACTGGGGATGAGCAAGCTACCAGAGACAGTAAAGCCATGGTGCACATGAGGAAATATGACATTTAAAAAGGAGGAAATGTCTGCTGGAGAGGAAATTCAGCAGCTGAAGAGCAACAAGGAACATCCAGTTAAAGGGGCTTAAATTGAATAACTATTCAAGCAGCAGTGTGGCTTTAGTAGGAATAATATATAGCTTAAATTTGGGTTCATAACAGGCAAAACTCAGGCACAGCCACTGCAATTGTGCTTTTTTAATCAAAACACCAGGACTGTCAGCAGCAAAAATGTGGCCTGTGACACTTCAAGGGCCACATGGCTACAGTACATTACAAAAATGTAAGCAGTGTAATGGGGAAAATTTAAACTTTCTTCATAAATGTATGATCCTTACACGCAGTTGGGTTTGGAAGCTTCAGGCACACTTTAAATATGCTGGAATTTTCTATTTTGTATTCCTGCAGTATTATTTTCTCCGTAAGTATGGAGCTTTCAGTACAAAGCTATTCTTTAGAATGCAAAGAAGCAAGTAAAAATTGGTATATTGGGTCCTTCCTTACTTCTACAATCCATAAAACTTATGAAAAACCAGTCTCTTGAAATTTATTTCAACTAATGACACAGAATATGAAGTGGAAGGACAAACAGTCCCCTGCACAACCCTATTAGAAAATAAAATTTATGTATATATGTAAATACTCTCCCCTAAATATCAGTTAGGATTGCAGAGTCCTTTCAGCATGAGGTTCGTATTTAGAATTTTCAAGAAGAATTATTTTCAAAGTTGACAGTAAAACTTCTTTGTTCTCTTCCATGTATGTTGAAAATCTTAATTACTTGCTTCAGTATGTATTATTTTTACTTCAACATTTCTAATTTGGTTCCTAGTATGATAACTATCTTTTGAGAAGCAATTATTCCATATTTCTCCTTATTACCTGCTCAGTTTTATTTATTCCTCTATACTGAATTTGCTTTGTAAATGAACCTCATCACTGTAGGACTTTGTAGTTTTGCAAATAATTTATCTTTATGAGAATACTGTGAGTCAGAAAGGTGCTAATACAGAGATTAAGGGAAAAAATGAGCACCAGACTATCCAAAACACCTCAAGTAAAAGGGCAATGTGCACTTCCCAGTGAGTAGAAGTACATGAAAACCAGGAATCACATGAAAATCAAGAACTTTCAGTAATATTAATACCCAAAATGTCTCAAGGCAGGTTTGAACTCCCAAAACTTCTAACACACACACACACACAAATCTGGAGCCGTGAGACTCAGCAAATTCCTCCCATTTTCCCCAACAATCTGCCTTTGCAGTGGCCATCCTGCTCTTGAGGGACTCTTTCCCACATTCTGAGTGAGGATCAAGGTTTAGTGGGCAGCACTAAGAGCTGCCAAAGCCAAGCCCTGGCAAGTTCCAAACCTCTGCTGAGAAGAACAGGGACCATGTTTCTAGAAAAGCCCCACAAGCACATGTTTTAACAAATTAAATAATTTCTTTCTCTGGCTCAGTCCTAAATGTATTTCTGCATATAAAATGTCCATTCAGGTAAGGTTTCCAGAGTGGTTCAAGCTCAGGCTCACTCCCAAGCAGATGAAGATGGATATTCATCAGAGGAATCAATGGAGGCCCAATAAAGGGCATTCCTCAGCCCAGGCTGTGTCAGCTTGTTAGAGCCACAGCAGCTGCCTGCCAGGAACTTTGGAGTTATCATGGGAGTGTGCAACAACTTCAGGTTTCATGCTGAAGTGCCATGTCTTTATTTCAGTCCTTCTCCCAGCTCTTTTATTACTTTTCCAGGCTCTCCATTTCCCTATCCTGAATGAGATGTACTGAGGAGCATCCTCAGTTTTCCATCAAACGATGCAATTTGGATGCCAAAACCATTCCCCAGGTTCAGAGAAGCCTCAAAAGAAGATGCAGATCACACCTTTTCCATCCAACACTGGGCTATTTTGGCCTTCAGACTGAGGCACTCAACAGAAAAGCTGAAGACTGATGTTTCTCATCTTGCTTCTTTGGAATTTCTGGTCATGTTCCTGCCACTATTAAGATGTACTTTTATTGTGCCCTGTAAGACTGCAACTGCATGCTTTACAATACTGTTATATATTTTAATATTGTGATATTATCTGCTAGATATCATCCTTATTAGACACTAGACAGAGCATTTATCACATTTAAATGCTTCACAGTCCCCAACCCTGAGTGTATTTTTATTAATGTATACAGGTGATAAGAAATACAGAGTACAGCAGAAATTCAACTGAGAACCTACATTACCACCCATTTCAGAGTTCCTAATATTTGTATCCATTGTGATATGTGATTTGCCCTGAAATGAAATGTTTATCTTGGCTAGCCCTACTTCGCAGCAGTAGCCCTTCTGAATGCTCCTTGAAAATACTTACAGATATTATCTGGCTCTTATTCCTCCTTCCCCTGTTAGATTCTAAACAAAGATTTGTTCTTCCAATTCCGTGCTCGGCGTGGGCAGGCTGCTGGTGAGGAATTCCTGTCCTGCCTGTTGTACCATGCAAGAGGCACCCTGGTGTTTTCCTGACCCCGGCTCCATTCAGCGCCGAGGAGCTCCCTGAAACAGCCCAGCTCCCCAGGAGAGGGGAGCAGCATACAGGAACAGGGATTTGAAACTTGTTTATGCTCAAGAGTCACAGAGAGAGAGTCTACAAGCAAGTCGCTGAAGCCTCATATAATATTGTCCCTCTCTCTTAGGCAATAGACTGGAATTCCATCTTTGCACAGAACTTAAACATTCAATGACCCTGCTGCATGAAAAATGCCTTTCAAAGGCTCTCTGCAATGTGAGGGCTGAAATATTACATTTATTGTGGAAATACATCTGTTTGCTAATGCTAGTGGGCTAGGAACACCCACACTTACCAACTATGCCTAAGAAAAGAAAATTTTTTCCCACACAGAATTTCACAGTAAATAATACATTTGTAATTTTCAAATTTTACTCTCTTGGACCCGGTTTCTCTCTCCATCTCCCTTGGACTGTAAATTTGGGGTGCACATCTAGAATTTAAAAGGCACAGGATACACCAGGCACGGTTTCTCACTCATATTCCCAAGTTCCTGCTTGTATGACACAGCCTTGGATTTTCCATAGCACCACAGGAATAAAACAGTACAACAAAAACGCCAGAAAAATGAAATTCATCCCAGATCTATGAAAACACTCATTTTAACTTTGTCATAATTCATTAACTGGAAACTGAAAGTTGACCACGTGCAACACTAACCAGACTTCTCCTTGTAGCAACCACAGCACATCAGCACACTTTAGCCTGATCCATGATGTCTTACATGGTTAAAACCAATATTTTCCATAATCAAAATAAAGACTAAACTGAGCAAAGAAACTGGCTGGGCCTGGTATTTCCCTCTGCTGTAAGCCTGCCTTAGGATAAAAAATGGAAAAATTAACTTTGTGTTGAGAGGTGTCCACGCGGTGACTCAGTTTTCAATAAATTGCACTGTCACAGCAGCCTCACCAGTGCAATCCCTCAGCAAGGCCAGCACAGCTGGGGACAAAGGGACAGGCTGTGATCACACACCAAGCACACCCTGAAGGGCTGGAATGGAGATGGAGCAGCTTACATTGGCAATTCCCAAAACGTTCAGCCCTGCATCCCCAAAGTCCCTCATACCGAGCTGCCATGGGGCAAGGAAGAGCTCCCAGGACAGGAATAAGGGTTTCAATTTTTCCAGGGGGAGGAAGAGCACTGCAGCAGCCTGGGCCAGTCAGCAACACTCCCAGGGATCAGGGGAGAGGGCTGCATAGGGAGCAAAGCTCCTGAGAAGTCACCAAGGGTAGCGGGCATGGAAGTGCAGAAAGCCCTCCCAGTCCCCCCTGAATGTGCTAAAAAGCCCTTGGCATTCAAACAGATCATTCAGTGTTCCAGAAGGACAAAAAGAGAAAGCAAAGTCTTAGAAATTATAAGGGAAAAACCTGCTGGGTATTCATCTGCAGTCACATCCCAAAGGTTGATTAGGGTTTTGTTCCCCCATCCCCAAAAGACTCTGGATTCCCTGGACTCACAGAAAGGTGCAGAGAAGGGCAGCAAGGACAAGGAAGGTGGGGAAGTTTCAGTGCTTTGCAAAACAACTACATGTGTACGTGTGAATGTATGTCCAGAATTAACACAAATATCTCACTTCCTCACTCAGAAGTTAAGTGGCACATTGTACCCCTGGATTTTAGGAATGTTAAAAAAAAAATCCAAAAATCCATTAAATTAGCAAACCAAAAATCTGTCAAGTGCCTTTAAACAGAGCCACACAGAAAATCCAGTGCTGAAAGACAACACACCAGAGTCTGGGAGGCCTTTCTGGGGAATCATCACTCCATCTGTATCCTAGCCTCCCACAAGAGAGGAGGAAGCCTTTGGTGGAACACACAGCTGGCACGGCTACAAATACATCCAGTTCCCCAAGTGCCAATCCACACAATCCTTATTGTTCCTCCTTAATTCATTTTGTGAGAACTCAAGAAAGCCACTCACACAATTAAGGGCGGTTTCACATTTCCCATTCTGTTTTCATTTACCATTCATATGTTCACATATCTGTGCAGGCAGGGCTGCCCACTCCTTCCCCAAATAAAGAGGAAAAATGGGAGGTCTCAAGCAATTAGCTGAGGTACTCTGCCAGTGCTTAAATGAACCATCTGTTCCAAGGTTTGCAAGAGCAGCATGCCTGGAGCCATGAGGCAGCTCTGCAGTATCCAGCCCTGCTCTGGAAA
Organism: Calcarius lapponicus; assembly: GCA_039654755.1. NCBI lineage: Eukaryota > Metazoa > Chordata > Aves > Passeriformes > Fringillidae > Calcarius > Calcarius lapponicus. Next base: position 21,015,534 of record CM077474.1, on the reverse strand, counting down.
GGTTCTGCCTGCAGATGTTTCAGAATTAAACCCAAAAAGGGCACCAGCATCAGCTTCATCCGCCACACACAGATGAGGCTCAGCCAGAGGCTCCTTTGGCTTGTGGGCATCTGGGGTTTAGCAGAGTGGGGATGGAAATGAACACACAGAACACCCAGAACAGGGTGGGGAAAGCCACTCCAAAAAGTTTCCTGAATGCATTGTGCAAAAGGAGATGAGAAATTAGTCAAGACAGGGGAATTAACAATATTTCACCATGGCACAAAGGAATTCTTGAATGAAGAAATTTGGCCTTTGCTGCTCAACTACAGCTTTTATCTGGGATGGAAAGGGCGAGCCAAGGGAAGGAGATTGGGGCTTTGTCTCCCCAAAACCAGACCTAAAGTGTGGCCACCTCCAGCATCCAGTTCCAGGAGAGTTTGATTAGTACATGGCTGACATGTGTGCATGCCAAGACTGAACATGATCATTAGAACTGTTTATTAGACAAAAGGCTACTAGGAGAATGATAATTAATCACTTGGCATTGATTGAAATTCTTGATGAAATGAAGCATGAGCTGTTGAGAAATAATTGAATGTAATCACAAAATCCATGAATCATTCATAGAAAGCACATTTATTAAACCAGAATTCATAAGTAAGATATTTTGTCTGGCTCTTTTTCTCCTCTTTGGATCCTGTCCTGTTGGATGAACAGGCAGCTGTTCCTCCAGCACAGCTCCACAGACCAGACAACAGGAAAACATCCCTTGCAAGAGCAGAACAGCCGTTCTGATATCTGGTTTATTACCAAACTCAAGGAGCTTTTGTAAACCAAAAACCTAAAACCTGATATTTGCCATGAGAATTCAGGAAAACCAGATTGGTTTTATACTAAAAAACATTATAATCTTAGCAGCCTTCAAAAGGAGTGAGCAAAGTTTTCATTCTATAGGCAAAAAATCTAGAATTAAATTAGGATATATCTGGCTACTCTTTCTCAATACCAATTTCTAAGGAAAAATAAATAACACAATGTCACAATTTCAGAAGTCTTGGAAGAGGTGTCGCTTTAGACACAGAAATTCAGGTGCTGGTGGTTTTATTTAAATTTTAAATCTATCATTAACTAAACCCAGAGCCAAGATGAATAAAGCTCCCAGTAGAAAAAAAATCGCAGACCATATTATCATGGAACATATATTTAAGAACTGGGATTGGGTTCAAAGGGAACCTCATTTTCTGAAGATTGCAATCAAATAATTTTATATAAATTCTGCTTTTAAATTTCCTAAGTAACAATCAGTGCAACCATTATATGAATTGAATTAATTCCCCCTAACACTGATTGATATTCAAGTAAACATGAACTTTGCCCTGAGAGAAGCTAAAATATTTATATAACAGGCAAAATTGCACCAGTTAATCCCAAATGTTAGATTATATAAAAATATATCTTTGATCATGTAACTTTACATTTAGCAAACTAAAAACTCCAATGTTTTAATAGAATTTCAAAGAGAATTTGTTTTCACTCACTGCCTAAAATTAAACAAAAATCCAGACTGTGAACAGACAAGGTGCTGATTTACCTGTTCAACCACAAAAACCTGTACCAGAATGTCTGAAGTACACGATTTGTTCTGTTGCAGTGGATGATTTTCACCAGAAAAATCTTACTTATCCTGCTTCTCACATTCCTTGAGAGCAGGAGCAGCACACAAAGCCAGGAAAACAATTCCTCCTACAAACACTGAAGGCACAACTGAGATCATGGGTGGGACTAAGGCTGGAAGTGACTGAAACCATCCTCATTTCTGGCATTTCTCCTGCATGGAGAAACACCTTGTCCATGGGTCACAGGCACCCCCAGGAGTGAGACAAAGCCCTCAACTGCTCCCACTCATGGCCAGCCCAAGCAGGAATGGTAAATCACACAGCACAACCTCTGACATCCACAATTTATCATCCACCAGAATGCAGAGAACTGCCCTGGTACTGCTGCAAAAACCCTGGGCAAAAATCCCCGTGAACAACAAAATCTGGTCATTCTAAGTGCCAGCTGAAGGAGTGGGAAGGAGGGAAAAGCACATCTGGACAACTCTGTGGAGCACAGGATTCCCTAGGCAGCAGCATCCTCTCTGCCACGGGATATCTGCCCTGCTCCAAGGCAGGGACGGGGCCAAGAACACCCCCAGCACTGAGATCAGCTGCTGTGCTCTCACAGGCCCTGGCTGGTCTCTTCACAGGGTCATTTTCCTCTGCCAGAGCAAAAAGATCTACAGGAGAAAGGAGAAAGACTTTAAAAAGTCCTGAGTTTACACATTACAAAGGAAAAAGCACTGGGCAGATTTTAATTTTCCATTAAATACAAACCCCACTACTGTAAATTCATTGCAAATTATTCCATTAAATACAAACCCCACCACTGTAAATTCATTACAAATTCAGCTGAACCCTAGAGAGGCAGCAGTAACCTACTAAAACAAACTTTTGGAGCAAAATCTGATTTTTGCATCATTATATTTCTGCTGCTGAGCGGCACACCCCCTCACATACCCTCTCTGATATGCACATAAACCCTTAAACAGGCAAATATTACCATGACATTATTTGAATAGGATGCTCAGAATAGATCTAAATGAATTCTCAATATGTGACAGCCAGAGAACTTACCAAGTGAACTGTTAATTTCTATTGACACAGGTTTTCCTGCATCAATCAATGAAGTGGTGCCACTGAACTCATTTCAGGGAGACCTGAGGGGACACCCCTGCTTTTATGGCATCACCAAAAGCGCCACAATGGCAGCAGCTGCTGGGATTTGGGTGCTTTTCAGCCATTTCTGTGAGCAGAGTGATGTGACACAGGGACTTTTGCCCCCCTGACAGAGCATCTCCAGCAGGACACAAGGGGCACAGGCTCAGCCTGTGTGCTACTGATAAAGACAATACAAATGCAAGCTCCAGGAGAATCCTCGTGGAGAATTTCATCAAACAGACTTTGTTTCCATGCATTATTTATCCACATCTACATTTCAGCAAAAATGGCCTCATTTGAGTTAATTGATGCTTTCCTAGGGGTATTTGTTAGGAATCAGTACTGCACATCCCCTGGTTTATGTTATATTTGTAGCTTTGTGTCATCACAGGTAGCCAATAATTATAAGTTCAGCTATTTAAGGCAAATAAATAGCAAATAAAGACTTCATTTACTTGTTTCAATCATCAAATAAATGTTATGGGTAGTTTTTTGCAGAAGTCTGAGTAAAAAATGTACTGCTCTTTTGGTCCTTCCCCTGCTATTATTTCTGAACCAGTGCATTTATTTAAGATGGAGTGTTCCACAGTGTTAAAAAAACAAAATGAGATAGCTCAGAAATTAAAAATTTAACTTGTGAAAGATGCTGCTATAACTGGAATTCATAAGGATTTAATAAAAGTCTTCATAAAGTTCTTTTAGTATTACAACAGCAATTATTCCTTCTCTTCCTCATCAGTGATCTCCCCTTCACTTGCACAATGTATTCTTAAACAAAGCAGCCCAGTTTTGTAGGGAAAAGGCCCTGAGAGGCCCCCTTGTCCAGGCTTAATGGACCCTGTGCCACCCCACTGCTTCACCCCTCTCAAGATCTCTTCCTGCCCCACCACATGCCAAAGATTAATGTTTTCCCCAGGTTTGGAGTTCATTCAAGGCAGACATGAAGGTGCAAGGGATTTATTGCCATTTCTGGCCAATTGTACCTGATGCCCCTCAAGAAAAAAGCCTCTGCAATGTCCAACATGGCTCAGTTGAGCCAATTTATTATCTCTGGTCATGTAGCAGGGGAAAGGAGGCAGCACTGATGGTGCTTAAGGAATCATTCTTGCAAAATTAGAGTTCCTAAATGTCAAATTAAGGCCAGATGGAAGGAAAAATACAAATCCATACTTGCAGCTTTTGAGAACCCCATATGGGAATGAAGTGATGGACTCCCACATGCCTGGTGCACATGGCTGTGCTCTGATTTCACACCCTGCTGCCCTGGATACTGCAGGGGCCTTCAGCTTCAGTGGCAAGAGCCAGGAAATCTGGGGGTGTGGGTGTGGGGGCATGGCTACCCTGTGAGGACACAGGAGGAGGGAACAGGGGCACACAGAGCACAGTCCCTGGAATGGGGCACACAGAGCACAGCCCTGGAATGGGACACAGAGCTGCCCTGGAACGGGGCACACAGGGCACAGCCCTGGAATGGGACACAGAGCTGCCCTGGAACGGGGCACACAGAGCACAGTCCTGGAATGGGGCACACAGGGCACAGCCCTGGAATGGGGCACACGGAGCACAGCCCTGGAATGGGGCACACAGAGCTGCCCTGGAATGGGGCACAGAGAGCACAGCCCTGGAATGGGGCACACAGGGCACAGCCCTGGAATGGGGCACAGAGCTGCCCTGGAATGGGGCACAGAGAGCACAGCCCTGGAATGGGGCACACAGAGCACAGCCCTGGAATGGGGCACACAGAGCACAGCCCTGGAATGGGGCACACAGGGCACAGCCCTGGAATGGGGCACAGAGCTGCCCTGGAATGGGGCACAGAGAGCACAGCCCTGGAATGGGGCACAGAGAGCACAGCCCTGGAATGGGGCACACAGAGCACAGCCCTGGAATGGGGCACAGAGCTGCCCTGGAATGGGGCACACAGAGCACAGCCCTGGAATGGGGCACAGAGCTGCCCTGGAATGGGGCACAGAGAGCACAGCCCTGGAATGGGGCACACAGAGCACAGCCCTGGAATGGGGCACACAGGGCACAGCCCTGGAATGGGGCACAGAGAGCACAGCCCTGGAACGGGGCACACAGGGCACAGCCCTGGAATGGGGCACACAGAGCACAGCCCTGGAATGGGGCACACAGGGCACAGCCCCGGAATGGGGCACACAGAGCTGCCCTGGAATGGAGCACACAGAGCACAGCCCTGGAATGGGGCACAGAGCTGCCCTGGAATGGAGCACACAGAGCACAGCCCTGGAATGGGGCACAGAGAGCTGCCCTGGAATGGGACACACAGAGCTGCCCTGGAATGGGGCACACAGAGCTGCCCTGGGGGCTGAGCAGGGAGGAGAAGCTCAGGAGGAGGAAGGAGGGAGGGATTTTATTTCCAGCAGGAGCACCCAGCCCTCAGTGCAGGGCACAGGGCCTGTGTGTGGTTTCACAGCAGGATCACAGGGGGTTAATCCAGTCTGGAGATTTAATGGTTGAAGAGCACTCTGGTAGGAGATGGCGAGGGCACAATGGCTCCTCATGATCCTGCATGGGGCAGAATACTCTGCATTTGTTTCCAGCCTGCCCTCCCTACAGCAAACACGCTGCCTTGGCCCACCTTGCAGCTTCTGCCCTCCTCCCTTCTCTGCAAGCTCCCAGAGCTGTGGAATTCTGGAAGGTTGCCTCCCAAGCCTCCCAGTACAGCACCATCTTCTCCCTCATGCTCTACAATGCAGCATTCTCAGTACAGGAAGAAATGCTGCTCGCCTGCTGTTTTTCCAGCCTGACAATGGACATGTGGACATGAATGGATCTCCTGGAGCACCACACAATACCTCCTGTGAAAGCTTCTTGCATTTCCCTGGGAATAAGATGACAGACTCCAGTGTGTGCTTCCAGCCCCAGCCTGTCACAGGGAGGGTGGCTGCCACAAACTCCCTGGTCCCCTGACCTGTCAGGGCCAGGGTGGCAAAAAGAAAAAGGCGCAGAAACGTTGGAGCTGCCCACAAAAAGAACTTAAATAAAGGGTGAAAACAACAAACAAGGAGATCCTCCCCCCTGTAGGAGGGGCAGGATCCAAAGACCTGAAACACAAGAAACAATACATACATTGGGGGTGGAACATTCTAGAACTACAACCATATAGGGGAAACAAGTAACCAATAGGAAAGAAAAACTTGGACAAATTATACATACACACACACACACACACACACACACACATATATATATATATATATATATAACATAACACTAAAGGCTTATAGGGGAACTCTCAGGCTCACCCTAAGTTAAACAAATGATTCCTAGGGCTTGAAACTAATGCCTGGGTCTTTTGGGGTAAAATCCAGCTGATTTTGAGTCACAGCTGGGCCAGTTTCCACATTAGCCTATCTGTTTTTTCTTCATACCACCCAGAACTGTTCTATACCTGTCACCTTCCATACAGAGCAAAGATTCAAAGCAGTTCAGTGTTTGTGTCTCTGAAAGGGATGAGGTTCATGATAAACACGTTTCACCTGCACACAAGGCAGGGACAGGCTGTGCTGCTTTGCTTTTCAGGCTGTATCTAAGCCTTGCAGGGGGGTTTCCTTTCCTGGTCTGAGACTGGAACACCACAGAGCACTGTCCCACTGCAAAAATGCCATCCTGCTTTACCAGGACTTTTTTTTCCCTTGCCCTTTTGAAGGCTGGAGCAGCTCTCAGCTGCTGACAGGTGCTCTGCTCAAGCACAAGGCAGGATTCTGCCTGTGGTGGTGGGAATGGAGCTCAGGAAGGATTTTCTACCCCCCCTTCCCACAGTTCCTGTGCTGCACAGCCACTCCTGGTGCTGAATAGCTGGATCCATGCTTCCTGCAGCTGGGAATGCTGCTGCCTCCTGGGCAGGGCAGCACCTCTGGGTGAAGGGAGGAATTCTGCCTCAAAGCAGGACCCAGGATGGAATAAATGAATTGTACTGTTGCTGAAGGTTATCTGCATTCCCTTTAGCTCCAGTGAGGATTCAGTACCATCTTTAGGGACTCCTACAAACTGGGAAAGTATCTCATTTTACAGAGCTGATTCTGGTCATACTGAAACATTTATAAAGGGGGTGAGGAAACAAAGAAGTGGCCTCTGCATTCAGAAGTATTCCAAACATTTCTCTTCTGTAAACAGGGGCAAAAGCTTCTATAAGGCTCACCACATCAGTATCCAGGGGGTTACTGCTTTTCTTCCTTTTTATTTTGAAGGACAGAAATGGAAAATAGTCTTCTTACAGTCCACAGAGTCCAAATCAGAATAATAAGCTCAATACTATTCATACAGCTACATATTTGCCTCAAAAAGTGGAGAATGCATTCCTGATAATGGCTAATCAGAAATAGAAAATAAAAAGTCTAATTCTGAACTTGTTCCCTTTATAAATAAATTGCAAGAGGATAATGCATTTCTCCTATATTTTCCAGTGGAAGCAATGCTGCTCCCAGCAAAGCAATGAAAGCTGCAATATTAAACTTGCTGCTTACTCATCAATTTTCATGTGAGAGTCTCATTGGCAAGAGGCCCAGGCACAGAGAGGATGCTATTGTAATCACTATTCCTACCCCAAACAATGTTGACTATTTAATTATTAAAGTATTTCTTTCTAAGTAGTTATTTTCAACCACTAGGTCTGACAGAACTGAGAGAACTCCTCTGTGCCCAGGTTTGCTCAAAAAAAGGTTGATCACTGAAAAATAACTTCAATTTTCATGTTTTAAGCTGGCTGTGTCCTTAAATACAAATTCAGTTTCTGTGCCAGCAAGACGCTGATATGAAGCATTGAACTTGTTATCAGGCAATGAAAAAGCTGAAGTTCCACATCTCGTTCCCATTTTCAGTCATATTTTCTCTCATGTTGCATTTTTCCTTCGCCAGTTAAGTGAAGCAAACAGTATTGAGAGTATTCACAAAGGTTTGGAAAACTATTTCTGCCTGTTGTGAAAATAGGCATTTGTTTTTTCCTGACAACTCTGTGTGGCTTGGTTATAGGCAGGAGGAAAGAGAATTAAATGCACAAGTATGTTATTAATAGACAAAAGAGTTTGCTTTCAGTGCTTTCTGTACCTGCCAGGTAATTTTTAATCTGGGATCCATGCATGTAGTCAACATGGAAAGGGAAGTTTCCAAGCATCTAAAATGCTTTACACTTGCTCATGTCCTGCTGCCTGGGTCAGTGTTGGAGGTGCTGCTCCTGCTCCAGGTGACAGCAAAAGGCCCTCACAGCAGCCCTTGCTCTGAAACGGAGCAGGACATGCAGAATGCCAGGGAGCTCCATAACAATACAGATCTATGGCAAGGAACTCAGGCTGCAATGCCTCTGTAGTGTCAAGAATCTTATTCCTTCAGTGCATTCAAGTATTAAATTAGTTCAGCCTCTGAAGGTAGTGGCCACTGTCTTTGCAAGAAAATATGTCATTTCAGCAAACTGCACTGTTGCCAAAGAGCCTCATTTATCCAGGTATTAATCTGGAATAGACTCCTCATTTCAGGCCTCCCTGGACTGAGCAATTCCAGTAACTAACTCAGCTCCTGAACCATTTTGAGTGTTTGGGGGTGTTTCAGCAGCAGCTGAGCAATGTCCAAAGCTCACAGCATTTTAACAACCCTCACTCAGCTGCGCTGCAGCAACAACCAGAGTATGAAATAAAAGCTCTAGGCACTCTTATTAGCACATATATTATAATTACTACATTTGCAAAGGGTTTAAGCTTATCTCAAGCTGTCAACTCGTGCCTTTTGTGTCGTTGTGCATTCTGCTGCGTGAGCCTGTGCCGTTGGGCAGTGCCAGGCACACAACATCAATCCTGAATAAACAGGAGGTCACAGCACTCACGTCCTCAGAGCTATTACAGAAATTGCAGGCTTCATCCCATCTCAAATCCCAGTGCTCACTTAAAAGCTCCAACCATATAATTAAATGTAGGGCAGCTTAAAAGTGGACAATTCTTTTCAGGCTTTGCGCAGCGCTCCTCGGTGAAGCCTTCAGCAATTCTGCTCTTTTATCTCCCAGGGCTGACAGATGGTTGTCAAAACCAGGGGCTTGCTGGCAAAAAGTTTTAAGGCAGAGAAAAAGGTACAACAGTGTAGGAGGAGATACTTAAAAGAGAATAAATCTCTAGCTTGCTTTCTTCAAAGCTAGAATCCCTCCCTTGCCTCAGACACACTGAGGTGAGTTTAACCCAGGGTAACTCTTCTGTAGTCTAATGGCCTTACACCAATGAGTATTTTGACCCAAACTGCTTGAAGACATGCCTGGAAAAATAACCTTCTGTTTTGCTCACAGTCCTGCTGCACAGAGGGAAATCTTTCTTGTCACTCCCTCCAGCTCTCATGTCTTAAGTTTAGTGTAGAAACTCTCCTGCTCCCTCCAGCCCCAGCAGTCACTCCTCAAAGGGCAGGCTGGCTTTGCTCCTATGGATTCCACCCTCAGGTGTATTGCTGTGGGTGTGGGGAGAGCCTGCCCTTGGCCTTGGGGTCCTGCCACGGTTCCCTTCTCCTCACAGCACAGGAGATGAATTTCCTGCCTTGGGGCAGGTGTGCCCACACAGGGCTCCCCCTCCACTGCCTGCTTCCAAACTCAGGGGCACACCGTGAGCTCAGGGCATTTCCTGCAAGGAAAACTCTTCCTGGGAACGCCACGGAGGACAATGGAAGCCTGGCATGTGGGGAGGAGCAGCCTGTTCATGAACAGACACGCTGGGGTGAGGCTTCACAAAGCACAGCCCAGCTGGGTCCTCACATTACTCCTGTTCTCATCTCAGTGGAACTTGCCTTTTGTCCACCCAGCACAACTAAATCAACTCTATACAATAAATGAGATCATATTCATTTGCCATTCTTCAATATATGAATTTAAGTATGTTTAATACTTTTAGTCATTAAACTGTTCTTGAAATTGCTTTAGTGTGAACAGACTACACTCATTTAAATTCCCTTTTACAGTAACCTATACTCTTTCCTTATCTTTCAAACGAAAAACCCCAATGTGTTCTTAGTGTTAAGTATTCAGATATTCATTATCAATCTATTCTAGGAGACATCTACACATCTTTTGCTGTGAAATCAAATAATAATTTAATTACTGAAGATTAAAGACTGCCTAATCTAGCTGTAATTTTTTTTAGTCAGTGTGAAAACCAGTGAGACACTACATCATTAAATGAGAGAATCCAATCCATGGCAATAACTAAGAAACATCATTCAAATGGAAGAAAAACCCAAAACAACACTTAAGTGGACACCTAAATGTCCCATATTGAGACAAGTTTTCTATTTCAGATGTTTTATCATTATGCAGTAGGAAAAATGCATTTTCTACCCAGTTTAGCATTCAGCTAATTTTCAGGCCAAAGGAAAAAAAAAAAAAAAAAGACAGAAACCAAACATACCCAAACCACAAAGGCTCTTTGTACTGGTCAATTTTCATTTCCACAAGGAATTTCCATGTAACTCCAGTACTTAAGACATTTAGGGGCAACAGATTATCCAAGGTATGAGCTATAGCCAAGAAAAGAATCCATATTTAGGCACTTGTTTCTCACTCTTTTGCTCTCTCCCTTTTTGCAGTTCATGGCTCTCCTTCCCCAGCACTTTCACTGCAGCCAAGTCTGCTCTGGATCCCGTGCTACCACAGTGACTAACCCACATTACTTCTGTATTACTAAAAGCAAATTCCATGTTTTCCACATATATGGGCATGATGCAAATCTCTCATGTCATCAGCAGGATGATTTAACCAAAATTCACACCAACTGCAGCTTGATTTTTTGATTCTTGATACAAATGTCTCTTATTCACGCAAACAGATCAAACATGAGGAAGACTCTGTTCCCCACATGTGTGTCCAGGACTTTCCAGAGATGTGTGCAAACAAGGAATAAATGTGTGCAGCATTTATCTCACCCTCAGAGTGGCCTGTCAGTCTGGATCTGTGCATCATGAACCAGCACAGCAAGCTCTCCATTGCCCAGAATTCCTGGGAATCCTGCAGAGTCAAGTCCAGAGTCCAGTCCAATTGTTGGTGGCAGCAGGACAAACTCTCCTGCCAGTGCCAGGGGGAATGCTGAGTAACAGAGAGTGGAGCATCTTATCCTGCCCCTGCAGCGGGTTTGGACAACTTTTATTACTTCAGAATTAGATTACATCTCCCTGCTCTCCTCTTTTTTTTTTTTTTTTTTTTTTTTTTTTTTTTGTTCACATCAGTACCAAAACACAACTCAGAGTTTTCAGCCTCCCTGGGTACAGCACAGTTGCACAGCCTGTGCCACAAGTGGGGCACCTGAGGCAACACCTCATGCCTTCAGCCTCTGGGACAGGGATGTGACATGGGATATGGGGTTGGAACAGTGATTTTCTGCTGGCTCCAGAGGAAAAGAGCCAATTCCTGGCTCTCCACAAGTGGAGCAACTCCATTCCCCACCTCCCAGCACCCCACAGACACAGCTGGCACTCTGCTGTCTGCCACCCAGCCCTGGCCACCCTCCCTTCCTCAGTCACACATTCAATTGAACTAAATAAGCTCATGTTTTCTTGATTCCAAACTGGGAGTGCTTTCTTCTTCCAGACACCAAGAATTGTACATAATTCTGAGCAGCCCTTCCTGATAACAAACAAACCCCAGGAACTGCCATGAAGACATCCTGTGCGCTGAGCTTCAGTCCTGCTCCTGACCACACTCCCACTGCTGAACAGGGGAGAGCAGAGCTGGAGCTGGGGCAGCTCAGTCAGGCCAAAGGGGAACAGGCACTTATTTATGCTATTACACAGCAAATACTGAAACCTTGAGAGGAATACAGGTCAAAGGTAGGACCCGTAAAGCAGGACAGTGGGTTCTGTTCACCCCTCAGATGAACAGAACTTTATCTGTCAGGATCTCTGCTGCTCACAGTGACCCCGAGAAAAGCTGGAAAGTCTCTTTTCCCAGACTGGCGCTTACAGAAGCACTCGGGGCTCTTCATTCCTCGGGCTCAAGGTTGTTTATTGTTCCTTATCTATAAAATTCTTTCTCCTGCCCTGCCCAGGTCCGTCCAGCAGGACAGTTCCAGGCACTCTGCCTGCCCCCAGGGCAGGGTTATGGCTTTATACTAAAAACTGCCTGTACAATGTTTACAATTACTTTCCAATACCCATCACCTGTGTTAGACAGTGAGCTTCTACTCTAAACCAATCTGTGAGTGCCACCATCACAGCAGGAGATGGAGGCCAAGAAGAAGAAGGAGAAAGGCTGGACATGCCCAGATCCCTCCATCTTGTCCCCTGAACCCCCATACCAGAAACCCCAAAATCTACTCTTTCACCCCATGATAAATTCACTATCATTCTACTTAAACTGTCGTGGCTTGCAGATCTTCATCTAAGGTTGGCAATTTGCTCCACGGGTCATAATCAAACCCACAGGGGCATCCTGGGCTCTGTGCCAGGGTCTCTGAGCCCCCTGGCAGGGGTCTGGGCTGCTCAGGACAGCCAGAGGGATGTCCTGGGTCCTGACATTTATCAGCAGGTATATTATCTGCACACTCAGCAAACACCCCTGGGCAGCCCTTTCAGAAAGCAGCTCCTCCTTTAATAAAGCAATTAACCAAATTCAAACCATCACCCATCCCTTCCAAGTTATTTTTGCCACTGGAGACATAAATGATGAAAACTTCCCAGCGCTGTTTGCAAATACTGAGCTTGAATTTTCAAGTTAGGCACCAGTCCATGGAAACAAACCAGTGCAGAACAGAAATCCTTGTGATGTATCCAAACATCCTGCAGGCAGCAGGTGTCCCCTCAACTGGTGTAGCATCATTCACACACTTACAAGAAAAAACCTTCTCATGTAGTGGATATGGGCAACAATTTAAAAGAGTGGTTCTGTCACTGCTCACATGCTGTTCACCCTGCACTTGATAGCCACAGGCACCTGGGAAAGCTCAGAACACTCAATATTTGGGAATATAAGTGAGCTGGAAGCTGGGTAAGCCAGAAGTAACAGCAGATATTAATGTTCATTCTGATTCCCAGGGAATTAATATTGAAGAACATGTATTACTAAGATTTGCTAATTTGGGATTTCTTCTTTTCTTGGTCCTTCACTGTTCTTCAAATATCTTTGGAAAAAGACATATTCTTCCTGTCAGAATTTAACATCTTTGTTTCAGCACAGAGCTGAAATTATCACAAGGGCAGTAAATTAAAGTCTTAGATGTTTGAAAACCAGAAGGGAAAACCTGAATCTAGTAGCAAGAGACAAATCCCTTCTTGCCTCCCTCACCTTTATGTATTTCTTTAAGAGAGAGCAGAATCTCTGATAGTCTGTCTTTCCTGTTCTATTTACAGAACAGGGTTGGTGTCTCCAGACTCATTCCTTTGGCATTCTCCTTGGGACACACTACAGCTGGCAGGATTGAAATCTCATTAGGAAAATATTTCATCTTATGGAAATGAAAAGTCAGATGCACAGAAGCACAAACATGAACTGTATCTGTATTCCAGCAGCCAAGCAAGCTTCAAGGAAACCCCTGAACCAGAGTAACAAAGGTAAATGAAAACCAGAAAATGGCTTTAGGAACCAATATTTATTTTTTTCAGAACTCTTGAGATTCTTTTTGAAGACAAAGCAGCATTTTAATTTAAAATAATAATTACCATCTTGTATGTGACAACTCCCTCCAAAATCTTGGGTGTGTAGTAGAGCCCAGTTATGTTTCCTCTGACTGCTGCTATCACTTAATCTCTTGGAATCTTCTTCAAAACACTGGGAATTGATGATCTCAGAAAACTGGTTTAGCATTAAGTGTCAACAGCAGAAAGATTAAATTATGATTAGGTAAACATAAACAAATCATAGACTCTGCAGCAGTGGCTGCTGTGCCTGCCTGCCAATTTGCAATCAATTTTTCAGTAATCTCCCTGGGCCTTTTTGCAATTTTCCTGACACACACCTGGCGTGGTCTGCAGCCTTGAGCCTGCTGGGCACTGCTTGTGTCCCCTCCAATGAACTCCACGTGCTTTCTGCTCACATCGACCCAAAGGGATTCCTGAGAGCAGCCCAGGTCCCACTGATCTGCACCCAGGTGGCAAGGCCAGCAACAAAGCCAGGTGAGAAAGGACTGCAGTTTCTCCAGCAGGAAGGAATTATGCAAGCCCATGCCATGGACTCCATTTCAGCAGGACATGAGGTATATTACGAATTATTCGGTGTTCATTCCTCAAAAAATAAGGAATATAAGGAATGGAATTTTAATGGGGCAAAACCCCACTGAATTTCTCCTATTCTGTATATATGGTGCAAACAGAATGGTTGCCAGCTCCATTATTGATTTTATACCTAGCACAGGATCATGGAATGGTTTAGGGACCCCACTCCATGGGCACAGCAAAGGGAAAACTTCACGGAAGCCTCTCAGGAAAAGTAAAAGAGAAAACTGCAGAAATTTTGTGACCCTAAACAACTGCACTGGGAGAAAGGATCCATTCTGAAAGGGCACAAAGCTGGGAGGATGATTTCCATGGAGTCTCAATTTAATCTACTTTCATTTTCTGTGGTCTACTTCCATTCCTCTTGCTTAGAGCCCCAGACATTTCAGTAGTTTCTGTTTCTCAACACCAAGGAAAAAAAATTCTATAATTCTACTTTAAAGTTCTGGTAAAATTGTGTTTCAATCATCACAGGGAAAAACTTAATTTATTCCCAGGCCAAAAGGAGCACAGGGTGCACTCAGAGTGCATTAAAGTTCCATAAAATGGGCTCCATATTCAGCTCTGTAGAAGCCTATTGATCATTGACAATAAATGACCATTAACTGAGTTTCTAATTAATTCTTCAATGCAGCAAAAGCAAGTGTTCTTGTCATCACAAGAGAAGAATTCTGCACCCCTCCATCTAAAAAGCAAAGCACAAAAGACTGGCCACAAATTATATCTGAAGAAGAAAGGAAAATATCTACTTCCGACAGAGAGGAATTTCTATTTTTTGTTCAAAAGATTGTCCACCAAATTTCTGTTACAAGTATTAATACAGTCCAGTATGGCTAGTAATAAAATTATTCTTATAGAAGAGAATTTTGAAAAATATCTTTAAAATAATCAGCTATATATAATCAAAATGAAAATATACAAAATTAACAATTTTTTTTCAAACTATTAAATATGTTGAAAAAGAAAAGTCAAAGTCGAGATTCCATTGATCAGCCAACACTTGTGAGGTTTCTGTTTCAATGAGGTCTCTGAATGCCATCACCCTGAGAGTTTTAAGAAGCCACCAAAGAGTCCTGCACAAATTAACATTAACCTGTGCCTCACCATGGCCCAGCTGGGCTCATGTCAGTCACTGCTACAAACCAAAAACTTCATGGACCCTTCCCAGCACAAAACACAGCAGAGAAGTTCAATATAAAGATCAAATTAGGAAATTCACTCTATTGAATTATTGAACATTCCTCTTTAACACTGTGCAGTCACCCAGGGCAGGGGGATGGATTGGAGAGCACAGACAACCACCACTGCTTTATTTCTGATATTAAAGAATAACTTTAAATACTTAGAAGAAAAGAAACACTGGAAATGGAACAACCTTCAGTATTTGGTGTTAAGCAATATTAAGTGACAAACTCAGTACTTATCATTCTTTTTTCCCTGCTCTAATACCAGTGTGACTGACATTTTTCCATTTCCACAGCATCAAGTCTGTAATGCTTAAAATATCTTGTGAAATACAACGCTCAACTTTGTCAACTCCTGAGTTATCAGCATACAGGGAAAAGAATGCCTGTGTCATCAGCAACCTTGTGTGTCACCCAAGGGTAAAACATCCTGCATTCTTCCTTTTCTCCACCTGCTTGATAAATTAAAAAACACAGGCACGGCTCATCAGTTTCCCAGAATTATTTCTCCCACCTCCATGGACTTGCTCAAGAGTGAGAATGAGTCTGAGGTACTTGTGTGCTGCAAACCAACCTGCCCCAGCTGGACCCACTCAGACCCCTCTTGCTGCTGGGACACACGGCAGGCACAGAGCAGCACCAGTTGTGTTTTCACAGCAGAGTAAAAAAGGTTCCTCTGTGAGCTAACAGGTAATTCCACCCACTTTTCCCTGGGAAAAAAGAGTGAGAATGCCATCCCTGCCAAAGGCTGCTTTCCCAGGCCTAAGTGCTTTATGCCACATTTTCCCTCACCTTTTGTCAGAGGATGCAGTGGCTGGGACAACAGGAGGAGGGGAAAAATTAAAAAGAAAATTAAAAGAAAAATATAATTTTCCTCCCCAAAATTCTCATGTAACCTTCCTGCAGAGGGAGAGGCCTGTGGGAGGCTTGTGCAGCGCAGGGTTCCACACCAGCAGCTCATCCTAAAGCACAGCCCTGCAGTGCCACACAGCCTCCCCTGCAACTCAAACCTAAACTGCCCTGGGGCAGGGGCAGCTTGGACACTGGGAAGAATTCCTTCTTAGGAAGGGTTGGAATGAACTCCCAGGGAGTTTCTCCACACGAGAACATCTTCTCATAGCCCTACATATAATCCCCATATTGCTTCTAATCCTCAAACCTGAACTAATCTCTTGTATCCCCATGTGCAAGTATGGTTTCAACCAAAACATTAGACCGTGACTCTAAAAATAGAAGTTAAACCCTTCTTACCTGCCAAGGAGAGGTAAAACCAGCGAGAACTGCTTACTCTTGTATCTGAGTATAAAACCTCAGTCTCCTTACTTTCAAAGGATAATAGTAATCCAATGGTCTTAGGAGCCACTCATCTTGGTGCAAGTCCAAGTGAAAGTAATGCACCTCTCACTAGTCCTAAACACACTCATACTCTTAACCCTAGTAACCCTCTCCACCCCTATCCTATTTCCACTTCCATGCAACAGCCTCAAGAACATCCCCAACACAATTACAAACACAGTCAAAACCTCCTTCCTAATCACTTCCATCCCTGGAGGTGTCCCAGGAAGGGCTGGAGGTGGCACTCAGGGCTCTGGGCTGGGGACAGGGTGGGCAGTGGGCCCAGCTGGGACTCCATGGGCTTCAAGGTTTTTTCTAATTTAAAAGATTCTGTGATCCTGGAACACAGCCAGGAGCCTGGAGCCTGAAAATGTTTCTCTCACATGGAAACAGGATTTGGTCCTTAGAAGGGCTGAGTACACTGAGCTCCTGGAGACTTCAAATCACAAATAACTGAAGCCAGCCTTTCTCCTTCTTCTCCTCCTTCTTCTTCTCCTCCTCCTTCCTCTTCTCCTTCTCCTTCTCCTCCTTCTTCTCCTTCTCCTTCCTCTTCTCCTTCTCCTTCTCCTCCTTCTTCTTTGTCTTCTTATTATTCTCCTTCTTCTCCTTCTCCTTCTTCTTCTTCTTCTCCTTCTCCTCCTTCTTCTTTGTCTTCTTGTTTTTTTGTCTTCTTCCTCCTCTTCACCTTTTTTTTGGTTTGGTTTGGGGGTTTCCTGTCTTTGCTTTTTTTTTTTTTTTTAATGAATAGTGCTGCTTTAGGCCTGTTTTCCTTCATTTTCACACAAATTCTACTTCTCTGCACTACTATTCACCACAATTTGCATCCAGCAACAAAGAAACTGTCAAACCACCTGATATCAGTAGAAGTTCTTCTAAACCTGTTTTAAAACTTTCTTAAAGTGTGTGGAAAACATTTAGAAACTAAAAAGCCTAATAACATTTTCTTCCTTTGAGTCTTCAATCCCCCATGAACATCCTCAACCTCTCCTCCCGTGTACCTCAGGAGGTGTCCCCTGTTCAGAGCAGAAAATCACACATGGGAAGGGAGTCTTGTGCAGCCTAAACTGTGACCAAAGTTATTCCCTTTTTTCCCTCACGGCTTTTCCACTAAGTGCAGCTGGAAGCGTGTCCTAAAAGTACAAATGCTTCAGGAAAAACAATTCCTTGTGCTGTTCACACAAGTTGGGCACAGCTGCCTCCACTGAGGTTTATTTCTGCCTGACAAGGGAAGGTGGAAGCACATCCTCAGAACAAGCATCCTGTCAGGGGCTGCCTCTGAACCCCCAAGTGCTGCATTGCCAGACCTGTGTGCCACAGCCATCCTGGGGACACCAGGGACTGGCTGCCACCCAGATGAAGGAGCTGATGGGACAGTGCTCGTTTCAGTACACCCAAAAATGCATTTTAAGAAGATTGGTAGGAAAAGGAGCACCCTGAAACATCATGGGAGAAATTAAATACTCCTCTCCCAGCAACATTGGGTAAATAATAATGAAAGCTTAACTACAAAGTAATTATTACTACTAAAATAAAATTAAAAAATAGAAAAGTACCATGTCTGTTTCAAAGGTCCAGGTGTTATAATTTTTCCTTACTGAATTCAGACTGCTTTAATTTTTGTTAGCTGACAACCTAACACAGCTTTAATGCTTGTAGTGCATTGATAAAGATTTTTGCAACAGGTACAAAAAGGCCATCCTATCCAGACTCCAGGCATGCTCTCATCAGCAGAACTGGCCTTTATTCCAGAACAGCTTTTCACTGCTTAGTCAGAAATCTGCAAAAAATCATGAACAGAACATTTCACAGGACATCTGCATTTGGAAAGTGGTTTTCCAGCTTTTACACAACAGATTCTTTTTCCTGCATGGTTTTATTTCATTAGAACCAGAGTGGTTTGGGTTGGAAGGACCTTACCATGAGATCATCTCATTCCATCCCTCCATGGACTTCCACTAGACCAGCTTGCTCAGAGACCCATTCAGCCTTTGACACCTCAGCTTTCCACTTTTTCCATAAACTATCTATAATTTCACAACAGTAAGTTATAAAGGGTTGGTTTTTTTTTAACGACTGTGCACATAACAAGGATCCCCCACATGGCACACTGCAATGCACACCTATTCTGTTTATTGCTTCCAGCCCAGCCAAGGAGAGATTTTCTAAGAGGAAAGAAGGTGACAAATTGCCAGTGAAAGCCCAAGATAATCTTTTCAGGAATTCCTTAAACAAAACATTAAAATTTTTTTCAAGAAGATGGAAAGATGTCAAAGTTCATAAAAGGTTCATCACAATGTCAGGTAAGAACAGGGAAACAAATTGTAGACAAAAGGAATCCAAAAGGAAACCTGAACTAAATCCCCTGTCCTGGGGCTCAGCAGCTGCCTGTCCTCACCAGGTGACATTTCAGCTCTGTTTGAGCTGTGAGAGGCAAGGGAGGAGTGAGGCACACATGAAATGGAACAGGAACTCCTCAGCCTGGCTTGCAGCTCTCGGCTGCACCAACTGAAGAGCCAAAAGCATCGACCAAGATCAGGGGTGCAGGAGGCAGCTCCTCCCCTGTCTGCAGGAGCACAGCATCCCTGTGTTCCAGATTGCAATGCAAGGTGTTTTCCATTACCATCTGTATGGCAGATTACCTTTGTCAAGTGGGCAGTTTGCCTTATCTCTCTTTGAGTGACCACATTCACTCCTCCCTCGGGAGGGGACATTGCTGATAACAGACTATTGAATGTCAGTGCATGACTGATAAGAACTATGGCATCCCATTGTGAGATGTGAGCCCAGAGGGAGGAGCCAAGCATTGCTACCCAGATATAATCCAGAGGTTTTGAGACACCAGCACAGCTTCTCCACTGGATTCCCCAGAGGAACAGCAGCTGCCTCTTCTCCCACTGGATCTTCAGAGGAAGAATCCATCCTTCTCTACAGGACCCCCTGCTCCAACAGACCCACCCCTGACACTGCAGGAGGGCTGAGCCACAGTTCCAATGGGACTGCCACCAACACCCTGACCCACAGGGTGTCAGGTTGGGTTCTGACTCTGGCAGTGTTGCTCTAGTGTACTGTATTGTTTATTTTATCCTTTTATTTTTTTTCCCTTCCCTATTAAAGAGCTGTTATTTCCTGCTCCCATATTTTTGCCTGAGAGCCCCTTAATTTAAAATTTATATTAATTCAGAGGGGTGGGGAGGGTTTGCAATCTCCATTTCAGGGGAGGCTCCTGCCTTCCTTAGAGACACCTGGCTTTCCAAACCAAGACACCCTGCAAGCACCAAGAGCTGGGAAAAACAAGGAAAATCTATAGAGCCTCAGCCCTGCTGAGCCCCAAAAGCCTCCCAAAGCTTCTGTGGCCCAGCAGCTGTGCAGGAGGTTTATCTTACTGCAGTGAGTCTCAGGGGAGCACGTTTCATTTCAGTCCCTGAAGTTAACACCATTAGAAGATACATTTCCTTGATGATTAAAAATTAACCACAGAAGTATTTCAAAGCTTTTGAAATAACTCCGAACTAATGAAGGACTAATTGCTTCACTACATGTCTTCATATAATAATGTATAAAAAATTGGTGTCAACTGTCTTATGTCAACTCCTGCATCAGTTAATTACATGTTTGCCATCAGTCATCCACAGTCACAATTAAAACAGGAGAATATTGTTATAATTAGTTTTCTGGTTTAAAGCAAGAGACAACTGAAGGAAGTGCTAAAACTTGGTTTACCTTTTTTTGTTGCTAAGTTGCCACTGTCATTAGCATTGTTTTAGGAATCAGCTCCATGGGCTGGCTGAAGTGAATTAAATCTCTGAGCCTTGATTCACCTTGAGAAAACTCTTGGACTTTGCAAAAGTAAGTTCACAAATTCCAATTTGTTCTCTTTTAGCTTTTGAAATATCATGAGCAACATCGAATTATTTATCAGATTAAATACACTGAAATTTCTTGTGGCAAAAAGTCTAACACATGAAATGAGCAGGCAACCACTGCCTCTGTTAGTGTGGAAATAAAGACCAAGTAGGAGGAGAGGAGGAACCTTCATCCCCCCTGACTGATGGGGGGAAATCTGCATATCAGAGGTTTGAAATCAGATGTAGCAACTGCCCAAATGCCATTTGAGCCCTACATTGTGAACAAATTCCATGGGAACAGCTCCACTGAATTCCCTGAGTTTCTTACACAAAGAATTAGCTTGATTTTAAAAGCTGGTTTCCTTTGTTGGGTTTTGGTTATTTTTTTTAAACCAAGTATTAATACATCACAGCACCTCTATCTCAGCAGCTTCCTGAATACAAATAAGCAATTTCAAGGAAAAAAAGCCCTGGTCTTTTAGAGCTAGAGCTGCTGCTCTCAGGCTCCAAACTGAGGTTACTGCTCCAGCAAGGCTGAAGTCAACCCAGCTGACATTGAACAGGTAAAGGGAGACAGAGAGAACAGCAGGAGCTGTTCCAGAGTCAAGGGATATGGCAAGGCAGCATCTTGGACTTTGAATCATTCCGTCCCAACCTTCCAGAGAATGAAATCCTTACAACAGAACACAACATAAGGACAAAGGGGATAAACATCAGCAAGCAGAGCCTGTCTCACATTTTAACCCATCCCCGCTTGAAATCCAGAAAAAGCAGTTTGATCACCACGAGCACAGGGAGAACTTGGTGGGTTCCACTGCAGCACAGCCAGACCATTCCAACACTGCCTGCCATTTCACCTGAAGCACAGCAGCTGCTCAGATGCCATTTCTTGTTGAAAATGAGTTTGAAACTTTCAAAAAGGATGAAAAAAAAAATCATCAGAGTGTGGGGAATGTCAGAATCAGGCCGGGGGAAATCCCTGGTGTAAGTGACTGAGCACACGACAGCTTCAGACACTCACATCCCTCAGCCCACTCCTGGTCATTGTCAAACATATTCCTGTTGAAGTAAGGCTTCAAAATCAGAAACATGATTAGAAAAGTTGTTTAAAGTGCTCCTCTCAGCCTTCCCTCATGTTTTAAAAAGCTTCTCTGAAGAGAAGGGTTTAAAAAATCATGAAGAAGCTTTAAACACTAAACATTGTCTCTATTTAGAGTTACAAATTATTCATTTTACCTTCAAAACTGTACATTCGCTGTGAAGGTACAGTACATAAATCAGTAAGAAATATGCTCTTACTCTGCAAGGCTGAAATTCAGTAATTTGAATCACTTCTAGGAAAATGTACATGTTTTTGTTAGTAGGGCCCCACAGAAAATACCATTTTAAAATTTGTATGTAAAGATCCATAGCCCTGGCTGGGATTTGTGCTTGTCGTGGAGCACTGGGAGTGTTGATTCCCCAAGGGAGCAGGGGCAATCCTGCTTTTGGTTCTGCTGTTGAGGATGGAATTTCACACAAAATACATTGATGACAATTCTCTATTAGAAGGATCTAAACAGAGGAAATTTCTTGGATAAAAACCTCTGATGGCTGATGTTACAACAGTGAAGCTGAGGAGAGTTTTGACATCTTCATTTATGAACCCAAAGTCAGATGATTCTTCTTTTTCTCTCCCTTTTTTTTGTATTTTTTTTCTTTTTTAGCATGCAAGTCATAGAAGTTGTACCAACAAGAACTGCCAAAAAAGTGTGCAGAACCAGTATAGGCTCTACAGAGAGCCCTGGAAACTGTAGATACATTAATCAAAATGGGGTTTATAAGCTGAGAATATATAATTGAGGGAGGGGAGAACAGAAAAAATGAATGTCTTTGCTCACTGCTTGACAAGTTAAGAACCTCATGCCACCACGGCCAGAAAGCCAGAGATGAATCAATCTTTATTAAAAAAAAAAAAGACACCATTGCTATGTTTATAAAACTGAAGAGATGTTAATAGCTTATGCCATTGAGTAGCAAAGGGGAACACAAGAGATTTAAATCCAAACAAACAGAGCTGCAGTGTCACCGTGCCTGGGCAGCAGCAGCTCCAGGGCTCAGGGATTTGCAGAATGGGCCATGCCCTGCTCCCAGGGCTGCACGGGCAGCTGGAAGGGCTCCCAGTGCCTCCCAGTGCCACTGCATCCCCCTGCTGCTGTGGGGAAGCCAAATCAGGAGCAGAATGAACATCACAGCTTGTGCTTTAATAAACCACAATAAACCACAATAAACCATGTTAAACTGGCATCCAGCACTTCCACCAGCAAAACTTCCTTGGATTGCAGGGCCTTACTCCATCTACTAGTTCTCAGTAACTTGAATTTAATAAATGTCTTTGAATGAAGAAAGAGAGAAACAAATACACACAGAGAGATTTAATAAATTAAGCTGGAAACATCCCCAAAAATAATGCAGTTCACAGAAGCAGGAGAAAAAAAAAAGAGAAAATACATCAATCATTTAATGTTATGTTTAAGAACAGTGAGATGGAGCTGTGTAAAAATAGATCTAAAATGGATCATTCAACTACCCAGCTTAAAAATTCTAATAGTCAATAAATACAATATTTGTCCCAACATGCCCTGCTTTTAATTGGTAAATCCTTTCAAGTAAACAGCACCAAACAGGCAATAGAATTTCCTGTGTATTTCTTCTGAGAACAGTTTCAAAGAGCTGTTTATTGCTAAGGAACAATTTGGTGACTAGAGATCAAAATATACAATAAAATTAAAAATTATGATTAGGTAAAACACAAATATACACCATCTTAAAGGTCATCTTTTGCCCACCAAAACAAGCAGAAACCCCCTAAAAAACCAAGCCTGCCCTATATTTTGTATTTATTTACATACCTGACTGCATCTGCTGTCACAGTTTTGGGGGTTTATTCCCCAAGAAACATCTGCTTCCTGATATTTGGAATTATAATTTACAAGTAAAAGTCCTTGGTGTCGAGGCACAGAATGTCAAAGAACTGCTGCAAATATTAAATGCTGATTTTCATGTCCTCCTATCAAAACTAAAAATATCATCAGTAAATATACAGTTTGAGATTTATCAGCCCAGTCCTGGTCCTGTCTGCAAAAGAGGGGCTACTGGCCAAATCCTCATCCTCCTGACTTCATTCATGATTTGCAGGTTGATGGCAGTGGGAACAGGGGGCCACAATTTCCTACTCCAGTTTTACTGACAGTCTTTGCATACACAGGATTTGGCCTGTATTGCAAATTTCCAACTGCTCCAGTGCTCGGGACGGCTCATTTAAGGGACATGAACCCAGCACCAACATTCTTCCAACTTTTGGCTTGATCCTCTGCAGTAACATGCTCAATTCCTTATGGGAACAAGGTTTCTTTTGCCTCATAATTTAGAGAGCTGCAGGGCCCTGCTGTGAGCTCAACCCTCTGTGTGCCCACAGTGGGGCCCTGGCACTTCCTGCAGCAGGAAAATAACCCCAAAGCCAGCCCACAACTGCAGCTCTGCATCATCCCCTGTTCCAGGAATTCACCCTCATCCTCCCCCTTAATAAATAAATAACTAACTGCAGAGGACCTGAATAGGAAATTACAAAGTGAACACTACTTAAGGGGCATTTCTTCGTATACATTTAAGGTTACTGTGAGACCAGACACGGGTGGCACCAGGACAGTCCCAGTTTATTTGACTAACAAATTCTCCTTTTAACAGCAAGGCATATTTGCTTCCAGCAGAGACACATTTAAGTAAGCCTTGATGTGACATAGCTGTTGCCCTCAGGTGCAATTCCTTAACCTTTCTGAACTGCAGGATGTGAGGCTGGGATCGCTATTCTGCAATTAAAATAATTGTAAAATAGCATGTGTGCACAAAGAAGTGGCTCAAGGTTACAAGGGCAAGCTAAGATTTTTCAAATTCTTAACCTTTAAGACCTAACTTTCAAATAACTTGTAAGGCTGCAAAGCAGTTTTTTAACCTTGATATTAGGAAGATAAAAGACTTTTCCTAATATGTACTTAGAGTTGGCAGAATACCTATACCCAAGCTTATCTGCTGCAGCCCTGATTGGAGATGAGATGCTGTCCATTATTTGAACACTGCTGTATCCTGCAGATAAGTGTTGGCAAAAGTGAGCAGATCCCAGCTCCAGGTCCCAGCTGAATTTTGAGATGAGGGCTCCAAAGCCCAGAAGGGGCTGGGCCATGTCCTGCTGACAAGTGGCAGACACGGATTCACACACCATGGCTGGGGATTAAAGGCACCACCCCCGGCCAGCTGCTGTCTCAACTCCAAACTTTGGGTTTCCAGAACTTCTGCTTCTCCCAAGTGCTTGATAACCTCTCCAAGGAGTGAAAAGGAGATGCTTTAGGCTTGGCAAGAGGCGGCAGTGATGAGGACAAGCTGCCACTCCTGCTCTGTGCTGCTCTTGCCGCTGAATTCCCGCTCAGGTGGCGCTGGGGGAATGGCAAAGGAGCTGCAGCTCCTGCTTCTGCTCAGGTGGGAGGGAGAGGGGCACCGTGCACATCCCACACAGCTGAGTTGGCAACAGAGCCACAAAGAGGGGCTGGGGTGTTCATTCCTTCCCAGGAAGGGAACAGAGCTCAGTTTTGATTCTCAGGCCGGAGCAGCTGAGTGAGCAGAGCTAAGGAGTGCCAGGGCTCTCCTCAGCCACACATTCCCATCTCCCATCTCCCTCACTGGGGCTGTGCTGGGGCAAGCAGCACACTCAGAGACCCAGGATGGGAATGGTTCAGTAAAAAATAACCCATCAAAAACCATACCCAGTCAGGCACCTCCCTGATTTGTACAACAGCTCTCCTTGCACTACCAGCAAGGGCAGAAGGCAGAGACAGTGTGAGAAGGAAGGGAGAGCAGCGCCAGGGCTGCCAGAACTTCCATCAGGAGTTATTTGTCCCAGTGGATCTGGTAATCCTGTCTGGAACCATAATATTTCAATAATATTCCTTAAAGAACATCATTTTGATGGGTTTTTCTCATGATGAGCCAGGACCAAGCTCCTGATTGTAAGTTTGCTTTCACCTGTGCTTTTAGACCTTGGATGGTTACATTCAACCCTAAATATCCCAGAACAGCCTCAAACCAAGTGCACCACCTCAAACAAAATCTGGTTAGGAGACCTTTCCCACCTCTACCTGCTTGACATCAAGAAATGTATTTTTTTATAAAATGCTTTGAGGTTGTATATATATATAATAAATAACAGAGGAGTTTTAGGAATGATCATCTCACCATCCTAGATGTGTGGAAGTTAAAGCAACCTCTGTTTTGGCAGTTCTAATCTTGCTTGGGGTGTCTGCTGGCAGCCCTTGAGCGGGTCACTGTGGGATCAGTGCTGGGATTTCCAGCAGTGCAAACAAACAGGGCCCGGGGCTGCTGTCCCTGTCCTCCCCAGGCAAACAGAGATAAGGCTCAGGCACTCCTGGTTCCAGCCCCAGCCCCACGGAGTGCAGGAGGTAAATCTGCCTCCAGCTGCCCCAGCCCCAGCTCTGAGCCTGGCTCTGGGGCCCTTCCCTGCCGCAGCTGCCAGAGCAGACAGGTCAGAGAGGCTGTGGCTGGGCATGGCTGTGCTCAGCTCAGTGTGGCTGTGCCTGTGCTCTCAGTGAGGCTGTGCCCTCAGTGTGCCTGTGCTCTCAGTGTGGCTGTGCTCTCAGTGTGCCTGTGCTCAGTGTGGCTGTGCTCTCAGTGTGCCTGTGCCTGTGCTCTCAGTGTGCCTGTGCTCTCAGTGTGGCTGTGCCCTCAGTGAGGCTGTGCTCTCATTGTGGCTGTGGCTGTGCTCTCAGTGTGGCTGTGCCCTCAGTGTGGCTCTGGCTGTGCTCTCAGTATGGCTGTGCTCTCAGTGTGGCTGTGGCTGTGCTCTCAGTGTGCCTGTGCTCAGTGTGCCTGTGCTCTCAGTGTGGCTCTGGCTGTGCTCTCAGTATGGCTGTGCTCTCAGTGTGGCTGTGCCCTCAGTGTGGCTGTGGCTGTGCTCTCAGTGTGGCTGTGCCCTCAGTGTGGCTCTGGCTGTGCTCTCAGTGTGCCTGTGCTCAGTGTGGCTGTGCCCTCAGTGAGGCTGTGCTCTCAGTGTGGCTGTGGCTCTGCTCTCCCAAAAGGACAGACACAGCTGAGCCCCCTCTGGTCTCGTTACCTCCTCCCATCTCCGAGCTGAGCAGACCCATCCTGACCCTGCAGACCCATCCTGACACTCTGCAGACCCATCCTGACTCTGCAGACCCATCCTGGCACTCTGCAGACCCATCCTGACACTCTGCAGACCCATCCTAGCACTCTGGGTATGTTTCTTTCCAACACTGCAAGGGACAAGAACTCTGCAGTGGGTCTAAGAGGTTCAAGATAAGTTCATTAAGCCAATTTGTTAATCATCTCCATGAACTGTGCTCTCATTTCTTACGAGGATTTGTGTAATAGATTTTATAAAACCTTAATGAAAATCTAATTAGAGCCAAAAGTCTTGGAAAGATTTCAATTTTTTTCCTTCTTTCTCCTCCTCCTCCTATTTTTCCTCCCTTTTAATTATGAATTGGAGGAATGGATAAAAAGGGACGGTAAAGGATGGGACAGTAACAAAGAACACTGCAGATTAAGCTTCAAACTTTCAGCATATTTTTTTTTCATATTCATGTGCATCCACAGCAGGAAAGTTGATAAAATTTGTGCTGTTTCTCTGCACTGATATTGCACTGCAGGAATGGCTCTGATGGGAGATGCTCACACAAGTCACAGCACCAGACTCTCACAGCTCTTCTTCAAACAGGTCAGTGTTCCTCTCAACGAACTCACTGAATAAATAAAAATGTCACTTTTCAAAGGTGCATTTCAAGGATGCCACTCCACAGCTCACTGACCTCAACAGCGGAGGATCAGTCCCTTCCAAAAGCGTCTCAGTCATTCCCCCTTTTCTCCAGCCACAGACTCTGCCCCAGGTTTTAGGGGGGATATCCAAGCATGCAGACACAGCCTGAGGATCCCAAACTCACAGCTGTGGGACACACACCATATAAACCATCAAACTGGGTGAGCTGGGTTATTGGGAGGTGTCCCTGCCCGTGGCAGGGGTGGGAACAAGATGACTTTAAGATGCCTCCCAACCCAAACCATGCTGTGATTCTGTTTGAACACATAATTCTATATAATGGAAAGAGAAAAGCTGCTGATTTCACCTTAAAAAAAAAACAAATCAATGACAAATTCAGTCTTTAAGACATTGATTTTGCAAAATACCAGTATTTTGCAACTGATTTAAGTATCAGCTCACAACATGATTAACCAATGCACGTGTGTATGCCAGGAGATACAATTACTTCAAATATTTGCAGATTTCATGTAAATATGGAGAGGAAATAGGTTCTATATAACATAATTCTATGTGTCATTGTACCCAAAAATAAAAGCACAAAGTGACTCTTTTCTACCTCTTTCCTCTTTCCCTTCATACCTTTATTTCTAAACATGAAAACACAAAGAGTCTTTAAGAACACAAACTGATTTGGGACTTTGGGGGTTATTTTTTTCTCTCCCCCCAGAAGTACATGTCTGTGACACAGAGTTTTGTCACTTGTTTTTTTTTCTTTGGAAGGTTTTCTCCCCACCTCTCTGAAAAAAAAAAAAAAAACAGGTTTTCAACAAGTTTTTATGGTTAAGAAGCTACAAAGTAGACTCTTCAAAATATCCAAACATGCACTTAGAATACAAATACAGCAACTTTAATATTGGTTATTATTAAATATAAGAAATTAGAGAGAAAACTGCCAGGCTTTACAGCCCCCTAAACAGTGTGCAAGATGTCAAAGACCCTGAGGACCAAAATAATTAAATCAATTTGTCCTATGATTCAATAGAAACAAATGACAAATAGTTTCAGCTGAAAGGAACAAACAAATGCACAGACAGGGAACCAAATCCTGAGGTCTTTGTTCAGCCTTAATCTGGCAGCTCCTGCTGATATCCCTGACTTTGCTGGGAGATGCAGGGAGCTGAAACTGAGCAAGGCTGGGAGGATTTCCTTGTGAACAGATTCCATAGAGGAGCATCACAGGCACAGAGCTGGGTGTCAGGCAGGATAAGGCAGCAGTGGAACCCTGGCATGTAAAAAGTATAAAAAGTGATGCTATTTGGGTCACAGCACTGAGGATGTAAAATAAGCTCGATTATCCAAGTCCCATTAGATCTCAGCCTGTGCTTGGGAGCAGCAGGCCTGGGAGATGGACAGATCAGAGGCACCTCAGAGAAAAGCATCTCAGATGATAAAAGCATTGGAAAATAAAAACTGTGCTCTGTGAAAACACCACATGTAAAGGAAACTTTACAAAGACTCTGAATGGGAAAAAGTAAGGAAGTTTCTGCAACAAAGTTATCGGGGTTCAACTTGATACAAAATTATTTCCAAAGCCATTTCCAGCATAAAAAGTCACTCATGCCACACAGGAAAATCTACTAATACATATAAAACATACAAAAATATTCATCTACTGCCCAAAGTATCGTAGTTCAGTTGTAAACTTGCAAATTAAGACTAGTTGGTGTTAATTTGTCTTGTCCCATCCAATCTACCAATTATATGGATGGAGAAATACAGCATTTTCTGGAAATAATCTTACAGAACACCAAGTGTAGTAGACTGGAGCCTACTAACCTCCCTCCACTTTGAAATCATAGAATCATTTGGGTTAGAAAACTCCAACCAAGACCATGAAGTTCAACCATTAACCCGGCTCTGCCAAGGCCACCACTTACCCATGTCCCAAGTGCCACATCCACATGGCTTTAATCCCTCAGGGATGGGGACTCCGCCCCTGCCCTGGGCAGCTGTGCCAGGCTGGAGAACCCCTTCTGTGAGGAAATTGTTCCCAAAATCCACCCTGAGCCTGCCCTGGCCCAGCCTGAGGCCGTTCCCTCTGCTCCTGTCCCTGTTCCCTGGAGCACAGCCCGACCCCCCCGGCTGTGCCCTCCTGGCAGGAGCTGTGCAGAGCCACAAGGGCCCCTGAGCCTCCTTTGCTCCAGGCTCAGCCCCTTCCCAGTTCCCTCAGCCCCTCCTGGGGCTCCAGCCCTTCCCAGCTCTGTTCCCTCTCTGTTATGCTTTCCAGTTTTTTAAGATTTACAAAACCTCAGAAGTTTACAATTCCTACGAGCTCAGTTTTGAATCCCAAGAATGAGCGGACCCCTTGTGGCAGGGCAATATCTGAGTGCTGGAAAAACAGAGCTTTACATTCACCCTCAACAATTTTGGTGCTCTTAACCCATGAGAGCAGTGTCCACCCTGACTGCCCCTCTGAGCCCTGCAGCTCCCAGCTGCAGCCCTGCTGATCAAACACAGGAAACACAAGGTGAAACAAACACGGGCAGGAGACCCTTCTCCTTTTTAATGCTTTTACTAAAAGTGATCAGCTCGGGTGGGGAGAACCGACGGGTCTGTGCTCACACCACTGCTGCTCCCAAGAGTGAGTCAGAGGAGGAGGAAGAGCACAGCTTTGTCCACTGGTCTGTGGGCAGAGCTGGGGGTTCCATCCTCACCAGAGCATCAGGACATTCCCTGCTTTTTGGTTCAACGTTTGAGGTCCTCTGTCTAGCTGACATCTTTTGCGGTTAGGGTGAGGGGTTAAAAGGGTCTTGGTGGCTACTAGATTCTGTTCCTCATGTCTGGGCATTGCTTTGATTCATCAATTTTGTGTTGGCTCATTGCTTTAGGGGTTTTTGGCTAGGTTTGGTGAGGGGTCCCTTCTGTTGCATGCTGGCTTCGATGTCGTTTGCATGCCGACTCCATGTCCCTTCCCCTTCACTGTCTGGGTGCCATCCTCCAGGAAGAAGCAGCGTGTCACTCGACCAAAGGGGGAATTCTTTACCATCAAGGACAGGTAGTTAATTAAAACAACAGGTGATTACAATAACGAACAGCTAGAACTCCACCTTGGCAGCAACTGGCCCAACCTGTGAACTCTGCAACTTTTTATGGGCAACTTTTCTACTCCTAACACAAGGGAGGCACCCAGACAGACCTATTGGATCTGCAGCAGCATCCCACTGGCATGCCAATGCCTTGCCTGAGCTCTCAGAGTTCTCTGCAGAGCTGCAGTGCACAGGAAAGCAGAGAGAGGCTCCTTCCCAGGAATGAAGGGATGTGGATGTGCAATAAGGAACCTTTCTAATAAGTGAGAGGGGGTGGTGCTACATTTTTTTTTACAGGAAAAAGCAAGGCACAATTCTCAAGAATATTTCTGGGTTTCACATTCTCTGAACCTCAGAGAAAGAAAAAACAATTCTTATCTCATTTGCTGTGCCTGTGTTATGCCAAAGTAGAATGCAATATGGAGATTGTTTACCCACAGTGGTGGTGTTTTGTTTCCTTGGCCCATCAGGGCCAGGTGTGTGTGTGTGTGTGTCAGAACTGTCACTGACAGTCACGAGATTCTGAGCAGTTGTGTGCAGTTGAGTGCTTGGCAGATTCAGTTTTGATGTAATGTAACATAATGTAATATAGTATAGAATAATATGTATAATAAAGTAATTAATTAGCCTTCTGATAAGATGGAGTCCTCCTCATCATTCCTCCCTGCCACAGGGATCCCTGCAAATACTATAAGGGGGCAAACTGAATCCAAACAAAAATCAGTCTGCATTAAGGCACACATTTTAAGAGTCAGGACAAGCAACCAGTGGCAACTACCAAGAGAGATGACTAGGGGACTTCAAGAGATGATTTTCTTCTTTTCCCCCACAAGCAGAGTTGCAAACTCACACACAAATGTCCAGCCAGGCTCAAGACAGCGATAACTTACAGATTAAGTCATAAAAGAAGTTATACTAAATGTTCTGCATCATTCTGGCCTCAATACTTACTACCCTAAATTAAAAATGTATTTGATGCTGTGCTGCAGGTCTGGAAAATGTAGAGCTTTTGTTACATTGGCTGCAAGCACAGGGAAGTGTCATACTGCTTTTTAAGTGCCCTTTCAGCTGAATCCAGGAACATAACTGGGTGTGGGAGGCAAATTGAGAACACTGCAATATGCACGAGAGGAATAAACGGCAGCTGTCTCCACACACACAAAGCGCAGCACCAAATTCAGTCATTCAGTCCGGGATCCCAGGCTGCCCCCTCTCCCTGCTGGGCTCTGATCCTGTGTGTGCAGTGTGGGATGAGGAGGCGCTGGGGTGGTGCTGGCACAGCACAACCAAACACTTCTTTCCCTAGGTAGGGATGAGAAATTGTGTTATTTGCACTGTGCTGATGACACACAAGGCAGTGTCATGGCCTATTTTAGGGGCTATTTTTGGATACGTGCAAGCCCATCAGAACTTCTCCATGGCCAGAGTTTGCTGCTTTACTGGAACTCGAGGGGCTGAAGTTGGTTCCACCTTTCTTCAGCATTTCAGAAAGTATTCCCTGTTTGTTCTCTGCAGACTCTGCTGGTTCCCCCAGTGGGTTTTTAATTATCAGTGCTGAATCTCTCTGCTTGTCGGGCAGCTGCTCCCTCACCCAGCCAGGGCCAAGGACAGAGGCCTGAGCAGCTCTGAGGGTGAGTTCTGCTCTCCTGCCTGGCTGCACTGGGGCTGCTGCCGCCACAAAGGGCCCAGCTCAAAGCCCGCCCAAAGTCCAGAGCAAAGCCCAGCCCAAAGCCCACCCAAAGTCCAGAGCAAAGCCCAGCCCAAAGCCCACCCAAAGTCCAGAGCAAAGCCCAGCCCAAAGCCTACCCAAAGTCCAGAGCAAAGCCCAGCCTGGCCCAGCGCCCAGCCCAAAGCCCAGTGCCCAGCCCAAAGCCCGGCCCAGCTCCAAGCCCAAAGCCCAGCCCAGCCCAAAGCCCACCCAAAGTCCAGAGCAAAGCCCAGCCCAAAGCCCACCCAAAGTCCAGAGCAAAGCCCAGCCTGGCCCAGTGCCCAGCCCAAAGCCCAGCCCAGGCCAAAGCCCACCCAGAGTCCAGCCCAAAGCCCAGCCTGGCCCAGCGTTGTGGGCCGGGGCTGTGCCGCTCTCGCCCTGCCGAGCCGCCTCAGGGGCTGTGCTGTGGAAGGAGCAGAACAAAGGGGTTTGGTTCTTGTTCGGTTCTTGGCAGAGCTTTCTTTAGGCCAGGTTCAGAGCTCAGAGGTCAGGAAAGCTCTGCCAAGAGCTGGATCTTCGCTCCCCATCATGGGCAGGGGCGCCTCGCTGCTGTTTGTGGGCTCATCAGTCAGAGGAAAAGCACTCCTACTGTGATTTGTCTTTTGGAGCAGTTCTGGGAGAAGGTCCAAGGATTCTTGTGACAATATTTTGTACTCACAAAGGTACAATTCAGAGGATCTGTATCTCAGTTTACACCTACAGAGTGACACCTGTCAGAAACCCACAGCTCGTGTCCCCAAGTGACTGAGGGACAGAATAAGAAGTTCCAGTTTTAAACTTGAAAGTTACACTCATAAAGGGAAATCTGTGTTTAAAACTTCCCCATAATCTTGTTCATACAGTGTTCAAGATTGGAATTAACTCCATATTAACTAAAGCTGACCCAGGCCTGCTAGCTGTGATCAGCCCTGGAGTACACATCTTTTGAAACTATTTTCTCCTTTTCAGTAAAGACCTTTGCCAAAAAGCAGGTGTTCCACATTTCCTGGGGATGCAAATTAGCAATTTCACAGCTCCTTTAACATTTCAAATGCAAAACCAAAGGCTTGGATCCAAGGAAATATATATTTCATTATTTTATTTTTACCACCAAATTAAAATTTTACAGATTATTATCCATAAACATCTCCCCTATAATAAGCAGGAGTATAACTACATCATGTCTTCCAATAAATCTTGCAAGATTAAAAGAAAAATCCCAATTATTAAGATTCTGAGATGCAGCTTAGATTTGTGCTGTCTTTTGCAGCAGCACACATTTTAATTTTAAGAAATGTCTTACCTATGTGCATTCACATATCATGGATATTTTTCTTCCAGGTTTTTCAGTCTGCTGCAAATTAGCAAAATATTCCTACATAGAGAACCCAAACAGAAACGTCAGTGAAAATGCAGGGAAAGTTTGACTTGCATTTTCTCCAGTCAAAAAACATTAATATCTAAAAATAAAAATGAGAATTATGTGTATCTATGCAAAAGTTTCACTGTGATTTCAGTAATTCAGCACTAGAAAGGCAAAGGGCCAAGTAATCAACATTTCTGCTGCTCACCACTATTCCCAGAAGGAACATCACACAGTGTTACCAGTTGCTACTTGATTAAGTTATTTTAAAGATTACCTGCTGGTACGGTATCTGCCCATTATTCACAAGATATTTCAGGTAACATATGATGAATATTTCAGTAGCTTTTTTTTAATATATCAGGTGTTTCTTGGAAAGTTCTCTTGAAAAATTTCAATATTTGGTAGTGCAATGTGTCTATGCTAAGTGCACTGTAAGAAAAAGCTTAGAAATAAACTTGCTTAAAAAAAAAAAAACAGAATAAATGAAAACAAACCAAACAAAAACAAAACAAACAAACAAAAAAAAAACCAAAAAATAAAAACCAGGACAACAACAAGAAGAAGACCAAAAAGCAAACCAACAAAAAAAACTGCACCAAAGAAACCAAACCCAAACCAATCACGGAATTAATCCCAAAAAATCTTTTCAAAATGGTTTTCAGTAGCAAGAAAACTGCTTGTTGTACTCAGGAGCCCTAATCTCTGTAGGTCAGATGGGGTTTTCTAACAGTTTAAAATGAGCTTCTCAAACTTGAGGAACGGGAAAACAATTTACTGCAAATAAAGGAAAACACAGAAAGGAGCAATCCAGCCCAAAAAGGCATATCCCAAGCTAGAAAACCTGTGCAACTTTGGTTGGGGTTTTTTTGTTTTTGTTTTTGTTTTTTTGTTATCAATATTTTATTAACTCAATGAAAATATGTTGAAACAGCAGAAAGCGAGATGGGGCACAATGGGGAAAGACAGCTCTGTTTGGACACATCACTGGTGCCAATTTTAAAGCCTCATTTTTAGGTTGCACGGAGCTGGTTCCAGGTTCTCTCTGGAACCACTGAGGACATGAGAAGCCCCTGCACAGGAAGGATCAGTCAGATCCAGGAGGTCACAGTATTATTACATTTTCCATTTCTGTCCAAGTGCAAGTGTGTGATCCCATACCCTTTGGATTTCAAAAAGCCATTACATTGAATCAAACCCCAAGAAGGCAGATTAAATATAAATAACAAAGTGTTTTAACACAGCTCTGAAGGAGGGCACAAGGGTCTTGAAATATGTTGTTTTCAGTTGTTCCACCTGTCACTCAAAGCCCTGAGGAGAGCAGCAAAGCTCACATGAGGATGGTGCTGCGAGTACAGAGACATCAGCACAGCACTGGCTCAGGTCTGCTAACAAACCTGCCACGAGGGAAGACAGAGAACACCTTTGAACTGGAAAATGCCATGGAAAGATGGAAAGCACTTCCACAAATCCCTGCGCTCTGGTTAGCAGCAGCCCTGGTGGCTTTCACATCACAATTCATGGTGGGTTCACTCTGCTGCTTGATGGATTTAGCAAACTTTGGTGCAGTAAGATCTTTTTATCCCTATAACAAAATTAGGACCTTGTTTTATTTAATTTATCATTTTTGTTCTGAATTTTCAGGCAGCTGTTGCAGTTTCCCAGCAGACAATTCTCTTTGCCAACAAATCAGTGCTTTATCCAGTGGGATCTGCTGCTCCAGCAGGGAACGAGCAGAACAAAGGGACAAACCTGCAGTGTCCCTGGGCCACACTGACCCAGCTGGAGAAAGAGCATCTCTGCACAACCCCTGGGGTGCTCTGAAGCACTTTTACTCTCTCAGACCTGTCCTCTCTGTTGGTGAGCCACCACTCCTCATGGAATCTCTCCTGAGCAGGAGGGACCCTGCTCACACCCTGGCAGCACCCCCTGGGCTCTCCTGGGAGCTCTGCAGCACCAGCTGCCCTTGTCACTAAAACACTGAACTTGTAATCCAGAAAGATAAAATAGATGCAAAAAATAAAGCAAAGGAAAAATTGGACAGAACAGAGACTACAAAAAGCAGGAGGTGCTCAGCACCCCATGCACAATCTAAAATCTCTGTGGGGTTCCAAATTATGCTCACTAGGGTTGATCCCTGAGCAATCCTGTGACTGAGCACATCTTAAAGAAACATAAGCACATAATAATTATTGACAGAGTTTTTCTGAGAGAGATTTGAGGAGGTTGTGGGTTTGGGTCGAGCAAGGTCTGTGGGATTTCATTTTCACCAATTCCATTGTCAGGAAGTCTTACACAACGGATAGTGGGCAATGTGTTATATTCTATAACAAAAATTTCCAATTTTTTTATTTTTAGAGCTGACAACTTTGATAAAGAAAGCAGCAGGAATGGGAGATATTGGAACGCTGTACCTATCCAGTCAGATAGGTCCAAATTTGGAAGGAGTTGAGGAAAGTTAATCAGAGTATCAGCAGATGCTAAAAAGGAGAATTCTGCATGAGTGGGAGAAACACAGGAACAGGAATCCAAGACACCTCAGTGTGCTAGCACCTCTTTCCTGGGAGCTTTGGACCAGCAAACCCTCAGCAGTGCAGCAGATAAAACATTGCAGATAAAGCTGAAAACTGCATGAAGGGATTCTGGTGGGCAGGAGGAGTCTGTACATCTGATATTGTGACCAACCTCCTCCAGATGTTCCCTGTAGTGACTGTTGCAGACAGCGGGGAATGCACAGAGACACAAGACAGCTGCTAAAGCCTCACCTCTCACAGCCCTTGGACCCTGCACTGCCTCCTCCCTCAGCACTGGGGTTCCCTTGGATCTCAGTGCAGTTGCTGCCCTTTCCCTTTGCCATCCCCACTCCTGCACCCCTCAGCACCCCCAGGCTTGTCCCTGTCACCCCCGAGGTGCCCTGGCCTGGGGCAGTGCTGCCCTCACCCCCTGCTCTGCTGCAGCCTGGTGCTGACTGCTGCAGGGAGAACTGAGCCCTTAAAACTGATCCCAAAGGGCAAAAGAAAACCCAGACCCACCCCATTCCTGCCTGGTGGGGCCCTGCAGAGCCCTGCTGCTCAGGGAACATATTTCTGAGCAGCTGCAGCCTCACTCAAGGCTCACCCCCCTGCCAGGACACCTTTCCCTGGTGAGGTGCAGCTGGAGCAGTGCTGGCACTGCTCACAGGGTGTAGGATATTAAGCATGAATAGCTGAGAAATTTATGAGATTTAAACCCGAGGTTGAAAAGCTATTGGTTGGTTCTGGGAACTTGGTAGGCACTACAACTTCTTTTGTGATTAATTCTAACAATAACTTAGTTTTAGGATCCTCTGACATAAAAGTCTTGGCTGCTACAATATTAAATAGGAGATAAATCCAGGGAAATGTATTTGTTACTAAATCTTTTCTTTTTTTAAAACCATCTTTATAATATTGCCAGATGAAGATCTTAATTTGGAAAGCATTGATGCATCTGGAAATTTTATCATTTTTGTCAGGACACGGCAAAAGAAATTTATGATTCCTGAAACCATTTTTTGATACCCATGTACTTTATTTTCAGAAACTCTCCAGGTAGCACACATTAAGGCTGAAATTTTACAGCTGCTTCACAATGTAAGCAGAATTCCAAAAGGGAATTAGCTGCAGCCATCACAACTGGGGACCTGCTCATCAAGGACAACTCCTTGTGCTGGTGCCCAGTGCTCTCAGACACTGTAATTGAACAATCCAGGGCTTTGTAACCCCCTAGAGACTCACCAGCCACAGAGAAACAACAGCTACAACGAATTCAAGGCAAACTCTATCACAGGCAGCAGCGAGAGGGAACTTCAGTGACCAAACAGACAAGAGATCCCTCTGGGGACTGCCTCACCTGTTTTCACCTTTCTACCAGAGATTTTTCCTAGGTACATCATCTTCAGAAGCCCCCAGGCACAGCTGTGCCTTCCCTAAGTCGGTGTGCTGACACCTGGAATTCAATGTTCAGAATTAAAAATGGGGCAAACACCCTGCCCTGAAGGCAGGAAAGAAGCAGAGGCTGTCCCTGGGAGCACAGAGAGCAAACAGACCCAACACCATGGGGCACAGAGAGCAAACAGACCCAACACCATGGAGCACAGAGAGCAAACAGACCCAACACCCCGGGCACAGAGAGCAAACAGACCCAACACCCCGGGCACAGAGAGCAAACAGACCCAACACCACTGGGCACAGAGAGCAAACAGACCCAACACCCCGGGCACAGAGAGCAAACAGACCCAACACCACTGGGCACAGAGAGCAAACAGACCCAACACCATGGAAGCACAGAGAGCAAACAGACCCAACACCCCGGGCACAGAGAGCAAACAGACCCAACACCATGGAAGCACAGAGAGCAAACAGACCCAACACCATGGGGCACAGAGAGCAAACAGACCCAACACCATGGGGCACAGAGAGCAAACAGACCCAACACCATGGAAGCACAGAGAGCAAACAGACCCAACACCATGGGGCACAGAGAGCAAACAGCCCCAACACCATGGGGCACAGAGAGCAAACAGACCCAACACCGTGGAAGCACAGAGAGCAAACAGGCCCAACACCCCGGGCACAGAGAGCAAACAGACCCAACACCACTGGGCACAGAGAGCAAACAGACCCAACACCATGGAAGTACAGAGAGCAAACAGACCCAACACCACCAGGCACAGAGAGCAAACAGACCCAACACCATGGGGCACAGAGAGCAAACAGACCCAACACCATGGGGCACAGAGAGCAAACAGACCCAACACCATGGAAGTACAGAGAGCAAACAGACCCAACACCATGGAAGCACAGAGAGCAAACAGACCCAACACCGCTGGGCACAGAGAGCAAACAGACCCAACACCATGGAAGCACAGAGAGCAAACAGACCCAACACCATGGAAGCACAGAGAGCAAACAGACCCAACACCATGGGGCACAGAGAGCAAACAGACCCAACACCGTGGAAGCACAGAGAGCAAACAGACCCAACATCCCGGGCACAGAGAGCAAACAGACCCAACATCACCAGGCACAGAGAGCAAACAGACCCAACACCACTGGGCACAGAGAGCAAACAGACCCAACACCCTGGGCACAGAGAGCAAACAGACCCAACACCGTGGAAGCACAGAGAGCAAACAGACCCAACACCACTGGGCACAGAGAGCAAACAGCCCCAACACCATGGGGCACAGAGAGCAAACAGACCCAACACCATGGGCACAGAGAGCAAACAGACCCAACACCACCAGGCACAGAGAGCAAACAGCCCCAACACCCCGGGCACAGAGAGCAAACAGACCCAACACCATGGGGCACAGAGAGCAAACAGACCCAACACCGTGGAAGCACAGAGAGCAAACAGACCCAACATCCCGGGCACAGAGAGCAAACAGACCCAACACCCCGGGCACAGAGAGCAAACAGACCCAACACCCTGGGCACAGAGAGCAAACAGACCCAACACCGTGGAAGCACAGAGAGCAAACAGACCCAACACCACCAGGCACAGAGAGCAAACAGACCCAACACCCCGGGCACAGAGAGCAAACAGACCCAACACCCTGGGCACAGAGAGCAAACAGACCCAACACCGTGGAAGCACAGAGAGCAAACAGACCCAACACCACTGGGCACAGAGAGCAAACAGACCCAACACCACCAGGCACAACCAGCACACAATGGCTTGAGCCAGAGGCTGGGGGCACAACCAGCTGGAGCAAAACATCTGAGAGCTTTGGCCTCCTCAGGCTGAAGAGGCTGAAGGACATTCCCAGTTGTAGGTGCCCCTGTGGCTCTGTTGAAGCCCAGCTGGATGAAACCCCATGAGAGCTGGGGAGGGATGGGCCAAAACTCCCACCCTGAATGAGAAGGGAACAGCAGAGGTTACAACTGGCTTTGGGTGCTTTCAAGCACACCAGTGAGGCTTCCAGAGGATATTGCAGACCAAGGGGACTGGCCAGCACTTTGTCCAGTTGTCTAAGAATTTATGGAATCACAATGCCAGCACCTCCCAGTCTGCTGGACAACACTAAAAAAATCTAAAAACCCTAAATACCTCAACAAAAGAGATGGTTTAACAAACCCTGAATCCTACAACATTTTAGATGGTAATGATACGCATCTATCTGAATTGCTATTTGCTGCTCCACAGAGATAATAGGCCAAAGGGAGAGAATTGGATTAAAAAAGAGAGAGAAATTGCATGTATAATTAATAGCTTAAAGCAATTTCTTGTTCAGAGATGGCAAGTGCAGAGGAAGGTTTATTAGGAGAAATTACTGAGGCAGAAACACCACAATGATTGAGGAAATTTTTGGTTTGCATCCCCTACTTTAGAGATAACAAGAAATGAAATAAGTAAGGAAAAGTGTCTTACACACATTTTCTTATTCTCTCATCTATATTTCTTCTGTAAAAATAAGCAATGCCATTAAAGTTCAACATTTTTGTTTCTTAATGCATCAAGAGATCGGTTGGTTTACTATGACCATGCAGTAAACCAGATTTTAAGGAAAATTAAGTTTCTTTGTTTAGACTCCAGTAAGAGGTAACTGAAGTGTGAACTGCTGACACAACGTGGCCCAAGCCCTGCTCTTGTAAATAGTTTTTGCTGTTAAATTCAGACCCCAGATGAAATGGTCTGTTCCCAGTACAGACCAGTCTGGATGACATAAGGGGGAGAGGGTGATCAAGCTCTTGGTACCTCAAGTTCTGAAAGCTCCCCTTCTTTGAATTTAAAGTGCAGCATGGACTAAAACAAACAAGCATATTCATTTGATTTCAGTGCAACGACTGAACAGGATACTTTGAAATCTTCACCTGGTGTTTGGCTACAACATTCAAGTGAGTAAACAGCAAAACCCAAGAGCCAAAGTTTCACTGCTCAGAGCTTTTCTGAGGAATGTGGGTGGGATCAGCTGCCAGTACACAACTACACACAAAGGTAATAAATTCCTTTTTTTTTTTCCCAAAGATTAAATCATTTTCTGAAATAGAAAGCACTAAGAAGAACTGTTAATCTGTTTAATTAAAAAGACTGGAAAAGAAAATAAGGACACTACTGCTTTGATTAAAAGAAAGCATAAAAACAAATTTAAAAAGCAACACCTTGACAATCTAATCAATCAAATAAAAAAAAAAAAAAAAAGCCAAACAACAGTAAGGGGGTTGTGCTGACTATCCTATGATAAACACAAAGTGTTGTAAGCTGACCCAAAATCTGCAGGGGCAATGCCCTCCACCTTGCTTTGAAAAGTCATTAGAGCTCTCAGATCCAAAGAATCTATTTCATTTTAGTTTATGCAGATAATTCAGTCCTTTGCATGTCGTTAATGAGATGAGAATTCACCGAAACACTGTCACTTAATCACAAATTAATTTTAATCTCTCCCAAACTCCATGAGCAAGTTTATAGCCATCACTGATCACTTTAGAATTTGTTTACTTTGTCACTAACATGCAGGCAATAAACAATACTGATCTCCCAGAATATTTTCCTAATTAGAGCTGAAAAGAAAGAGCCATTGTAAAGTCCTCTTGCTGTAAAAGGAGAAGGGATACAATTAGTTTGTCCATAAATTAATGGCCCTACCCAACTCAGGGGCCAACAGCCCAGGCACAATTTGGTTTTCGCACTCCAGAGTGTGTTTTATTCTCTGTGCTTAACTGTCTGTCAGCTCTGCACTGGCTTCTGGCCAAGCACAGGTGTCTGAACAGCTTCAGAGATGTAAAGAAAAGCCCTCCCCAAGGGGGTCCCAGGGATGCCCAACACCCCCACCAGGACCCTCCATATGGACAGAAGGCTCAGAGCTCCTGAGCTGGCTGAGAGGAACAGTTCTGACCCTTGAACTGGGACCTGAGGTGACACTGACAATCCTAGCAGGGCTTTTCCAGCACCCCTCAATGCCAGCACAGTTCCCACCTCTGGCCCCAGTCACAATTACAGCTCCTTTCCACTGAGAAATTGAGAGTTGAACACCCACATTTTCCTTATCTTCTAGCAAGGCCCTACATCACCCCTGGCCAGCAGTCAGGCATCCCTGAACGATGGTCCTGCTGCAGGAATGGTCCTTTCCTGGTGAAAGGAATGGTAAATTGGTGAAATCCCATGGCACCAGAGCAATCTGAGGCAGCACTGCTCACCTGCCAAGCACAAACCCCTCCCTGTTCCTGCTGCTTGAGGCCCAGGCACATCTCAGAGAGCAGGAGGAGCTGGTGGAAGCACATCTCTGTGTGGCCTCAGGGATTCACTGCCTTGGGGCTCTTTGCTGGTACTGGGGGTGGTTGGATGAACAGCTTTGTTAAGAGAAGCTCTGAGAAAACAGGTTTGATCCACTGCCCCCTGCAGTGCTTGCAGCAGAGCTGGGCCCAGTTTGCAGACAGGTAACAGGGATGGGGACAGAGCCTCACACCAAGGGGTGGCCCAAGGATGAGAGCGGGATTAGCCCTGCAGAGACACAGTCTGGGGGTCAGTAACAACTCATAACACAGCAAAGTGTGCCCGTGGGTCCCTTGAGAAGACACACATTTCCACCAGTAAATAAAATGTCCAGAAATGCTTGGCTATCCCAGCAGCAAGTGTGTAAAATCCTAGTTGTTCATTGAACAGTAGATTTTGACCTTATATGCAGAATAAGTCGTGTTCATCCATTTTTAATGCAGAACAGTCTTTGCACTCTTTCTGTGTCCTGCAGAGTGCTGGGGGCACTCTGCTCTACTCCTGGTAAAGGTCAATTAGTTAAAATTAGTCACAGTCACAGATCACAGCCACAGATCTTTCTGAGTTGGAGGGGACCCACAAGGATCATTGAGTCCAGAGCTGGCCCACACAGGCTTAAACCCAGAGGCTTGCTGTCATTAACACCACACCCAAATTTAACTTTTTCTGCTTTTACTTTTATGTCTTTCTTGTAGGTTTTTTCTGTTGTTTGTCGGTGGTTTGGGGTTTGTGGGGTTTTTTAAAGGAACGGGTAAAATTTGGCTTGCCAAGGAAGGAGATAGTGAACCTTTGTGTGCAAGTAGATAAGGACAGATGGGTTACACGGTCTGGATTTCACTCTCACATAACACATAGAGGGAGTCAATCACCAGGGATCCTGTACCACAGACCCAACAAAACTTCTCTTGCCTTCCCTGACAGTTGCTCTTTCTCAGACACCAGACGAGTGGAGACACAGCACAGAAACGAAGCAGAAGAAAACTCAGAGATCAAGAACATTTCTACAGCTTGGTTGAGAGCTACCCATATGTACTTTGTACATTCTTGGCAGGATCCTTTTTTCAGAATGCAAGCACTTCCACTTTCTCTTCCCAGGGTCTCCAGATGTCACCTTCCTTCCCTGGTTCTCAGCTCTCCATCACCCACAACTGCAGCTGAGCTACAGCAGCAAATAATGAGGCAGCTGTGCTTCCACTACTGCTCAGAGCACAGAGCTGGACAGGAGGGACATTTTCTGTGCTGAACAAAGATTCCCCTCACAAAGAGCTGTAAATGTTCCTCCAAAGACAGTCCAGGTTTCTGAGCAGCACGGTTACATCCCTCCTTAACCAAATGTTTAATGAAGAATAGCAGCACCTGTGCCCACCATGCCCACAATGCCCTTCAGTTCCAGGGACAAACCAGGGCATATGCTAGGGGGTCCTAATTGTAGCAAAAGGTTTATTTTGTGTGGGTGCACACCTACACCTTTGCCTTGAAGTTATTCTGAATTGTGGTTTGAGCCCAGGTGTCAGATGTGGGGTCAGAAGAGAACAAAAACTGCAACTTCCTTCTGTCCTGTCCAGTTTTCTTCAGTGTGAGGGGCACTATTCTCTTTATGGCACCTGCAGTACTTCCCATCTCAAAGTCTGAGATACAGACCAGGTTTCTCAAACCTTGCACAGAGCTTGTCATGAGGTCTCCTTGTGGCTCCAGCCTGCTCTGTAGAGAGACATGAGCCAAAACTCTTCTGACTCTTCTCATTAAGAACCAGTCTTTGGTCACACCTTGTATTTTTAACATTTGCCAGGTTCTGAATGGATAGAAATGTGTGTGAAAGTCTCTGGAGGAAAGCAAAACCAGCAGTTCAGACACTTGAAAGCATTCACCATTTTGGAAATTGAATCCTCCTACAAAAAACTCAGCATGGAACTATCCATTTCCTTAGCTGAAAGGTGCTTTTGACACCACCTCACCCATCCCTAATTCTCACAGAACTCTGGTATTAGCAGCACAGCACTTTAAATAATCATGTGTATGCTTGCCTGAGCTCTGGAGCATCCCTCCCTTCTTTGCTGAAGCTGAGGAGTGAATCAGCTGAGCAGGAAAAGGCCTCTGGACTCTGCTCACAGCCTGGATGTGCTGCTGCATTCCCAGGCACAGGGCAGTTCTACATCCAAACCTGGATCCCTTAAACACAAACCAACACCATGCTTTTGAACTGTCAACTGATTCAAATGCAGCTGCTGAAAATTTCATGTTGTAGGCAAGCTGTATCACAAAGTGGCTGGAGACCACTGGTCCTGAATTATTTGAGGCAGACAGAGTGAATAATAGAAGAGGTTTCATCTGGTTACCCCAGTTCAGCAGAGATCAAATGCCTGTAAATGCAGCCCAATCTGCTCAAAGGCTGCTCCCCACCTGCCTGCAGTGGAGACTGACCAACAGGGAGAACTGCCTCCCTGCAGGACCCACTCCTGCAGATCCTCAGCTTAAGTTAAACCTCTTCAGTTCTGACTGGGAAAAAAGAAACATTAGCACTGCAGAGTACTTTAGGTGGAATAGTAGTTTAAAGAAAAAAAAACCAACGAAACAAAATCTCCCACAAACCTCACATATCCCACTGCAATGTGGGGGCCTGAGCTTACAAGGACAGCCAGTTCTGGTGCCTCTCCATCCTCCAGAGCAGCTGGAGGCCCCAAGGCAGCTCTCCTGCAGCTGTGCACCACAGCTGGCACAGGCACCCCTCTTGCTGTGGATGAGCCTTCAACCTCAACAGCCTTAACAGCCAAGGTACAGAGAACATCAGAGGCCTGGCAAATGTCTGTAGGATTTATGGCACTGGTCCTTCCCATCCATTTACATCCCAGACATCTGTTTAGTTGGAGGCTCATGGCTTGATGAATTCGTTTATTATTTCAGATGCATTCAAAAATAGGATAATTGGCATTTTACATCGTAACTATTCACCAGCTTGACATTACCATGCATTTTAATTAACATGAATACCTAAAGCTTGGGATTGAAGAAAGAGATAAGTCATATTAAAGTCTATAGCTGTCATCCTTCAGTTCAAATCCAGACACAGAACAAAACTAGATGTGTCTATCAATGCTGACATTTCAACAGCCTTGGTTGAAGGGGACAGGGCTGATGCAGTGTTTTTAAAGAGGCTTTCACTAAATTCAAAAGCAGTGCTCAGTCCTCTTTGACATAATCTTAGGTCAAGCACAGTGCCTGTGCACATCACCTGAGCTCTGTTGAACTCAGCTTTAAGCAATAACATCAGCAGCAAGGCCAGCCAGGCTCCATTAATCAGAGCTGAAGCCTCACGGGGCAGCTTGGCCAGAGGCAGCCCCTGTGC
Organism: Calcarius lapponicus; assembly: GCA_039654755.1. Classification (NCBI taxonomy): domain Eukaryota; kingdom Metazoa; phylum Chordata; class Aves; order Passeriformes; family Fringillidae; genus Calcarius; species Calcarius lapponicus. Next base: position 20,970,699 of record CM077474.1, on the reverse strand, counting down.
ACAAACCCCAGGCACAGGCTGAGGATGGAACCAGAGCAAACCCCAGCACTGCACCCTGCACCTCCCAAGGCAGCCAGGATTGCACCAGAGAGCTCTGGATATCCTCCAATCATGGATATCTTTGGATTTCTCCAAAGGAACACTGACTACTCGCTTCAGGCACAGGATGTTTACATCTTGTGTTTGTCCTGAGTCAGTGTTCCTCAGTGAAATCCAAATAAATCCTTTAGGAAACCCTTCAGCTTTCTCCCACTGACAGTGCCATTCCACTCTGGATAGTTTTTCTCCCGCAATAACTGTTCCAAGCACAAATCCACCTCCTACTTGCTAAGTTTGGTTCCAATTCATGCTCTGCAACAAACAATCTTTAAAGATAACTTGATAACCATGCCAGTTAAACATCACAGGAGAAAGATGCACATGCCCTCATCTACAGTTCATTATTTAAAGGGGAAAATAGAATTCTTAAAATATAAGTTTTAAATAGCAAAATAAAGGAAATTTTTGTTGTTGTGTTGTGCCATCATTAGGTTTCTCACGGAAATGTAATTTACTGGAGGTAAATTATAAACCTATGGAAAGAAAAACATCCAGTGGTGGCTGTACAAAATTTTCCATGGAAACACTATTATATCTAATAAATTCAGATATAAATTAGATGCTTAGCATGTTATTAAAACATATAAATGAGTAAATATAATTAAACAAACACCAAATTTGCACTGAGAGCGACAGGGAGGAAAGAAGATCAAGGTGGCTCCTTTTAGATTAGGACTGTAAATTGGTAATGAGACTGGAGAACAACTCTGGCCAGTCTGTGCTGTGATGAGAGGGCTCTGCCATGGCCAGAATTGCAGTTTTCCCTTCAGCTTGTCCCCGTGGCAGAGCACTCTTACACCACTAATTTAGGGAACTCGCCACTGAATTAAGCGATTGTGATGCTGGAAAGATAATTATAGAAATAAATACTTTTCAAACACACCAAAACCTGTCTCTGAGAAGCACTGAGTGCAGGCCAGGAGGGGTTCATGAAGCAGGAGCAGGGTCCCAGTCCCCCATCCCATCCATCCTCCAGTCCTGTGCCTGTCCCACAGCAGCTGTGCCCATCCTCACTCCCTGGTGGCTTCTCCCAGCAAAGCTGGTTTGATCAAATTTGTGATTCTGAAATGCCATTTAACCCAAATCTGTCCACTTGGCAGGGCAGGAGCCCTGAGCCAGGCTGGGCTGGGGTCTCACCCTGGGCATGTGCTCCCCTCTGTTCACTGCTTCCCAGGTCAATAAATGAGGTTTATTTATATTTATTAATGGCTTTCACCACGAGGAAATGCTCATCAGGGTAAACATGCTCCCTCCCCAGAGGAAGAACATGGAAGGGCCCCAGGAATATTTCCCTGCCTTTTCTCTTGGGATAAAGATTTATTATCCAGTGACATAATCACAATGTTGTAGCTCCAACAGCCCTGACCTTTTAATGTTCTTTATTTTCTGCTCTGAATTCCAGGTTTGCTGTCCCTGAGCCCAGGGTGGGATTTTTTGCTTTCAGAGCATTTTCAGACTTGTTATTATCCATTCTGCTCCCAGTTCTGCTCCATAAGAGTGCAAATCACTTATGGGCAGCAAGGTTGGTGGATAGCAAGATAAAACCTGCTCTCCAAGGCTAAGTGATCATGGCTGGAAGGTGCTGCTAATGAGGATCTGACTCTCTGGGCACTGGCTGGGCTTTAACCATGTTTGCTTCCACCTCCTTCTCCAAATGGCTCAATCATCACAGCACAGTGACTGCAGCCTGCAGGGAGGGCGGCTACAGAACAGCCTCTCAAAGGACATCTGGGGATGGAATGGCAGCTATGAAATCCCATGGTTTGTATTTCCCACCTGAGGGGAAGACTGAGCAAAGCCTCGTCATATCCCAACACAAAACCCATGCAACCTTAGCATGAAAATAACTTACAAAATGACAACAGAAAGCAAATACTGCTGGTGGAAAACAGGTGAGGTTTTCCTCCTAGTCAAACAAACAATGAAAAATAACCCACATTTACAAGCATTTCTTGGATAGCTTGTCAGGTAACAGCCCTGTGCATTTTGGAGTAGCGCAAATGGAGTTGTTCCACTAAATTCTTCCAGTCAGTCGGTTCAAATCTAAAACATCTCTTGCAGTCCAGATGGAAACCTCACCACCAAGTGACAGCAAAATCTGGGAGCAAAGAGGTTGTCATTGCTGCTTACATCAAGGCCAGGCATAAGGCTAGCAGTGTGCTCCCTTCCCAGTTCATGTTTCTGTAGCCAGGGGCTGTCAGGGGCTCTTTGCTCCATCCTGGCAGCAGCTGTGATCCCCCCCAGCCCTGGGGCAGGGGCACAGACACAGCACAGCTGCCAGGGCTCCAGAGGCTGCAGGAACAGCTCCTGCCCCAAACCAGGGCTTATTTCCCCTTTTTGCCCAGCTGTTTCACACACATTCATGGAAGGGGTCTCAGGGCTCCCCAGGTGTTCATGGCATCAGCTGGATTAAGAGACAGGAAACAGAGTGGGGCTGTCTTAGCACATGCCTCACACTCAGGCCAAAATCAATTTTTTTCTTTTACAATTTAAAAGACTCTGGTCCAATGCTTTGAGCTATATATATTATTAACATTTAATTTTAACATTATATATTTTATTACATTTTACTTAAATGTTACACCAGAAGCTGACACTTCCCATAGACCAAAGGAAGCCTCAAATTAGAAATCTCTTGTTACTATTTACCATGACTGTGGTGTTCTCTTTTCAGGAAAGACCTGTAGGTAAAACCCTGTTCATTATGAGGGAAGGAAACTGGGGATTAGGAATTGTTCCCTGGCAGGGTGGGCAGGCCCTGGCACAGGGTGCCCAGAGCAGCTGGGGCTGCCCCTGCATCCCTGGCAGTGCCCAAGGCCAGGCTGGACACTGGGGACAGTGGAAGGTGTCCCTGCCATGGCAGGGGTGGAAAAAGGTCTGCAAGGCCCCTCCCACACAGATCAGTCACAGCTCTTTGATTCTTTGAAATTCAATCCTAAATCACGGGTGAGGTTGAACACTGAATGTTTATGTATGCACTGACCTTAGCTGGTATTTACTTTCTGTTCATACCTTAAAGTACATGCCATACATACATACCGTAAGTACAGCAGACCACTACTCTCCAATGAATTTGGGCTTGAAACATCCTCAGTGGACCCACATGTGTTGGGACAGACCCTGAGAAAGGCCTGCAATGCACAACCTCGGGAGCTCTCAGCCCCACAAAGACAGATATTTATTTCTCCTCACACCATTCTTTGCTGCTTTGTTTGCATCACTGTCTAATGCAGTAAAGAGTTGCCTAAATTGGCCATCCTGACACTATAGATAACTTGTAGAAATGCAACATATTGCCTTTCTTTAAATTGGAATGTTTTTTAAAATTAATTGGGTTCTAATAGTGACACCGTGCTCTGAGTAATTGAGTGCGAATTGCTATTACACAGAGCCTGCCATCAGCACATAATTAGTGCACTCCCACTGCCGCTGCAGGCAGGAATCTCATCCCTGCAGGCTGGGGTCAGGCTGGCAAAGTGGCTCTGCAGAGCAAGGAGGCTCCTGTGCCAGCTGCCATCCCTGCTCCGCACCAGGGAAACGGGGAGAAGGGCTGGCCTGGAGCTCGTCCCTCTTCCAGCCACCCTGGAACTCCTCAGGCTTGGGTTTCCTTCAACTCTGGCCCTTCTCACCTGCCCTGTGCTGTTCCAAGTGTTAGTTCTGATTCTGAAATCCCATTTATCCCAAAGAAGTTGGAAGTCCCAGATGGGTATGAGACCCCATCATTTAATCTCAGCTCTTTTTTTTTTTTTTTTTTTTTTTTTTTTTTTTTTTTTTTTTTTTTGACCAAAGTTGTTAATTCTAACAGCCTGCAGGGAATTTTCATTGCATCCACCTTAAAATTATCCAGCTCTGTTTCAGTTCAGGGCAGCACTCAGATATTTCAGCAAAACTGGTATTTGTTGGTACTGGTCTGGAAATTATTTCTGAGATGCCTGAACCCCTTGGTCTGCACAATAGCGTGTGAAGCATTAAATGAATTTTCTCTCATCCCACCAAAATCAAACAGCATTCTTCAGTCACCTCCCTCAGACCTCACTGTGAAACAACCAATGTTTTCCATAGGAGCAGAACAGGATGCTGGAAAACTCCTGTCAGCACATGCCAGGCTCTGCTGGATATATTAGAGCCCTAACAAGGTCAAATTATTTGATTAGCATGTTATTATTATTATTATTCAGTTTATTTGTGTATTTTCAAAGAGCAGTTTGGATGCTACTTCACTTTTTTTCCTGCCTGTGCCAGACCAAAATTTTGCTTATTTCACAAATAAAAAATTTAAAAATTAAAAATTTTATTACTACTACTACTACTACTACTACTAAGAAGAAGAAGAAGAAGAAGAAGAGCCAAAAATATATTTTATCATCTCCAAGCCCAGGAAAACAAAGTGGAATGATTTTCACAGGAAGAAAAGCTAAAACATTTTGGAGTGCCCAGCCCTTCTCTTAATGCCAAAAATACAATACCTCAGATCACTGACCCATTTACCAAAAGTGGTATCAAATTAATAAAAGCACAAAAATGCCCTCAGTCCCAAAGCACATTTTTTCCAGGTTGACACAGCAGATTAAGCACAAATTCACTTACCCACTGTTCTATCAATACAGCAATTATTACACACAGCAGGAATTTAATCACTCTCCTGATCAGCTCAGGCTGTGCCCAGCACTTGTTGGGCTGAGTTCCACCCCAGCCACACACCAGGAGCAGCTCCTGGCCCTCCCTCCCTTCCCCAGCCTGCTCAGGCAGCCAGGAGCCAATCAAGGTTCACAGAAAGATTTTAATCATTTTATAAGATTTTAATCATTTTATAAAGCCCAGTAAAAGGAAATTTCTGTGTGGACAAACAGACCCCTGCAGTCTGCGTGGCAAATTTTACTCTACCAGCAAACAAAGAAGATGTAGATATGAACTCTAAGAATAAGAGTGTCATTTACTTCTTTCATTTATCAAAAAAAGTCTCGAGTGCACATCCACCTGTAAGGGCAATTAAAACTCTGGATAACTAATGCAAATATGCCTCTTCCAGAGCTGAATAGTCAAGTGTTCTGGTCTCATTTTCAGATCAGATTTGTTTCCAATCCTCCAACACCAGAAGAGATTTAGGACATCTGTAAAAGTTTTTATGGAAAAAAGATCACTGCCCCTTAGTATCGTTGGGTGTCCTCTGTGTTGAACCATGTGCAGGTATGGCTGTTTTCATTTCCAGCACCCTGAGGTCCCCAAACAATCATAAAAGTTTGTGTTTCTAAGTGTGGAGTTTTCTATATAGTCAGAAATAGTGAAAAGAAAGAAAACCCTCAGAAAAAATGGATCATTAACTTCCAGCAGGATAAATACGTCATTGCATGAAATAAATGATGGGAGTGACAAAAGGGATTTGTACCTGTTTATCTACACTAAATCATCTCTGTTTATTATCACAAAACAAAAGAAAAGAGTTCTGTGCATAATAACTACAGAAATTCAGCCCAGAACTGGGGGTCCCACCCAGAGCTGTCTCCCACAGAAAAGACCAGAAGCACAAAAAGCACTGTAAAGTTTTCAATACAGCACTGGAGCTTTTCCTGGTGTAAATTATTGACTCTGAGGAGCTTCGACAGCTGCAGAGCAGACTCAGTGTAATGAAATTCTGCCAAGTGAGACCCACTGAAATGCTAACCAATAAATATAGATTTCTCAAATCACAGCTGAAGAATTACTGGTTTTGACAAAGGGATATCAGCAGTGATTACGCTGCTGCTGCTCCTGAAGCAGACACCTCTGCAAGGAGCTCCTTCCAGCCCTGCTTTGGCCTGGCTCCTGCTCTGGGCTCTGCCAGAGCTCACTTGTGCTCCAGCACAGAGCTCAGAGCCCCTGGTACAGCTCTGCTCTGCTTGGCTGGGCTCCAGCAGCAGCTCATCTTATTCACTTGGAAGCTGCTGCACTGCTCTCTGTTTCCCTTGGAAATAGAGCCCTTTTCATTCTTCCTTTTTGATCCTACAGGTAGGACTTTGAGCAGTGGAGCTGTGGGATACAAAAAGCATCCCTCAGACCTCAAGAGAGACCCTGCCTGCAAAGCTGGGCTGCAATGCCCAGCTCCTGCTGCAAGAGTTCTGCAGGAGCTTGCTCTGCTTTCCAACATGGTGTTAATTAAAATGCCATATTAAGGCTGCTCTGGAGAGTCAGTTAATTGATTATAGATATCCTTTCAGGATGAGCTTTAGAGGCTATATTGCATTTCATAATAATGACTGGAAAATTTTAAGGTGCCTATCTGGTAAAAATATGCATATATATGTATCCATGAATATGAAAACCATCCTAAATGCATTACCATAGCTGCTGTTTATGAAATAGGAGCCACTTGAAATGGTAAAATAATGAAAATCCAAGTGCAAATCAAGCCTTGCTCCTCTTTACGCAGTCCTGAAAGGTACATCCTCAGTGTATCAATCATCCCCCCATAAACACTTAGAAGTGCAGATCCATAATCAGTAATGACTTGTGGAAATTCTGAAGTAGCCCTCCTGAGTGCATCCTTCTGTAACTATGCCTTGGGGCCATGATAATCAGCGTGAGCAGCACAGAACAGATTTAAGAGCTTTCATCTTGAAGCTGATTTATATTCTTGTACTCATGTACAGTTCCTCCCCAGGTCTGCATCACCCTGTGCTGGAGTGCCACGGGAAAGCACAGCTCCAGAATTCCCACCAGAGAACCCCTCCATCTCCAAGAAAGCCTTCCAAAAATGCATCCAGGAGCAGAGGACAATCTGAGGACACTCTTGACTCGTTTTATCCTCCTCATTTCCCTGAGAGGTTGCCCTGAGACCACACTCACATAATTCTTTCACTACAGAAGGGGGAAAAAGAAACTCTTACTGCACAATAATTTATAATAAATCACTCATGAACCCATCAACTTAATCTTCATTACAATCTATTGCTACAAAGATTTCTATAGTCTGACAGCAGACTTACTGAGTATAAAAATTTGCCTCAGGGGCTCAGTGTAATCAGAGAGGGACAGAATAAAAACACAATGGGCTTGTTACTATTGCTATATAAAAACACATGAAGAACTCTTAATAATGGGGAACTCATGGGAAAAGATGGATTCCTCTTATTCACTTTTCCCAGGACAGCAAAACCTTGCCACATTCAATTCATTTTTCCCAGGGACATTCCCACTGATTTGGAGGAGACATCTGGTTTGGGCTGTGGAAGGTTTTCCTCAACACCTGCTTTTTGCAATTCCAGGAGAATTTAATAGAGTTAATCAGGGAGACTGGAGAATGAACAAATGATCTGAAACTACAAAATGACCTTTTCCTTATTTCTTCAGTAAAAACACCCCTCAAAAAAACCCCAAACTCACCGCAAGAGAGCACCAGACAGGTGGGTAATAAATTGCTTTTGTGAAGTCTCTCTTCCCTTCTGTGAGTTACACTCCCTGACCAAGCCAGGTCCAAGCAGTGAAGGACAGAAAAGCTGCTCCTGACTGGCAGATCACAGTCTGGAAAAGCAGTACAATACTTCCCTCTCCAGTACCTGAGGACTTAGATTTATGGGTTTTAACCTTATTCTCATGTCCTGTCTTTCTAACCTGACAGATGCAGTAAAACACTGGTTCTGTAGCCCATACTCCATTTGCAGCATGGAATGACTCCTTTATTGACTGCCCTGGAGTGATCCCAGCCCCAGGGTCACAGGCAGGGCTGAGTCCCAGGGATCCCAGTGTGGGCAATGCCTGGGAAGTGCCCTTTGCTGTGGCACAGGGATGGGGCCGTGGTGTCCCCACCTGGACCCGGTGCAGGACGAGGGGCAGGGACTCAATGCTGTGGCTGCAGCCCTGCACAGCCCTGCTCTGTGCTGCCTTCCCAGCCCCTCTGGAGAGCCCTCCTGCTCACAGCACTGAGCTAATTGCACTCATTAACCCTGCAAAACCCTGCCTGGGGAATGGCGCTGGTGTTGTGGAGGAGTTTGGTGTGAGCTGCTTCACCAGGGAGAAATCCCCCAGCAGAGGGGAAAAAGGCCCTGCCAGAGCATCCCTCAGCCAGACTGAGCCCAGTCACAGACACCTGGCCTTGTGAGTGAATTACGCCCTGAGTGCAACTCATTTTAAATCTCCACAAAGTAGGGGACTGTTTTTTTCACGGCACAAAGTGGGATGCTGCATGAACGAGGCTAAAAACAAACAAAGGAAACTGGAGACTGGGAAATAGTGTTTATCAGGAGGATACAGGGAAAGCAAGAAAACAAAATCCAACTGCCTCATGAATGAGGCTGCCTGAAGCAGGCTACTTTTATTCTGACTCCTGTCTGTTACATAAAGATCAGAGTTTATATTGTTTTCTTGCTGCTGCTGGCTCAGAGGGCCGGACACTCCACATCAGCTGCAGTTTTGGAGCATAAATTACCTGCTAAAATACATTCTGCAACACACTGGAGAGCGAGAAGTAATGATGATTTCTCTCCTGGCCCTTGCCAGACAGGCCCAGGGTCTCCCCCGGTGTTCTTACCCATGCAATGACTGCAGGGCAGGTGCCAGTTCTGGGCTGTCCTACAGCTCTGGTGACAAGGTTCATTTTCCAAATGGCCTTACAGCTGATCAGTTGTTTGCAAGCAACCACCCTGTCCTTTACAGTTCTGTACCACAGAGAGAATTTCATCCACTGAAGTATTTTTATTATACACAAAACAGGCCAATACATTACCCTTCACACAGACACTTGAGTTGGCATATGTATTTCCCAACAGATTTTTTCCTTAGATTTAGCTCTCAAATTCTGCTTGCCCCACCCATTAAATTCCATTGATTTCTTCTCCCACTCAATCTACTACTTCCTGAATGTTTCTGAGCTGTTTTATGAGGAAATAAAAAAACCACTGTCAGTTTTCACGCCCTCTGAACTTTCTACAACTTCCTTCATAAAAGTGTTCAACTTCTTTCTCCTCAAATTTTTATTTTTTCAGATGCTGTGCTGTGAGCCCAGCCCGACCTGTGGCTGCTCTGTGTCCTTGCCTGGCATCCATCTCTGTCTGAGTCTGGTTCAGCTCCCTTCCCCCCACACTCATTATCTTGCCATGGATTGAGCATTTCTTGGAATACATCATCTCGTTGCTATCTGTCAGCCCCAGCTGCCTTCTGCTGAAGACATATGGAGAGGCATTCTCTCTCCTTGAGGGGTGACCAAGCAGACAAGGCTTTGGAGCAAACTCTCCCCAGTAAAAACAGGAATTGCAGCTTTGGTGCGAGCCGGGGGCGTCCGGCTGTGGGACATTGCACAGGCCCGGACAAAAGCATTTCTCCCCGCTGGCCCAAACAGTGTTTGCTGGGCTGGTGACTAATAGTGCTCCTTAAAACAGTTTTTTCATCATCAGTTTGGGCTAATGAAGCTGGCCTGCTGGACTGGGGGCTGCCCAGGGCAGCTGAGCTCTGTCTGCAGCTGGAGCGCGGCTCCTCGGGTGCGAGACCAAAGAGAGCCAAGGCTCAGGAATTCGGCTGCTCTGCCAACTGGCTGAGCCAGCCCGTGCTAATCTGCTCCTCAAGATACCACGGGCACATAACATAGCATTCAGAATTCCATTAACCTAGGGGATTTCAGCCACTTTTCCCTTCCACCTCACCAATAAAAGTAAATGAGATCAAGTTTCTCCTCGCGTATTCCTCTCACCGCCTTTGTCGTGCTTCAGGTCTGTTTCTTGTCTGATTCATTATAGTGCCTTGATGCACAACGGATTAAGTACTTAAATAAATAGTTCACTTTTCCTCTAAATTGCAAAAGTGATTTCAATTTTTTAAGCTGTTCGCAGAAAACATTTTAAAAAGATAAACATCCCATTCTTTGTGCAAATACAGAATATTTTTTTTCATGGCCCAACTTTCCATAAAAAACATATATTAGGACAAAAGTTGTAAAAAGAAAAAAAAATAGTTTGAATTCTTGCTTTGAAAGACACAGCAACAGTTTCAGATCCAATGGACACAAGGCCGAGCTCCTCAGAGCCAGACTGGCAGCTCAGCCACGTGTTTTTAATCCCCCCCTGCAGGAAAGGGGTTCAGCTGGAGGGAACAGCCCTGCCTGTGTGGGCTGAGAGCACCCTTGGGAGGAGAAAGGAGCAGCTCTCACGCTGAGCTCACTGCAGGCCCAGGTACCAGGATGGAGCAGCCCCATTCCAGCAGGAATCTCTTGCCTGGCAGAGTCTGCCTGTAGAAACAATACAGGAATATTTGCTTAGACACTGCTTATTTCAGTATGAAACACGCTGGTCAAACATTTCCCTTATGTTATTTTCATGCCCCAGGGCAGTCTCAGATGGGGATTGATGTCATTTTCTTGAAATATTTGCTGTAAAATAAAAGCTGCTTGTTTTTCAGCCAAGGAAATCCAGCCTGGGAAATAGAGGGAGGCTGAACTTGGCATTTTCTCCCGTGGGCAGCACATCCTGGCCCTGGCTGCACTTCCCAGCTGGGTTTGCCCTGCAGCCCTGCCACAGCTCCAGAGTCTCATGTGTGATTTCTGGAGTGCTTAGAGCCTGAGGCAGAAGCCAATCACTCTGGGCTCCCTGCAGAGCTAAAACAGAGAAACCATCCTCTCAAACATGTCCCTCAGCCCATGGGAAATACTGACCAGGCTTATTTTTGCCACCACCTTCACAGAGCAAAATTGGACTCCTGATTTGGGAGACTTATAAAGGTGCTTAAGATTAGACAAAATTAAATCCCCAAAGCCAGCCCAAATCAAGCACCAGAGAAGCCAACACTGGGGCCCTGTGACCACAGAGGGACCTGTTTGTTGAAATAAATCTCTCTGCATAAATCTGTAAGAACAGTCAATAGGAATCATTGGGTAAAGACCCAATTCCCCCTTTTATAATCCCAATTGAAGTAGAATCTCTTCTTCCAATTGCCCCTCCCTTGTTGCTGGATGTCCCAGCTAATGGCATTTTCCCTGGCAAGGCCCTGGCCCTGGTCCTGCTGGGCTCAGGGCAGCTCCTGCCCAGCCTGGCTCTGACAGCCCTGTGCATCCAGCACGGGGCTGCTTTCAGCTGACAGCTTCCAGACACAGCCATGCATTCATCCTTCAGAAATATAACACCAAAATGTGCCCTGGAATGAGTTCTAGGTGCAGGTCAAGCCTCACCATTCCATCTGCATCTGCTCAGTGCTGTTTGCCAAGAGAATTTCGTCAGTCCTTCCTCGCTGCCTGTGGCAGGCGCTGCCACTGTCAAAGTGCCTCTGTGCTTTGGGCTGGAGAGCAACTCCTCACCACACTCTCCAAAGATGAGGTTTTTTAAAGAAGTGATAAATTCTCACCTGTTAGAAAAGGTTGGGATTTTAAATGCATTATCAGTAGCCCACACCTGCATGTTTCATTTCAGAAAGACCACTAAAATACCAGAAGAAGCATTTCTTAGTGTTAGTAGAGAGAGACAGAACCCCAGGAATGAAGGGATGGAGGAAACTTTTTCCCTGAGAGCCTGAGTAATGAGCTGTCCATATTGCAGGGAGAAAATGAAACTCCAGGATGGGGAATGCAAAGTAGATTCATAAGGGCATTAAAGGAATTCAGAGTTTACTTCAGGTGAAGGAACACAAATAACAATTAGGAAGGGGAAAAAAAGCTCTTGGCTTGAGCATGTGAAACTAAGCAGTGATTCCTCACAGTAAATCTCAGAATGTTTCTGTATTTTCAGCTCAGAAATGTTGTAACCCAGGTGCAGCTGCTACATATAGTGACATCCACAGGTCTTTCTATTTTATTTTTTAATATCTTAGGTTACCTTTGCCAGACATTTCTAAAGCATTCAGGGCCATCTTCTCCCTCTCCAAATAGCTAGAAAAGCAAACACTTTTATACCTCTGTCATACTAGACAAAAAATCCCAAGGAATTTAATTTGACAGAGTCTCACAGGCATGAAGGGTCACTTCCCATGCCACTGACTAGAGAAAAAAATAGTGGATATTTCTCTTTTCTGCCAGCAAATGGGCAGCCCAGGAAGGCAGAGATCTCCTTTAGCAGCAATACAGAAAAGGTCCAGTAACTTGATGAGAAGGAATTAACTAAAGCAACTATACAGAAAATGGGTATTGGGAGCTGATAAAAACCAATCACTACCTGATAAATCAGCATGGAATAACCAGAAAGGTTACTCAGCCCAAACATAGCCTGGGAAAACACAGCAGAGTTTTCCTAAAGAACAGAAGGGCACTGATAGAGAGCTGGATTATTGGGGGTGCAAGAGGGACAATCATCACCTATCCCATGGAGCTGCAGAGGGGATTTTAGGGTCAGGCAGAAGTGAAGTGAAATGAAATGAAATGAAATGAAATGAAATTAAATTAAATTAAATTAAATACAGACAGATATTCAAGGGACCACTCCAGTGGAAGAAGGGATCCCCAATTTGAGAAGGTGCAAAGGCAGCACATTAACCAACAATGCAGGGCTGGGAAGATTTCCTCCATGGAATTTCGGTAGAATTTACAGCATATTTCAGTAGAATTTACAGTATTTTTATGTTGGCTTCTTTTTTATTAAAAAGGAGGGGTAAAATGGGCAAAACAGTGATTTTTCCTTAACCCTTTAGAGTCATCATTGTGTTCTTGGAATACAGTTCTTGCTCTGCATAATGCCAGCAAATCAGAGAGGTGCTATGCTGGGGGCTTTCTCATCTCCCCTTTCCCTCATATTAGACAATATTTTCAAAGCTCTTCCCAGGATGAATGCTGACACAAGACCCTGCCCATGGAGCCTGTCCTGCACATGCAGCACAGTGGCCTTGCTGCTCCCTCTGCCAGGAGATGGGGCCTCTGCAAAGGCAGCACCCAAAACACAAGGAAAACATGACTGAGTTTCTCAGGGCCTGGAGCTGATTGCAATTTATGACTTGAGAGAGCTCTGAAAGCTCCAGACATTTCCTTAGGGGTCACAATTCCATTCATCCACGGCAGCACAGCTTTTGTTTGTTTAACTTTCCTTGTGTGCTTTACATTCCTTGTTTGTCAGCCATGAAAGCTACTTGGGTAACCATAACTTGTAGCTAACGTGGCAATTTCCCCAACACCAGCCAGGTTCCACTAAATCTCCAGGTTTTCTTCAAACCCCATGGTGGAAAAGATGATTCTTCACAGTGGGGTTAATTAATGCATAACAGACCAAGTGCCTGAACTGCACTGCTCACTGCACCAGCTGCACAGCAATAGCAGAGACATGGCTATGATTAAAACATAACCAGAAGCATGTTAACTGCACCTGGTCATTGGAGGCATTCACAATACTTGTGCTGCAGCCTGGGGCCCTGTTCTCCTGGGAAGGTGCTCGGGGGTTTTGCAGCCAGCCCTGCCCTAGTTCAGAGCAGTGCAGTGCAGTGCAGTGCAGGTGTGGAGCTCTATGTGCCAGGGCAGTGCAGGGCTGCAGTTCTCTGTGCCAGGGCAGTGCTGTTTCTCTGTGCATTTCCCTGTGCCAGGGCAGGGCTGTTTCTCTGTGCATTTCCCTGTGCCAGGGCAGGGCTGTTTCTCTGTGCAATTCCCTGTGCCAGGGCAGGGCTGTTTCTCTGTGCATTTCTCTGTGCCAGGGCAGTGCTGTTTCTCTGTGCATTTCTCTGTGCCAGGGCAGGGCTGTTTCTCTGTGCATTTCTCTGTGCCAGGGCAGTGCTGTTTCCCTGTGCATTTCTCTGGTTCAGGGCAGTGCTGGTTTTTGGCATTTCCAGGCCAGGTGAGGTCATTCCAGAGCAGCAGAGCCCAGGGCTTTCTCTCCCTGTGTTTCACAGCCAAGGCTGGGCTCCTCCAGCCCGGCCTTGGGCAGAGCTGAGCTGCCAGGGAGGAGAGAGCAGGAGGGAGATTGATCCCAAGAAATGATAAACCCAGCTGACGAAATGCCTAATACTTGCAAATCAATTTCAGCAGGGCAGAGATGAAATGATACATGACGTCTTCTAACAAAGACTTGCAAAATATTACTCTCAAAGGCTTCATTTCCTTTTCTGATACCCTTGGAACAATATTTGCTACCTCAAGGCTGAAACATGAGTCCAGGGCAGTAACATTCAATCACATGAGTAGTTTTGACAATATTCATTCAGACTATTTCTGTGAATGCAAACAAATTTCAGAAGTGCACTGAGGCTGTGAGAAAGGTGTGTTTGTCTTCTTCCTGATTCCTGGTTTATATATTCATTGCATTTAAGAAGAGTAGAAAGTTCCCAAAGGATTGGATGGAAGACTGAGAACAGCACAGGTCGATTACAGTGTGACACAACAGCCCCACATCCAAGCAGCTCTGCCCCTCCAAAGAGCTCCCCTCTGTTCTTGCAGAGACTGTGATCACTGCAGAGCTGAGCAGGGAAGGCTTTTTCCTCCTTGAAAGGTGTTTTTACAACATGTGCCTTCAGGACGATGATTGGATTATTTTTTCCTTTTTTTTCCTTCGCGGTAAATCCTGAACTTTCACCCAGACACAAGTACTTAAATGAAGCTTCAATGCAACTGAAGATCAAAAATATTTTCTCTCCTTAAAAAATAAAGTCCTCAAGAAACTGAAAATAATGATTTTCTACTTTTATCTTCGCAGAGAGACAAGACTTGAGGCTGTCAACTCAGTATAAGCCACCAGCATCCCCTCAAACAGCCCATTTTCACCCCATTTCCTCACACTTCTCAAAAAAGGTGTTAAGTAAGATTCTGGCTTTCTGTTCACAGGGATGATAGGCCATGTATCTTCATTCAAATTTATCTCAATTTGTTTCTTAGTCTAAGGAGCAAGTTCTTGAGAATAAATGTTAATTTCAGCCCACTTCAGCAGGGAAGTCAAGGCATTAATAACTTAAATTAAGCCAGAAAGATATTCAGACCTGCACAAAAACTAGCTGCCAGAAAATGATACGTGTCTCTTCTTCCCCCACACTGAGAATTTATTATTTTCAGCAAAAATCTTTTCAATAATCCCTCTCTTCTAAAAATACTCTATTTAAATATTTTTTTACCCCCCAGAGACCCAATCCTGTACAGACTAAGCCCCATCTCTCAGTCGAGTGGCACTGAAGTGTTGATACCAGCTTAACCTACCCTGCAGAGACTCCCATTTCCCACTCTGTTCAGAATTCTGCAGGGTAGCTTCAGTTCCCCAAAGCAAACGTCTTGGAGTTACAGAAATCACTTCTTCACAAACAAATGCATTCTCATGGAGATGCAGCTTCCCATTGCCCCCACCCAGCATTTCCCAGGATGCTCCCAAATCTCGGAAGAGGTGTAAATATTCCTCAGGAAACCAGGGGGTGGTTAAAGCCCTTCAGCAAGTACCGTGGAAATAAGACTCAAACAAGCAAAAGATCAGCTGCCACAGGGGCAGGAGACAGGAGGAGCCAGGCTTTCCACAGCAGCCAGGAATTCTCCATCAGTGAGAAGTCTGCAGAGGTGACCTCAGTGCTGTAAAACAAGTTCCAGGCTGACATTACACAAATGAATTTTTAGGTTTCAGCTGACTGCAGTGCAGTGGCTGCTGCCCCAGCACGCAAAGGTTAATAACATCCCTGGTGT